>OY757916.1:63035750-63113250 GCA_963585895.1 Sepioteuthis lessoniana | reverse complement strand
AATTTGTCAAGCCTTCTCATATTGTTTTCTCCTGTTTTAAGATTTTATACAAATTATTATGATCTGTTTTTTCTTTTTTCTTTTTTGTATTTCTTCACACCATCATTTTAGGGCGTGTACTCGGAGAAGTTAAGTGACACTGTCACCATAGAAAACAGGCAATTTTCTCCGTATTCTTAGCGTTTTAAGCAATGTTGTTGCATTTACTTTTTACTTAAAGATTTTTATTTTCCAGCGATTACGTATAGGATATCAGTTTCATTTCTAGTCTTGAATGTAACATCTGCATGTTTGTTTATTATTGTGCTTTTTTTTTCATTAAAATTTTGTGTGTGTTTTTAAATTTCACCACCTAGGTCTCTATTATCTTCTGATAACGGATAAACTATTGGAATTAAGAGGGATGTGTGATAGTTGGTGGTAGGGATAATACTGAGCCGGGTGCCCATTCACCAAAGACCAATATTAGAATTAGTACTTGGGTGAGTTAAAAGTTTTGCAATATTTTAGTAACGTAAAACAATATTCGGCAACTCAGAATACTTTCGTCGAGGCTGTGGAAGAAATGAATTGTTATATACAGAAATCCCTTCTGATTTACTAATACTTCCCACAAGAAAAATCAATAAATAAATAAACAAATAAAACACAACAAACACACATTTCAAAAGCAGGATGTTGTCTTGACGATGGCCGAGACCGAAATGAATAAAACAAGTCCCTGCCCAGGTAGACTCCGCGCATCCATCCGGTTGAAATATAACTTTATATTTACAATTAAAAAGATCCCTTTTTTTTTCAACCAATCAGTAACTTTCCCTTCCAAAGTTTTTTTGAGCCAATTCGACCTAAACGCGACTATAAAATGATCAACGGAAGTTAAAAAAAGGCAGTCGGCTCTGAGACTTCGAGAGAGAAGATCGTCACGCGTCGCATTCAGACAAGAACAAACAACCAGGTGCCCTACCAATCAAGCTCGCATTCCAACACCACCACAGACGGCTTATAGCTTACCGACCCACGTCACACACCGCGCCACAATACCAAACCAGCCACTCAAGGACGACTTACACCCATTCTCCTCCTGACCCGTTATCTGGTGGAAGAAGAAGGCCCGTATATCTTCTGACATACAAATTTTTATTTATTTAAAATAAACAGAATTAAATCCATTCTTCTCGTCTGTTGTCGCTTGCAACCACACGCTTATTCATAACACGAACAAAACCGAACATTGAGATGCTAAGCTTGCTTGATACTCTCTTAATGCAACTCGGCAGATTTGCCTTGATTGTTTGGAGTTGAGACTTTGAATCAACGTTTATAGACCTACCTGATCGTCTGAAGTTCTTGCAACCAGTAAAATATTTATTGAACAATCTGGTTAATGTACCGTGACCAACTGAACCCCCACTTTTCGTTCAAAAAATGTTTTTGATTGCTTCCACAAAACGTTATGGCTCCGTTCATATCCGTAAAGTATAAGTTCCCAAATTAGACTACATGGCATGTTCATCTATGTGACTTTCAAATCGCGCACGGAGTGAAGTAATGCACATTGTGTTAGCACACCAGCTATCACGATACAACCAACCACTGCGAGTACTTTGCCCGACTTGAACTGCTTCGGTCACAGGATATATGCGCCACAAATTAGCACCTGCTACCAAAATATTGCAAAACTTTTGACTCACCCGAGTATACCATTGATATACTAATACTGACCACAACGGAAAGAAAGGCAAGATACATATATTTACAGTCGGATAAACTGAGCTATTTAACCTTGTTATGACAACCAGTCTAAGAGAGGGAAAAATGAATTCAAACCAAACCTAGAGAGGGATTGGCTCCTCCAGGCTATTCCCGCCTAAAACACACTACGTGAGAGGCACCCTCATCATCAAACCAGGTCATGGGATAAGTCTCTTATTTACTTTATATATATGCATATATATATATATATATATATATATATATATATATATACTCGGCGTTGCCCGAGTGTCAAATATGTTGAACATGATAAATAACTTTGCTTGTTTAAGATTCATGCCGCGAAAATACTCAGTGCAAGGATTTTTGTGACTTGCGACAAGGTAAATCATACCTTATTCGATAAATAGTTGGGAAATGTGGCTTCGTTTATTTACATGGTACTAATAGGAAACAATGATATTTGATAAGGGGACCATAGTACCGTAGTGACACCAAAGGAACACGAAAGTTAATTTTAATGAAGCCACATGCCTCTTTATAAAATGTTGCCCAAACTGACACTTCTGGAGTGGTTCTAATTGCTACCATATTGATTACTATAGAGGATAAACAAATTTAATTCTATTATCGAAAAATGTGCCACAAAAGTATTTCATGTCATCTTGAATTGCATCACAAAGTTGAAATATGCCGTTACATATTCAACATTTATGGAAATGCTGAAGATTTTTTAACTGGGGAAAAATGTCATTTCTTCATCACCAATTTGAAAAATGTATTGTCCAAGAGATTACCTCAAAAGTATTTCATGTCATTTTGAGTTTCATTAAATATTGAAATGTCACAATCATAGCAGTTTAATGTAAATAGTTATTTTAAAAACGATTTTTACAATTAAATTGTTTGTCCTTTCTGCAAAACCATTTTCAAAATTCAAGGTTGCTACAAATGTATTTCCTGTTATCTTTAGTTTCATGAAAGTGTTGAAATTTCACCATTACAATATCTAAATCTAATTAAAACCTTATATTTTAACAATGATTTTACAATAAAATTCTAAGGGCTTTTTGCATTGCCAATGTCAAAATTCAAGATTACCATAAATTGATTTCCTCCTATCCTAAAATTCCTTAAAATGTTCAAATTTCACTATCGCAATATTCTAATTTTATGGAAACAGTTATTTTAACAGTGATTTTACAATTAAATTGTAAATCCGTTCTGCGAAGGCGATTTCAAAATTCAAGATTGTTACAAATGTATATCCTATTATCTAGACTTTCATCATAATGGTGAAATTTCAACATCTCACTATTAAATGGAAACACTGTTATTCTAACAGTGATTTTACAATTAAATAATTAGTCCATTCTGAATGCCCAAGTTCAAACAGTATCACTGTTATTTTAAAATTGGTTTTCAAATTAAATGAGTCATTTTTGCATTGCTGATTTCAAAAATGTCTAGAGGTTTCCCAGAAGTATTTTATGACATCATCAATTTCATAACAATTCCCAATCACTATATTTGAATATTTTGTAAAAATGATGTGATCTTATCATGTATTTTAAAATCAAAAGTTATGTTATTTTTTCATTGCCAACTTTAAACGTATAGTCCCAGTAACTGCGACTGAAGTACAACCCTTTTAGAATGTTGAAATTAATCTCAAAATAAGAAAAATGATGCCAATTTAAAAATGACAATATATATATATATATATATATATATATATATATATATGTGTGTGTGTGTGTGTGTGTGTGTGTGTGTGTGTGTGTGTGTGTATTAGGTGTCTCAAAATAGATGCAACCCATTGATATGAGGATGATTTTTCACTCAAACGAGACCAATGGCAGTCATTTGGAACTCGCCCTGTAAAAATGCATCCTTTGTTTCTTTTTAATTGCTATTATCACAGCTTCCAGGACATGCGATCTTTTTGGAGTTTCTTGTCTCAGAAAAAAATCAATATCATATTAAAGGGTTGCATCTATTTTGAGACAGTTTTGAATGATTTTGTCTCCAACTAAGTTGTGACACAGAATATATTTTCCTCTCTTGTCCAAAGCATTGTGATTAAGGATTAATAGTTGTTATTGTATGCAATTTTCTAATCTGAAATAAATAAAAGAACTCAACATTATTATTAGTAGAGTTATTTGTAGTCACATGGGTCCCATGTTTATTAAGACATAATATATATGCATATATATATATATATAAATAAAAAGGCAGTATAATTTCTGTATTTTTTCTTACATGCAAAATAATTATGAGAGAGACAGAGAGAGAGAGAGAAAGAACAATTACTTCAGTGTATTCAACATTCTATGTTTTTCCCGAGGGTAGATGAATAAAATGATTAAGACTTACGACTGTGGGGCAACCAACACATAATTGTGCTTACGAAAAACAGTTTTCTTCGAATTACAATCCCAATACAAACAGTTTTTAACCTTGTGATTTAAGAGATATAGATCAATGGACTCTGCCGAAAAATATTTTTAAAAAAAACAATAATAAAAAAAAAAAACTACTACCAAAACAACATTGAGAAAAATATTTGAAAAATATTTAATAAACGCAGAAGCTTTGACCCGTTTACTAAAACTTGTTCCACAATGATACCTAGGTCGGAAAAATTAAGGGTAAATCAGTTCGGGTTCGTGTCAAACTTACCGAACTTTTGACCAAGGCAATAATGAAAAGATGGGTGTCCTCGTGGTGTAATGGTTAAAGCGATGGACTGTGAAATCATAGTAAGCAAGTTCGAACTCCAGTCGCGCTATTATGCTCATTTTCGGACAAATACCCTTGGGAAAGGTATAAACCCCCTTATCCTCCCGGCTATAGGTTAAATAGTACCACTGCTGTTCTTTGGCATTAAATAATCGACAAAGGTTGATATGCCATTAAACAAAGAAACCAAACCAAACCAATAAAGAAAAAAGCGTGGATTCTATACTTTGAGAAATATTATCGCTTAATCTATTTAATAAATAAACGTTGTTATTGCAATAATCTTTTTAGATTAAAAAATGACTTTAACTTTACTGGCTATTGGATTATTCTTTAAATAAAATGAAATTAACTTAAAAATTAAAAAAAAAATGATTAAAGCAAACCAGTTTTAAAACCGAAACGTTTGCATCTTTCCTGAAGGTAAACATATTTATCAAAATAGATATTTGTTCTACAAAAATAATAAGTCTAATAAAAAAGTATTCTTTATTGTTTAAATTAATATTAATATTTTTCTTATTTTAAAAATTATTGAACTTCATATACATAAAAAACAAAATTTTTGTTTTTACATGGTTCCATATAAAGCATTAATTAGATTTACTAATCCTAGATTGATTGGTTAGTTGGTTGGTTGGGTTTTATAGCATATCAACCATTGCAGGTTATTTAATACTAAATACTTTTTTATACTTATTAACAGTTTTATTTCAAACAATTCAGTTTAGCATAGGTACGCACTTTTTTTATTTACACACAGTTAAATGTAAAAACAGTTCGATTTCAAACAATTCAGTTTGTCATAAGTACATAGTTTAATTCTATTTGACTGATAGATAGGACCCTCTCACATCGCACTAATACCCTAGGGAAAGGTATGAATCCAATCATTCTCCCTCCAGCTATGGGTAAATGGTAGGGGAAACTGGGTTCTTCAGCCTTGGTGAGGCAACTAGTCTAGGAGAAGGAAAAGTCTGAATTCAAACCTGTCAAAATCCGCTTAGAAATTGACATTGAGTCATATCCCGCCCGAGCGGAGGGATTGGTAAATATGGATAGGACCCTATCAGGTGCTACCACTTCGGGCCACAATGGACCTGGGAGTGATGGCTATAAAGGGGCACTCCGCATTCCTCAAAGCTCCAGTTTTACTGAAGCCTCACCATCAGATTGTTTAGTGTTATATCTAGGACACTCTTTGGGGGAGTCTTACCCCTTTGCAGAGATACAGTCGGTGAATTCTTCAGCCCCAGCCAACTGGGCCTAATCCCAAATGAACTCGGAGGTAAATATTAAAAATCATAAATTTCATCGAGAAAAAGAATTAATTTCTTCGGGAAAATTTACCCATATTGGTTCTGATATATTCTATTTACAACCATATTCATTTGTAAGTAATTCAAAAGCTTTTGCTTAGATATGGCTCTAGGTCGTATGAATGGGGTACCCAATGAGAATCGAACTTACTCGTGAAGATTTGCTAGTTGAGCTAGCTAAACATTACGCCACCTGAGGCACCCCTCATATTCATTCGTATAGCGGGTAAACAGACAGACACTTTTATAGGTATAGATTTTTAAAAATACTAAAAACGCGTCCCGACGTATTTTATTTGCAATATTTTATCTTCTTTTTAAATGAATAACCAATGAAATTACGAACTTAAAAACATTTACGTCATATTTTTAAGCAGAATAATTCTTCAATATTTAAAATTAATTCATTTCATTTTGAATTCACATTTTTTAATATAAATATTGGATTTAAACGTATACTACTACCACTTCTACTACTACTACGACGACGACCACGACAATGTAATCTACTAATTTCTTTTATCCATTTTAATTAAAGAATTATTCATTTTTTTAAAAGTATTTTACGCATAAAAGTGTACAAATGAGTAAAATGGCGAATTATTTTCACATTAACTGATGAGGACAAGAAAGATGTCATTTCACTGAAAATGTTTGCGATTTTGAAAAATGATTCCTTTCAAAATTGCCCGTCTATATTGTTTAAAGAAAAACAATTGTAATTTTTTAAAAAAGGATTCCCTTCAAAATTGCTCGTCAATGTTGTTTCATAGAAAAATGATTGTAATTTCTTCTAAAATGATTCGTTTCAAAATGACCCGTCAATGTTGTTTCATAGAAAAATAATGGTTATTTTCTAAAAAATGATTCCTTTCAAAATTGCCCACTTATAATGTTTCATGAAAAAATGATTGTTTCATAAAAATGATTGTAATTTTAAAAAAATGTTTCCTCTCAAAATTGACCGACAATGTTGTTTCATAGAAAATTGATTCTAATTTTCTTAAAATGATTCCTTTCAAAATTGGCATTCTGTTAAAAACAAATAAACAACAATATGCATTATCATCTACTTTGATTTTTTTAATATTAAACTGTTTGATCTAAAAAAAAAAAAAAAATGATAAGCGTATTTTCATACCTTTGCTTAGATTAAATTACAAATTTATATTCGTAAAAATGATTACTTTTCTTTTTATAATAAACAGTATATATTCATTATTATATTGATTTTTTTTGCAATAAACAGTGGATTTTTTATTTTAGAGTGCAAGCGTATTTTTATTGTACGTTTACTTAAAAACATTTAAAACGCTCAGAAATATCATAATGTTTTGTGATATTATTATTCCATTTTCTTTTCATTTACAAATATATTCGCCGATATGAACTTTGCTATTATATTTCTTTCAATAAAACCTGATTTCAGTGATATTGATTGCCCAGTCGGCTGGGGCTGTAGAATACACTGACTACTTCTCTGCAGAGGGGTAAGACCCCCCCCCCCAACGAGTGTCCTGGATATGACACTAAACAATCTAATGGTGAGGTTCCAGCAATGCTGGAGCTTTGGGGAATGCAGAGTACCCCTTCATTGCCATCGCTCCCAGGTCCACTCTGGTCCGGATGGTAGCATCTGATAGGGCCATATCTATGGGTTAAATAGAACTAACAGCATACTTATGCTAAAATGAATTGAGTAAACTGAATAGCTTGAAATAGAAACGTTTTTGACAATTAAACCGTACTTACACTTAAACTGCGTGCTTATGATTAACAGAATTATTTCAAATAGAACTGTTTTTCGACATTAAAACTGTATTTACACTCAACTGAATTATTACATATAACTGCTTGAATAGCATGTATTTATGTTAAACTTAACTGTTTTCAACAGAACAGATTATTTACATAAAAATGGATTTGGCGTTAAATAACCTACAAAGGTTGATATGCCATAAAACCAAACAAACCAAACCAGTGATATTGATTCAGTATATATGCTTTTGGTAGTCACGTGTTGAAAATTTTAGTTACAACCGCATGCAGGCACACAGATGTTTGTTTTATCTATCTATCTATCTATCTATCTATCTATCTATCTATCTATCTATCTATCTATCTAAGCAGAAAGGGAGATTTATTGAGAAATAAAGTCTACGCTATAACGTTTTGTTTCTAATGAACCGTCATCAGGTCCTGGAAGGATGATATCTTGTGATCTTAGATCACCGATAGATGTTTGATAAAATATTTTATTAAACATCTAACAGTGATCTAACATTACCAGATATCATCCTTCCCAGTCCTGATGATGGTTCATTAAAGCCGAAACATCGATAGCGTCGAGTTTATTTCTCAATAAATCTCTCCTTCTGCTTGGATTACCTTGTTTATCCTTTTTCTCTACATTGTCGGATTCAATTCCATTATTCACTTTCATATATATATATATATATATATATATATATATAGAGAGAGAGAGAGAGAGAGAGAGAGAGAGAGAGGAAGAAAGAGATTCATAGAGATACACCTTACTGATGCGCCGTGACCCATCATTAATGAACTTCCAGGGTTTATCATTCCTCTCAACATCAGACCCCTTTGGCCACTCGACCCAGTTGGTATTGATCGCTTACGAACTCATCGTAAATGTAAGTTTGGATGGCTGTGTGATGCTTTGTGGTAGGGAAGCTATTAAGACGAGTCTTCACTAATCAAAGATCGATACTAGTATTTATATAATCGTGATATACTAACACAAACACAACAAAATAAGTATACAGCAGAGAAAAGTTTCCCTTGTATGATTCGTGCACTAAAATTTCCCCCAGTTAATAATTCAAGGAGTATATTGAAATTCGACATAAAATTTTGGTTTACCGTTTATTTTATTTTTTCTTAAATTTCGGCACAGAATAACAATGTTCATTCATTGATTACAACGATGACCATAACTTCTATCTGTGTATGTATGTGTTCAAAGATGAGTCCGATACTGGCATATTCTCCCTCCAGCTATGGGTAAATAGTAGGGCAGACTAGGTTCTTCAGCCTTGGTGAGGCAACTAGTCCAGGAGAAGGAAAACTCTGAATTCAAACCTGTTAAACTCCGCTTAAAAATTGACCTTATGTCATATCCTGCCCGAGCATAGGGGTTGGTAAATATGATACTGGCATAGGATACTCTGCCATAGATAATTCATTGACTGATTGATTTTAATGGTATGTCAACATATCTAGGGTTATTTTATGCCAAGCTAATAAGATATTGCATTCATTGTATATCTACATTTGTTGGTTGGTTGGTTGGTACTTTATGATATATCAACCCTTCTGACTTATGCAAAAACCGGACCATTGGTCCAGTGGGTAGAGTGTTCACCAGTAACCCGGGACACTGGGGTTTAATCCCAGCTTGAGTCATACCAAAGACTCAAAAATGGTACGTGATACGAGGATCATTAAATAAGTTTCCAGACTTTTTTCGTGAGGGCACTTTTATGGATAGTACACACACATGAAATTCTTGTCCCCTTCGAAGTAATCTCCTCCGGCTGCAATGCACTTGTTGTACCGTTCCAACAACTTCTGGAAGACCCCATGGAGGTCCTCTTATGTGAGCACGTCAATGACCTTCGTCACAGCCTCTTTCATCTTCTCAATTGCTGCATAATGATAGCCTGTGAGTTTAGGGAATAAGCAAAGGTCACAGGAAGCAAGGTCTGGACTATAGGGAGGGTGAGCAACTGTCTTGATGCCTATCTTGGTCAAATAGTCTGTGACAAGGATGGAGTTGTTGACTGGTGCATTGTCCTGCTGGAAATGGCACTGACCCGATTTGAAGAGTCCTGGCCTCTTCCGATGGAATCTCTTCCTGAACTCCCTTAAAACCTCAACACAGTAACCCTAACCCTAACCCTTTGACCAATCAGCTCTGGTGTATTGACTTCCTTACTCCTCCCACACCTCTTATCATCGCTCACAGACTCCCTGCCTTCCTTGAATATCTTATGCCACTCAAAAACTGATGCTCGATTCATGCAAGATGGTCGAAAAGCAGTCTGAAGCATTCCATATGTTTCTGTGGCATTTTTTCCAAGTTTAAAACAGAAAATTATAGCATATCATTCTTCTGAAGTGTCCTCATTTTCAGATTACATTTTTGAAATCCTTGCTTAACACTTCGCATTATATGGTACGGATCAAGGGCAAAGTGGAACAATCCAAGGAAAAGATTATCGCCCTTTCCAATACCTCCGTGAAGTAGCTATTGAAAAGGGAGCCTTCAGGTCGCTCTCGACTACGCTCATCAACTTCACTTATATATATATGATCTGTAAACGAATAGTTTGTTGGTAACTTTATTTTCAAACGAGTTTTTGGAGATCATTATTTTGTACTGAGCTAAATAATTTCAAGTATACCTAGCTATTCAATAAGTCTATTCAGTATTAATAATTTTTTTTGCTTACAGGTTAATGGTTTCAAGTACTGCTATCTAATATTATGTTCATTCATGGGCGCCTCTGGTGGTGGAACGGTTAGCAAGCGAGACTAGCAAACCTACACGAGTGAGTTCGAGTCTCATTGGGCGCCCCGTTCATTCGGCCTTGTGCCACATCGAAGCAAAGAGCTTTGTAAATTACAATATTATGTTCATTCATTGATATCAATGAATGAACATTATTTTATCGAGAGTAAGTCAAGTTAACGGGATTTCTTCTCCGCTATCGCTGTGTCGGTATCACTATATGGATGCACCACATAGACGTTAGCAAAACGCATGGGGAAAAAGCTAGTTAGGAACTACATTAACTTTTTTGAACAAATCCTCGAAGTAACTCTAGAAACAGAAGCTACACGGCCACTGACCATCCAACTAAGATGAACAAACATGCTGTGTTCTGCTGGAGAAGGAAAGACAAACTCATAAGTGACATTCTTCAAAGGAATACTACATGTGGACACACCAGTGTTGGCCGACCAGCTAGGACTCACATACATTAGCTCTGTGCAGACCTATCAAGAAAGATCGACTACGGTGAATACAGTGCTATCGGCTCGACTTAATGATGATTAGATTACAAAATAATCTCAATTTTTCTTAAATACCCTGTATATGTTTTTTTAAAATTTAGTCAGGTCTTGATTTTTATCAGTAAAATGCTAAATGTTCCTGTCTAGAAAATATCTTTATGATCTTTTTTACTTTTTTCTCTGCCGTAAATCTTTCATAAATGACAACGGCTGGGTAAGTCTTCCCTACAGTCAACTTTGGCCCCAGGTTCATGCCTCACACGGATAGGTGAGAACTGACAATATTCCATAGTAATGCTTACTTACACAGGTCATTGATACCCTTAAATCTTGACTGGACCTGATAGAATTTTTAAACTGTGGATCTCAAAAATAATTGTCTTTTAAGAGAATACTTCTTCCTGAAATTCGAAATTCATGTTTTCTTTTCTGCAGCTTACGTTTTATTGTAAGGAGCCTCACCAGCCCAGATTATGTGATCGGATCTCAAATGTCTAAATTCGTTCATAAGATTCACAAATAATCCTTTGTGAAGGCGGATTTTAGCAGTTATTGGATACAAATAGATGTAATATATCTTCTGACGCACAAATAGACACGTAGTATATAAGTAGTAACTAATGCATGTGATAACGGCTACTTGTAACCTATACTTTTACTTATGCTGAACTGAGGTGAAAGATGGGGTATTATTCTCAGTGTCTGAAAGCCACACACATTCGTTAGGGAGAATTCACAGAAAATCACACGAATATATTCTCACGTGGAATCGTGTTCAAATGTTTCTTCTTCTTACCCTTTTTCACTCATAATTCCCTCTTTCTTTCCTTCTTTCTTTCGTTTGTTTGTTTGTTTGTTTGTTTGTTTCTTTCTTTCGTTTGTTTGTTTGTTTCTTTCTTTCTGAAACACCCTATCTCTAAAGCAGGTACATACATAGACACCCACGCTCATTGAAAAGTACAATTGAAATTACAGAGACAAAATATATTTGAACACATGTGTAAACACAAGGGTACACCTCTTTACGTGTGCACGTATCTACTCAGATTCAGATTCATACACACGTATATGTAAATCATACATACACACACATACACACACACTCGGAAATATATATATATATATATATATATATAGCGTTTATTGCTTTGAATATATCATCTTTGAAAAATATTGACAATCCTATAATTTATATAAAATAGAACTTATGTTTATTTATATTTGCTTTTATGTTTCTATATAGACTAAGGAAAATTTGCTCGTTCAGTAGGTAGGGTTTAGAATCCACTAATTGTGTCTCTTACAAATTGCTGAATCACCCCGCACCCTAACGATGACAATAAACTGCATCTTTTAATGAGGCTCCAGACCTGGAGCTCTGGCGAGAGTGGTGTACCTCATTTTTGCTCTTACTCCAAGGTCCACTCTGATCTGGAGAGGTCGTACCTGTAAGTACCCCATTTATGGTTCGAATAGATCTGTTTGAAAATTATTCGTATTTGATGGGACCGTTGGCTAAAAAACTGCAAAGAAACAACAAAAATTTAAATATGAATGTTCAATGAAAGTGATTCGCAAACCGTGAGGCATAAGATAACCCCAGACGAGTTGACATGTTAAAGTCAATCAATTAAACAATTTGTCAATCAGTTAGGTTTCTGTCAAAATGTTTTTATGCTAATGTGGCTCTTCAAGATAGTGTAATTATCTTTCAATGTTTGAATTTTAAAATTTACCTTGAAAAAAATTCTTTTTCCAAGTAACGAGCACACGTATTCATCATATTTTATCTTTCTGCTATAATTTACTTTGAAATTTTTTTGGATTTATAATATCAAAGATATTTTAGATTAATAATTTTCAAATTTCAAACATTTATTGAAACTTGGTTTGGGTTCTTTGTTTAATAACATATCAACCTTGGTTCAGGTTCTTTGTTTAATGGCATATCAACCTTGGTTTGGGTTCTTCGTTTAATGGCATATCAACCTTGGTTTGTGTTCTTTGTTTAATGGCATATCAACCAAAGCCACCCTTTCAGAAGAACGAGAGTATTACTTCGAAACTGAATGTAATAGAGCAGCTGGAGTTCGAACTCACTTCGCAGCAACAATCCAGCCCCATAACGCCACGGAAACTTACCCTTTGTTTAAACTGATACTTAAGCTGGTATTAGCGCTTACGTTGTGTATATTATTTTTGTTTTGTTTTATGTTTTGAACAGTTTCGGAATTATTTTTAGCCAACTGAATTTTATTCAATATATATTTGTTTTGATGTTTACATTTTGATATCAGTTTGCATTTTTATTGCGAAGATATAAGAGAACGGGAACGTGTGATAGGGAACAGTGAATGAAAACGCGAATATTCAAACTAAATTGAATTTAAATCTGTTTCTTTCTAATTTTATTTTACTCGGTGTGAACCTGAATAGAATCTAGCTAGTCAAAATCATGTAAGAAAACGTAAGTTTGTGTTCGCCTTTCTTAAAACATGTAATTGTTGAAATTGTCATTTAGAAATAAAAAAAAAATATTTTGCATACAAAAATCAGCTGTGCATACTTAGCATTACGGTTTTCGTGGTAGGAAAGGGAATCAGCGACCCGAGTTAAAATCTTAGACGAAGTAGTTTGCATTTCGCTTTGTTCTAATACTCAGGGAAAGGCATGAATCCATCAGTTCTCTCTCCAACAACGCATAAATAGTTGGTGAGGGAAAGATCTGAATTTTACCCAGCTTAAAATTCTTCTCGTGGCGGTAAAGTTGGGTTGAGGATTCCTCCCAATTCTCATCAAGTTAGATTTGACACAAAGTCATTTTATAGAGTGGACGGGGTGGGGGACATCCACAAATCGAGACTCAAGCGTTGCCGTCACAAAAATGCTTGGCCCGTCGGTATTCCTCTTGAAGTGGGGTTGAATAAAAATAAACACACACAGAAATCAAATCATGATCGTATTGAACATGATCACACCAAAGCGTACTATTATTATTATTAGCTACAAAATGGGGTGGAGCTGTCTTTATTCTCTATGTAAGAAGATTCTAACTGTATTGCGTAAAGAAAAATGATAAAATGTATTATACATGAAGTAATCAAATCATTATAATGCATATAACAAGATGATTATATAAGATGTTATATCAGGAACAGGATTACGAAACGAATATATCATAACATTTTTTCACTATTATCATTAAATAGTGGTGTGAAAGTGTTGTATTTTGACCTTTTGACCCGGCCAAAAATGCCATTCCAAGGTGATGCACCGGAAGGAGGTGACACATTCTAATGGCAGTTTTGAGAGGAAATCGCGTGGGCGGAAATTGGCTGATGAAATGGGACGAGCTAAAAAATTCCCATGGTACACTCATAGACTGATGCACCGGAAGAGAGTGACCTCTGAACTGCATGACAGTCATTTCCGCTTGACGACGATTAAACATTCAATTTTAAAGATCGAGTGGGCGTCGAACGATTATATAATTCAGTTGAGTTCGACGGCCAGTTTGGGGTCCAGAGAAGATGCTAATAAGATGCAATAAAGAAAGCCATCACCCAGCAGAGTGGACCCCAGGGCTCCGGTTGAGTATCAAAAGAACGAGAAAGACACAACATTGACGGCCATAACTCTGGGGGTCAAAATATTGCAGTTATGTTCGATCTCCAGCTCCCTCCCACACGCAAACCTTGAACAACCCTTTCGAACCCTTGCAATAAAGTGAGAGGTATATATTTTTCTAAAGAAGTCTTCCTGTGTCTTTATCATTGCGTCGTTTTATCCTGCGTCTGTTATCATTGCGTCAGTAAGAATATGACAAAAGAAAATATAACAATAATCGTTTTAGTACCAACCATCTTTAAAATCAGTTTACGTAAAGAACGTATCGGCTTTTTTAAACTGTTGCCAACTGACTTTACAGTTACTCCCTGCTCCTTCACTTTAAATTTAGATTTTATCCCCATTTACAAATCAATTATTTCTTGCAGCAGAGAAATCGTAAACACTGACTTTGAAAATTTTTGCTTATTTTATTTATTTATTTATTTCAGCTGTCGGTTTCAATATGGTCTACGAGGAATCAGAAAATAGTTATTGTCAGAGATCATGAATTAATATCAGCGTTAATGTTAGAACTATATAGTGTATGTGTTTGCCCCAATATTGTGTATTTATTTGCCCCAAACCTCAGTCACGCTCAGAATGTGACACAAGGACATCTTTTTAGTAGAGTAAAGCTGGATTGAATCCTCACCTATAGATCTCTATGCACGATGGTCTAACAATTCGGTTAAAGAAGTGAACTCTCACACTACCAATTAAGGTAATTTATTTATAACAGTAAAGTTTTGTGTAGAGTGGTTGCTCGGTTGTTTGGGTTTTATGGCATATCAACCTTTATAAGTTATTTAATGCCAAATCCATTATTATATAAATAATCATTTCTATTTCAAACAATTCAGTTTAGCATGAGTATAGGTTAATAGTCAAAAACATTTCTATTTCAAGCTATTCAGTTTAGTATAAGTATAGATTTTGTTTACACAGAGTTAAATGCCAAAACAGTTTTACAGCAAACAACTCAGTTTAGGGTAAGTAGAGTTTCAATGTCAAAAACAGTTCAATTTCAGACTATTCAGTTTAGCATAAGTACGCAGTTTAAATGTAAGTACACAGTTTAATTGTTAAAAATATTTCTATTTCAAGCAATTCAGTTTTGTAAAACAGTTCTGATTTAAACAATTCAGTTTAGAATAAATACGCAGTTTAGTTCTATTTAACTTATAGATAGGGACCGATCAGGTGCTATCACTCCACATTCCCCAAGGTTCCAGCATCACTGGAACCTCACCATTAGATTGTTTAGTGTCATATCCTGGGCGCTCGTTGGGAGGGATCTTACCTCTCTGAAGAGGTGCAGTCGGTGTATTCTACTTCCCCAGCCGACAGGGCAAGTTTTGTGTAGAACCAGCCTTATTTTTTACATAAACTGATAACAGAAGAATGGTACTCAAGTATGTCACAGATTCTCCCGAACAACACTAATCAGGTTTTGAATTCAGATGTTTTCCTTCTCTTAAACTGGTTACCTTACCAAGACTAAAGGCCCTTGTCAGCTTTAAGAAAAGCGGTGTGTATATCAGTCAACTAACTTACCCTCTACCTCTGTTATAAATAGATCTAGATCCTATGTCAGTTAACAGGTATATACTAAATATTAGACTAAAATTACCAATATGCTCTAAATATATTACTAAATTTCTTTTTATACATACATATAACCGTTACATAGCAAAAATGACATGACTTTGCGAGATATTTATTAAATAAATATACTAAAAATAGATTAGAGGATATAACAGTTTTAGAAGAGTTTGCAAATGAACGATAATTTTACAGGGTCTGCATTCAAGTTCAACATGGTTTTTAATTTTGGTATAGTTTTATGGCTTATCAACCATTGTCGGTTATTTAATGCCAAATCCCGTTTATACATATATTAAATACATATGACTTGTAAACACATTTTGTTGATAGCATTCATAAACGACCCTGACCTCTTTTTTGCACATAGTTAAATAGTTTCAAGTATTGCTACATAGCAGTCACAATTTCACATCAATTATTTGTGTGCATACATAATTTGTTCTGTTGACCTATAGATAAAATCCTGTCAAGTCCCACCACTTCGTACTTCAAATTCCCCAAAGTTACAAAGCTGGAGCGTCACTATATCAGGATACTCGTTGGTTGGGGTTCTTACCCCTCAGCGGAGATGCTGTCGGTGTATTCTATAACCCCAATCCACAGGGCTTTGTTTTTAATTAATTCAAATTGTCAATATAACTGGGATAACAGTTAAATCCTCATGTGAATGCCTCAATCTTTTCTAAATAGAAGCATCCCAGTAATTATGGATTGCTATTTCAGTGGGAACCCAACGATTTTACTGATTATCTTGTGTGATATATAGATATCTATAAAATAAATAAATAATTAATTGATTTTAAGGGCATGTCAAGCCGTCAAGAGGAGAAGTACCCGAGGTGTAGTGGCTAACGTGCTGAACTGTGACATTGTAATAAGCAAGTTCGAACTCCATTGGTACTATTAAGCTCCCTTTTGGACAAATACCCCAGGGAAAGGTATGAACCCCTTATCCTCCCAGCTATGGGTTAAATAGTACCACTACTGTTCTTTTAGGAGAATGGCTTTGACATTAAATAACCCAAGAATGTTGATATTCCATTAAACAAAGAAATCAAACCAAACCAACCCATCAAGTGTTATTTCATACCTAGAGGTTAGGGAATTACGTTCATTGTACTTTCATATTTATATTTTTTGTGGTTACTTCTTATGACTTTTTTTGCACCAGGTCCAATCAAATACGAATAATTTGTAAGTAAATATATTTGACCCCTTTTTAGTTCCTATAAAGTCTTTTATCAAAGCTTTTTGTTCAAGTTCCTGTGGTGCAAACATATCATAGCACTGACACAGGTAGAGCTGAGAGGATCGCCCGTTTTATTTTTTCAGTGAGACCAGACTTTCGAATGGTCGCTAACCTATCAATCGTAGTCAATAAATTTCCTAAGTATACTTTCAGAACATAAGATATTTCTACCCTGAAAAAAGGCTAGATGAGAGCTATACAATGTTGCTACATGCTGTTCTGAAGAAATTCTTGAAGAACCACCCCACAAAACAGCAACTGTACGACCACTTAGTTCTCATGTGACGTTCTCCTTTGAGCTTGTACATACTAACACACCAATGTTGGCTGACCAACAAAAACTAACATTTATCTGCACCGTGCAGACACCGGATGCCGTCTAAAGGACTTGCAAAGAGCGATAACCGATAGGAGTGGATAATCTAAGAAAGTCTTGGGAATCTATGCTTTAAGCACGAATTGATGGTGATGATTCGGTGTGTTAGGGTCCCATCTATGGAACCCTAACACACCGAATCAGAGGGGACCTGAGAATAACACCAACGAAAGGGCATTCCATACTTCCCAGATCTCCTGAATAGGAGCCTCACCATCAGATGCAGATTAATGTTATACTCCGGACACCCCCATTTCTTTCTTTTCAATGAGTGCAGTTTTCAAGAAATCATTTTCAACTATTTCCGCAAATTTTTTAAATTGACTAGTTTGGAATTTGTAAGTTTTAACCTGCCTTCCTCGTGAAGTAATGTGGGCTGCATAGGAAACGAGCACGGACGCGCTCCAATTGCTCTTTGGATACTAATGGTCTCCCAGGACAGTTACCTTTACACAAACATCCTGTTGTTTCAAATTTCTGGTTCAACATCAGAGGGATTGTCTAACTTGCAATGAATTCTGTAATCATGTGGTTCACGGATAAAAGTGGAATTCTCAAATTCGATGTTATTCGACACTAGTTCCTTTGGAGGGGTCATCGTGGTGTAGTGGCTAATGTGCAGGACTGTGACATTGTAGTAAACGAGTTCGAACTCCAGTCACGTTATTACGTTCTCTTTCGGACTGATACTCAAGGGGAAAATATGAACTCCCTTATCCCCCACCTCAGCTATGGCTTAAATAGTACTACTTCTGCTCTATAAGGATGGCTTTGGCATTAAATAACTAACAAACCTGGTTTCTTCCACGTTTGTATTTATCAACACTACAACAACTTTCCACTGCTCTGTCCCCAGGGGCAGTAAAATACGCCAACTGCAAATCTGCATAGGGTTACGACCCCACAATTCATCACAGAATGAGTGTTCAGAGTGTGATACTAAACTGAATCTGAGGGTGAGGCTCCAGTCTTTGTCATTATTCCCATGTGCACTCTGACTCAGGATGTTTGTATCTGTTCGGGTCCTATCTCTGGGTCAAACAGAACTGTTCAATCATTTACTAAGGATTATCATAATAATTATCATTTTACTCATTTGAGAGTTTTTTTACACCAGCGTTAACTAATAGTTTTCCACTGGAGTCAGAGTAACAGCAAGTCTCCTCAAGTCTCCAGGACCCTTTTTAGTATTCTGGTTGATCTGACCTATGCTTTAGTCTTGATGGTCTCCACTTGTCGTTTTATTTCCAAGTCCTCAGTCGGTATACCAATCCTTTGGTGACTGTACCGAGCGCACCAATTACAATTGGTATCACTGTCACTTTTATCATTATTAGTTAGTTAGTTGAAACCATACTGCTGCGTACAAATTGTTTATATTACATAGAAATACTTGATTGATAGAATTACTAAAAATGACTTGCAATACTTGACACAATCTAACAAATGATTAATATTAAGAGAATTATTTGAGTTAAATCTGAATACTTGAAACCATTTAACTGTGTGCAAACTAATGAGCTTTACCAACTCCTTAAAAATAAACTTGCCATCAAACTATTCGCTTACAAATAACACACACTCACACACACACACACACACACACACACACACACACACACACACACACAGAGGGTTTGGCATTGAATAACCCACAAGGTTTGGTATGTCGTAAAACAGCAACCAACCAACAATAATTTTTTCATTCGTAGCTATTCTAATTGTTTCATAATAGGAACTAAGAATGTAAACGGGATTTTTTGTCAGCTGTATCAGTGTCAGTACTACTATATGGATGCACCACCTGGACTCTAACAAAACGCATGAAGAAAAAGCTAGATGGTTCTTCACGAGAATGATACGTGCTGATTTGAACAAATCCAGGATGTAGCACCCTACAAAACAGCAGCTGTACGACTATTTACCTTCCATCGTATAAACTATCGAAGTAAGACCCACAAAACATGCTGAGCACTGCTGGAGAAGTGAGGACGGACTTATAAAGCAAGGTCCTTTTATGGACTCTTCCACATGGACGGGTCAGTGTTGACTGACCGACAAGGACTGACATTTATCAGCACTATGTGAACACTAGATACAGACTAGAAGACCTGCCATGATAAGGACGGATGACGAGAGAGAGAGAGAGAGAGAGAGAGAGAGAGAGAGAGAGAGAGAGAGAGAGAGACTGAGGGAACGCCGTGCAACCAGTACGACTTGATGATTATGATAGTTTCTTATGGTTGGATAGTTAATTAGCCGAGTTAACGTAATAAATAACGGGATTAATTACATATGGATTGATACTTCTCAATGGATTCGAGATAATGGCATTAGTTGTATTGGCGGTCAGTTCTGATTCTTTATTAAAAATACTCCGTTTGAAATATTAAAATTTCTATTAATAGCCTGAGAGATTCCAAGAATGTCATCACTGGAATGAGGAACATATAGGGACTGTTTGAATTTATATAATAAAGAAACTTCCATATAGTCCAGGTTAAAAGTACTTTTAAACATTTTTTTAATCAAACGATATATATGAATATATAGAAGTAAAGTTAGTTGGCCGACCGTTGTCGAGGGCAGCCCGAAGGCCCCCTTTTCAATAGCTACTACACTGAGCTGTAGAGGAGGGCGCTATTCCTTTCCTTGCTCCACTTTATCCGTGCTTTATAATACAGTGTGTTAAGCGAGGAGCCATCAAGTACCATTTTTTAGAGTTTTTGGTATGACTCGACCGAGGATTGAACCCAAATCTCCTGGGTCATTGGCGAACATTCTACCGAATAGGCCAATGTATAGTTGGAGCGGATAGGTAAATGACTGAATAAAACTTCGACCTACAAGTTAATAAATTTTGTTTCTTGAAATTGAGTGAATAGTTTGTTGAAACACAGAAATTGCAAAAAGAAAAAAAGAAAAAAAAAAAAAAAGAAAAGCATAGTTGCTCACTAATATTTTCTTTTCACGTGAGTAAAGATTATATTATTAAGAGTAACTATTCTCAAATATTCATTACCAGAAAGAAAAATTCCTACATTTAATGTAGCAATTTGCAATTATTTGACCCTTGATATATTTTGTATGTGTAAACGATCTTTGTGTTAGTATGTCTTTATGTGGAAGAGAAAGTATATTTATGCGCTAACAATGTAAGTGTATGCAGTTTGAATATTCATCAGCAGATTGTTGGTTGGTTGGGTTTTATGGCATATCAACCTTTCTAGGTTATTTAACGCCAAATCCATTTTCATGCAAATAGTCAGTTCTATTTCAAACAATTCAGTTTAGCATGAGAACACAGTTTAATTGTCAAAACAGTTCTAATTCAGTTTAGAATGAGTAGAGATTTTGTTTACACACGTTTAAACGTCAAAACAGTTCTATATTAAACAATTCAGTTTAGTGCAAGTACAGTTTTAATGTCATAAACAGTTTCATTTCAAACAATTCAGTTTAGCATAAGCACGCTGTTTAAATGCAAGTACAGTTTAATTGCCAAAACCATTTCTATTTAAGCTATTCAGTTGAGTCAAGCAGTTCTAATTCAAACAATTCGCACAAGTATGCAGTTTAGTTCTATTTAACCCATAGATAGGACCCTATCAGGTACTACCATTCCCGGTCAGAGCGGACCTGGAAGCAATGGCAGTGAAGGGATGCTCCGCATTCCCCAAAGCTCTAGCATCACTGGAACCTCACTATCAGATTGTTTAGTGTCATATCTAGGAGTGGGGGTCTTACCTCTCTGCAGAGAAGCAGTCAGAGTATTTTATAGCCCCAGCCGACTATGCGATCACCAGCAGAAAAAGATTAAATGGCAGTACGAATAAAACTATGTAAATAATATTTTTATTCAATTTAGAATAATTAAGTGATGTTGAAATTTAATGTAAAAAACAGAATGTTAGATTTTTTCTCAGAAAAATAAAGTCAAAAAATTTGTAGGTTACGGAATACACTTTGGTGCAAAAAGACACGAAAAAACGCAGAAATTTGGATTGATCCACTTTTTTCTTTCAAAAATTCATATTTTTTTTTAGTGTATTTAGTTATAGAATTATCTATTAAAAATCTTTTTTGAAAAATTTTTTCTGTTGATTATTTTTTCAGAAAATATTAAAATTAGCATGTAGCGAAAAGATAAGGCCACCTACGAATTTATGAAATAAAACAAATTGACCCACAGATTTTTATGCTAAGATTAATTTTTACATAAAAATTAGCAAAAAAAAAAAAATCATGCGACGTGGCAATTCTCTAACAGATCACGAGAAAGGAATGATCGATGCTTTTGAAAAAGATGGGCATTCTCAACGAGAAATCGCCAAGAAAATCAACAGATCAAGGTGTGCAGTGAATAATTACATAAAGAATTAGAACAAAACACCCAAAAAGATTCCAGGTAGGCCAGAAAAATTCAGTCCAAGGAATAAACCCGCCATAATCAGAGATGTTAGAAAATCTGGAAAATCCGTTCCCCTGATTCAACTTCCTGGTGACATTAATGTTTCACGTTGAATCATATGGAAAACATTAAAAAATTGCCGTAATGTTGAATATTCAAAAGGAACAAAAAGCTCCTTCATGGAACATCATATAAAAACAAGATCTAGTTGGGCCAAAAAGTACGTCGCGTTCGGGGAAAAATGGAGTGATGTATTTACAGACGAGAAAAAAATGGAATTTAGATGGTTCCGATCGGTTCCATTGCTATTAGCACGACCAAAGGAAAGAAAAAAAGATTTAAAAAAAACGCCACAGTGGAGGTGGCTCTGTAATGACATGCAGATCATTTTGTTCGAATGGAATATTTAAATTAGTTCTTGTAAGCGGTAACACGGACTCAAAACAATACACTGACATGCTCACCGAACATTTTTTGGAAGATTTCTTTCGTGTTGCAGGAAATCGAGCTATTTTCCAACAAGACAATGCCCCAATTCATGTGTAAAGACATTCAAAAGCCCTTTAGTGACAAAAATGTTGTGCTAATGGACTGGTTAGCATTTAGTCCAGATCTTAACCCCATCGAGAATCTCTGGGGTATAGTTGCTCGACAAGTTTACGGTCAGGATAAACAATATGATTTAAAGGTGTCCTCGACTGGTGCAATTATAGTCCGAAATAGATGATCAAACTAACAAAAGTCTGACAGGGTCGTTGCATAGAAGTGATAGCAGCGAAAGGAGGAAAAACAAAGTATTAAATGATGGTATTTGCGATTTTATTTTAGTGGCCTTATCTTTTTGCAACATGCTTATTTTATTATTTAATGGTAAAATAATCAAATAAATTAATTTTTCAAGAACAAATTAATAGATTAATTTATTTACAAAATTTAAGAATGAAAATATGATTTTTTAAAAATAAAATGTTGATCAATCCAAATTTCTGCATTTTTCCATGGCGGCCTTATCTTTTTGCACCAAAGTGTAGCTCTATGAACCTACTGAAGATATATTTATTTTACGGCTTATTTATAAGATTGGCTCGAAATTAGATTAAAATCTGATGATTTTTTCTATGATTTTAATTGGTTAAAAATGTGTTTTAAACATTCTCGGAGTAAAAGGATTGCTTAAATTATTCTGGGTTTAGATTCTTCAAACTTTCTGCAGCAAGTCAAATATTGTCATCTGCGAATCTCAAAAGAATTTTAGAACCAGCGCCGATTGGTCAATAAATGTAAAAATACAGATACAAAAATTACCGCTTCTCGAACCTATTTTCTGCAAAAAATTAACACACACACACACACACACACACACACACACACACACACACACACACACACACATATATATATATATATATATATATATAGCAAATGGAGTAATCGTGTTGCCATTAGCGTTTATTGCAAAGCTCTTCATATATGAATTGAGCTCTCGGTAGCCGTTAAGCGGATGTATGTAAACAATAGTAATTGTGATTCCTAACCGTTTAAAATTGACTTCGCTGCTACTGGTTCCTCGTGGCTGAGGGGTAGAGGCTTGGTTTGGCGTTTGAGTCAACCGGGTTTCTATCCCAGCTACGGGAAGCTAATATGTCTAGCCACACTGATGAGTTCTGATAGAACTATATATATATATATATATATGCTGGATCCCTAAGTCTGTCGCCTGTATATTGTTAACATTACAAGATTTGAAATTAGTCGAGCATTTTACATACCTCTGTAGCAATATCTCGTCAACTGAAAGCGATGTAAACATATTTATTGATAAAGCTTCGATTATTATTGACAAGTTATTGACCATATGGAAATCTGATATCTCTAATAAAATGAAACGGAAATTATTCCTAGGTGTAGTCGTATAAATACTACTCTGTGGTTGTGTAACTTTGGCTTTAACGAAACGCCAAGAGAAAAAGCTACGCAAGGATACTGTGGGCTGTTTTGAAAAAATTCAGGAAGCAGCACTCTACAAAATAGCAATTGTACGGATACTTACCCCCCATCTCACAAAACATCCCAGTAACACGATTAACATAGGCTAGGCACTGCTAAAAATCAAGGACAAACTCCTAAGCAATGTTTTTACACGGACGCCTGCTCTGAGACCCACAAGTATTGGCCGACCAACAACAAATTACATTCATCAGCTCTGTACGGACACTGGGTGCCGTTAAGAATACTTACGACGAGCAATAGCTGAGAGAAAGAAAGAGAGAGAGAGAGAGAGAGAGCGAGAGAGCACGCCTTTGTGATGATGTTTATGATGATGATGATGATATCTTATCTAATTAGAAAATAAGTTAAATCGACAAAATTTATCCGTTTTTCCCGAAACCTGCATGAATATACATATGAGGATGGAGTACTTTGTCCGTTGTTTATATCATTATCATCAAGGCATGCTGACAGCATGGATTCTCTTGACTTTCTCTTGTCATCTGTCCCTATAAACCATTCCTCTTCATAAAGTCTTCTAAAACTCATCCAATGAACACACAGAGTTAATGAATTTAAAAACACGGCGATGAAACTGAATTCTTTGGTATGATACAGAAATCGTGCAAAGAGATACGTTGATACCATTTCTATTCATTATCTGACAAGATTAGATATTACGGACATCAATAGAGCTAATGAAAGAAAATGGCTACGCAATAAAAAAATTAAGAAGCAGACAATATCCACCAAAAACTATTACTGATGCAGACTACGCAAATGATCAAGAGCTTCTTTTGGCTCAATCTGAATCTCTGCTACATAACTTATAACTGGCAGCAAGAGGCAATGGTCTCTTAATGAACTTAGATAAATCAGAGTTCAAGTGTTTTAATCAAGATTGCGAGTTGTATAGAACAGTATATATATATATATATATAAGAAAAATATTATGCACTTCATAACATTTTTTCCGAGACCTGGTGATGGTTTATTGAAATCGAAACGTTATAACGTCGACTTACTTCCTTATTAAATTCTCCACTTTGAATTATATTGCTTTTCTCCACACACACACACACACACATATATACATATACTTTCATTAAGAAAAAACAAACCGGTCACATTAGGATTATAAATTTATTTCCATCCTGTTATGTGTTTAGGAAAAATCAAAGAACACGAAAAAATTTTGACAGGAATTCTTCAGATCTTATGGATAAAAACTGAAGAAGTTCTGTTAAAATTTTTTTCGTGTTTTTTGATTTTTTAAAAACACATAACAGGATGGAAATTAATTTATAATCCTAATGTGACCGGTTTGTGTTTTTTCTTAATGAAATTATTGCTCTGTAATGTCAGTTACATTGAGCTCTTTACCAGGAAAATTTAAATATTCACTCTTGAATGGTTTTCTTGTCCTGATGGAATTACTCCCAACTCTGGTTTAACTGGACCAAATAATATTCATATATTCCTGCTGAGTCAGAAAAATCTACCAAGGTTTCTCCGAAATGGATCATCAGGACATTTCCGACAAAAGGAAAGTTGGGCCAAACTACATTTTTATTGATAAAAAAAACTGCTAAGAAGAATAAAATTAGCATAAACACGCACAAAACACACACACATATATATATATATATATATATATATATATATATATATATATATATATTCCATTGCTCATTTCTATATTTTAAAATGTAAGACTTGTCACTGTTTTTGTTTAATTTTCAATAAAACTTCAATAAAAAAAAATTTCAGTTTTTTTTGTTTTTTTTAATCTCAGAAGGATGTTATTTTCTTTTTTTGATCTCTTTTTTCTGAAAACTGGCCTGAAATAACAAGCATTATCGATTTGGCATTCGAAAACGACAAAGCAGTTCATTATGAAAAAAGATCTGAATGACCCTAATTTTCACCTTTAACCGCGGGTTCCGATTTCCGTGATCCGAGCTGTGCGGGGGAGAGGTGATATGTCTAGTTAAAAACCAGGGTCGACCGGAACTCTGAGATTATGACAGTGAACTCAATATCTGTCTTTGTGCCTTCACGCCTCCCCCTTGATTAAGAAAAAAAAGCAAGTGAGCCCTCAAGTCTTTTTGACATCATCGAATGATGGCATTGTATGTGCGGTAATCGATACGTGAACTGAGGGGAAACACTAGCGCGAGTTAGCCGAGAAGTTCTCACGCAAGCATATGAACTCAAATTTGTGCACCTATCCGCAGATAATAAGAGTACTGTTTCTCAATAGATGTCTCTTTCAATTAGCCTCCATCAATACAGTCAGTGTGCAAACACTTCGATGCGCGTGCGCGCACACACATACAACCACACACGGACATATATATATATATATATATATAAAAGAGAGAGAGAGAGAGAGAGAGAGGGTTAGATCTGTGTATGTGGTAATGCGTATATATATATACACACACTCAAGCAAGAATAGCACACACACACACATATATATATATGTATACATCACAAGCTATGTATAGATAATTATCACAGCATATGTATTCACATACAAATAAAATAACACACAAATACAGTAGCAAACACAAAAATGCAATTACACACGCACGCACGCGCATATTGGCCTGGTGGCTGGAGTGTTTGCCAATGATCTGGGAGACCGGGGTTCAATCCCAGATCGCATCATGCCAAATACTTTAAAAATGGTACTTGATACCCCCTTGCTTAACACTCAGCAAAATAAGGTACGAATCAAAGTTAAAGTGGAGCAATCGATGGAAATGAGTAGCGCCCTCCCCTATACTTCGGTGTAGTAGCTATTGAAAAGGGAGCCTTCTGGTGGCCCTCGACTACGGTCGCCAACTTTACTTTTACTATAAAGTCACCTTTAAAACAATACGAATCATTTTGTGGTTTAGAAACGCTTTTAATCATAATATATATAATAAAAATAAATAAATAAAATAAATAACAAAGTCTCTCAAACGAAGGCATCCAAAAACTATCCACTTCGTGTACTGCCAGATTAGTGAATGATTTTTTACACATTCTTCCTAACGAGTCCATTAAAAAATTGTTTATAATAATGATTCTTGAAATCTCGTCCACATCTTGTTCACTAGATAGAGAAAGTACATTTCCATGTTTATTAAAAACATGGAAACTGAAGACCTCCCCCACCAAAAAACAAAACAAAAAAAAAAAAAACAAAAAAAAAACAAACAAACAAAAAGACAAAACAAACAAGAAGAAAAGAAAAATAGACGCCTGAGTCAGTGAACTGTTTTCGTTTGAAAAGTGACAAAAGTTTATACTAAAACAGTATGCTATTCACAGACACAATATTACAAACATACAACTGAACCCCTCGAGTAAAAAACAACAAAAAAACAAAACAAAAAACAAATAAAAAAACAGCAGCCAAAAGAAAACTGGAGAGTATCTCGAACGAAGCATCATACTGGAAGCAACAATTATGAGGGATACTTCTCCAAGTAATTCATATTTATATATTTAAGGTGATGAATAAAACAGAACTGTTAATTCTTTCATAATGACTTTTTCTTAACCTTTTGTAACAGCAATTTTCCAATTTTGGTTGCTCCCAAAGTCTTCTATTTTATATCAGCACACAACATGGTGCAAAGAACTGAAATCTAGTTTTCTGGTGTCTCGGGTGGAGTAACGGTTAGCAAGCTAAACTAGCAAACCCTCACAAGTGAGTTCGAATCTCATTTAGGTATCCCATTAATACTGCCTTGTACCACAAAGCTTTATAAATTACTAGTATATTTTCACATAACACTGATCGTAGACGAGAAAAGTCGCATTGAGACATTCAAATGCTGGTTGAGAATACACACCAGACAGATATTTACAGCAAATGGTTGCATTTACAATTGAGCACAACGTCCTGAGGACTGATCTGCAAACGATAAATAGCATGACATTAAGTACAGTTGCAAAGTCCTGGATTTCGACTATAGGCGCTCACTGCATGACTTTATGAATTCGACTTAAGTCGCAAATGGCACAGCTTTACTAATTCGACATGAGTCGCACACGGCACGGCTTTACCAGTTCAACTCTAGTCGCACACTGTAACAAAAAGGTTAACATAAAAAAGTAAGCTTTTTTTTTATCTTCCAAATAAAGGAAAATTCATTTGTACCAAATCAGAATCCTTTTTGACCCAAGCTTCACGTTTCTAGCTCTTACCAGTTTATAGTCTTTACGACAACTCACAAATTAATTAACAAAGAAGCGGACAATAGGCCCTCGCTTTCTAAATTGTATGAATTAAGATTTAAGTCTTTACGGGAACAGCAATTTCGTCAGCTTCACCTACCCTACCCACTGCCGTCATCCGTCCAAATGACCTACGCCGTCCTCATAAAGGCGATCAAATGCTATGGCGACACACACGAAGGGTGAATGCCATAAAAGACTCACCCGACGATTCCAGCTGTCGGGTGTTGAAGCGGTGATGGATCGACGTTCGAGCATGGTCAGGGGTACAATAAGCCTGCGTGTGCTCCACGTGTGGTCGGGTAGCGGATAGATTTACGATTTATAGCGAGTCGCTCCCCTCGTTCGTCCCCCAACTCTACACGGAAATCAATTTATTCCGTCACCTATGCAAATAAATTGTGTGTGTGGTTAGGTATGTTTATTGGCAATCGGTGGATGTGTTGCACGATATTGGCTTCATATTTGCTTGTAAATGTGTCATTTTGCACACGCATACGCATATGCCTGCATTATGTACTTTTATGCAACCACAGAAATATGCGTGCAATTATGAAGAAACAAACAAGCAAACTTACTTCCGAGTATATGAACATAATTTTCTTTCTCATGCACAACCGAGAAGGTTTTTTTTAAAAATGTTATATCAACTCATTGTTATAATTTTACTCATTACGAATTTCCTACATTAGCTCTAACTGATAGCTTTTCACCGGAGTCTGAGTGACAACAAACCATCTCATGGCTCCAAGAATTTTCTAAGTATCCTTGCCGATTTTACTAGTAATTTGGTATGGATGGTTTTAATTCTTCCTCCAATCTCCATATGTTCGAGTCTCTTATCAAGGTTTTTAAGGGGAGTATCCTCGTGGTGTAATGGTTAAATCATTGGACAGCCGAATCGTATTAAGCGAGTTCGAATTCCAGTTACGGTATTACGTTCACTTTCGGACAAAAAGCCTTGGGAAAGGTATGAACCCCCTTTATCCTCCCAGCTATGGATTAAATAGTAGCACCACTGTTATTCTAGATTGCTTTGACATTACATAACCCAAGAATGTTTATATGCCGTTAAACAACCAAACCAAACCAGGTTTTTAGGGACCGGTCAAAATTTGATTATTCTCACTGTCACCTTCGTGTTATACAGGTTTTTTTTAGGTGATTTGTTTGTATCTCAAACTCTTTTTCAAGGATATATTCTAGTTTGAGAATTTACCGTTTGTTTGTATGGTAGAATATCGGTTTCTTGCAAAATTCCCTGTAGATCACCTTCCCCACACAGTTGTACCTGTTCTTATATTTCTTTTATGCTAATTTACAACCTTCAATTACAATGTGATTGCTTCATCTCAATCACCACGTGGAGATTATTATTTGTCATATAGGAATTATGTGAGACACTAGCGTTTGAACACCGATCGCCAGTAGACGAAAATGACAAACCTCTCCCGAAGGCTTGGAAAAAAAAGAACTGAAGGAATTGGAAATCAATTTAACCAACAGATAGTACCCTATTTAACCAACAGATAGTATTTAACCAACAGATAGAAACCTATTTAACCAATAGATTATATTTAACCCTATTTAACCAACAGATATTTAATCAACAGATAGGACACTATTTAACTAACAGATATAACCCTATTTAACCAACCGATAGGACCCTATTTAACTAACAGATAATATTTAACCAACAGATAGGACCCTATTTAACCAACGGATAACACCTTAAAGAGTACTATGACACAGATTTAGAGTAGATCTGGGAGTAATGGCAACAAAAAAGTATTCCATATTCTCCAGAACTCCAGGACAGTATCCTCACCATTGGATGAAGTTTAGCGTCATACAAAGTGCGTCTCACTTTTTGGAGAGTAATTTTACCCCTCGATTCCATTCTAGTTTTTTTGTTTGTCTTTAATCATTAGTTTCCACTCAGTTATATGATAGCAAGTATTTCAATATAAGGCATAATTTGTATACAGTTGTAGCATTTCAAGTATTCCTATTTGATATTCATAATTTTCAAGATCTGTTTCTTCGATATACGGAACAGGTACTTACACTCCGAGTCAGAGTACACCTGGTAATAACCTCAGTGAAGGAGAACTTCATACTCCCCAGAGAATCAGAAATGAAACCTCACCACCCGATGTAGTTTAGTATCATACTCAGGACATTGGCATTGTCGATAGGATTATTATTATTATTATTTTAGTCTTTTTCGAGTTTTCCCCACTAGAGTTTGTGGAGGGTTTCTCACTGGAGTTTGAGAGACAGCAAGTCTTCTCAAGTCTCCAAGACTCTTCTCAGTATTCTGACCGATCTTGATATTGCTGTAGTTTGGATGGTCTCCATTCGTCATCTTATTTTCAAGTTCTCTTGTCCTTTTACCAATCCTTTGGTGACAGTACAAAGAGCACTAATTATAATTGGTATAACCGTCAATTTCATGTACCACAGTTTTTTTAAATCCCCGTCAAGACCCTGATACTTATCTTTCTTTTCGCTTTCTTTCGATTTTACTCTGTGGTCAGCCAGGACAACAAAGTTCACAATTCTGCAAGTTCGCTTTTTTTTTCTTTTTGATTATCACTAGGTATGATTGTCTGGCCGACATTAGGTGATACATTTATATCTCAAAATTCTAGAGGAGTTTGTGCGTCTCATTCTCCAGGACAGATTCTGGGTTGTGCATATACCATTTGTTTGTATGGTCAAATTTAAATTTCTTGCACATCTCCTAGTGGATCACCTTGCCGACTCAGTCGTGTCTAGTCTTATATTCCTTCTGTGCTAATTTGCTGCATTCGCCTATGTTGTGATTGATGGTTTCATTTCTGTCACTGCATAGCCTACATTTGCTATTTTGTTGCGTCTTATCTATTCTCGCTTTGATATGATTGATTCTTACGGCGTTGTTTTGTGCTGCTATTAGGAGAGATTCTGTTTCTCTCATAAAGTTTCCTTTTCTTAGCCATGTCCAGGTTTTGTCCTGTGAGATGTTGTTTATTAGTCGTTCAAAACGCTCATACAGTTGTTTTCTTTCCTATTTTTGTTTCCTAGTTATTGTCATTCTGTTGTACATCGTGTTATCAGTATTGTTTCTGATGTCTGTAATGAGTCCTCCATCATGTTTTTGTATATAGTCTTCGAGTCGCTGTATAGATGCGTCAACGCTGTATTCAATGCTGGCAAGTCCTCTTCTTCCCTCTTTTCTTGAAACATATTCTGTTAACGTTGTCTCTGAGATGTAATGCATTGTCATTAGTTTTTCTTGTTCTTTGGTCCCTCTCTGGTCTACTTCAGAAAGGGTCCGGAATATCTAGCGAGGTATTTATTCCTTTGATAAGGTTTCAGCTAGAGAGTTTTGTCTCGAGTAGTTTTCTAGTTCTCCTGATATATTCTTTTTGAATTTTGTCTTCCATTTCCACTTTTTTGATGGAGTCAGCCTCCAAGATTCCAAGTATTTGTAGGTTTCGCTTTCTGCGAGCGTTCTAATCTTGTCTTGATTTGGGTAGTTCCATTCCGTCAGTTAGGTGTCGTTTGCCACTTTTCATTATAAGCATGGTACCTTTTTCTATGCCAAATTGCATTCCTACGCCCTGACTGTATATTCTAACTGCGTGTATTATTATTATTATTATTTTACTCTTTTGAAATTTTTTCGCATCAGCATTAACTGATGGTTTTCCGCTGGAGTCTGAGTGACAGCAAGTTATCTCAAGTCTCCTTCTTTGTATTCAGTCCGATCTCAACAATGCTGTAGTTTGGATGGTCTCCTCTCGTCCTCTTGTTTCCATGTCCTCCAGTCTCTGTATCAATCCTTTGGCAACTGTACCGAGCGCACCAATTATGATTAGTATCACTGTCACTTTCACGTTCCATAGTTTTTTCAGTTCTCTTTTGTGCGTCTTTATTATTTCGATTTTTTCACACCAGTGTTAACTGGTAGTCTTTTACTCGAGTTCGAGCGAGAGCAAGTCTCTTCAGGTCTCCAGCACTTTTCAGTTTGGATGATTTTGAGTTTTCCTTCGATTTCCAACTCTTCCAGCACTCTCCATCAAGCATTTGGAGATCGTTCCTAGTGCTCCAATTACAATTGGTATCACTGTCTCTCTCAGTTTCACAGCTTTCTTTAATTTTCACTCTGTGGTCCACCAAGATCGCAAAGTCTACAATACGGGGAGTTGATGGTATCCGTTTTCACTAGTCCCAAATACTTGTAATTTTCCTTTTCTCCAAACCGGTGGTGTAATGGCTACCGTTGTAGGAAATGGACACAGCGACCCAACTTTAAACCCTGGATGTGTCTGTTTGCATTTCACATGGCGTTAATATTAATCCAATTATGTTCCATCCAGCTGAGGGTAAAAACTTAGGGCAGACTGGGCTCTTTACCCTTGATATGGCAGATAGTCTTGGAGAAAGCAAACTCTGTATTTGTCTATGATTCCATTGTCTCTTATTTACACGCGGTAGTTCACCTGAACGACAAAATCCACGAGATGACAAGTTCCGTTTTTTTTTCTTGTTAATCAATACAAGGTCTAATCTCCTGGATGGGATTAGGTGCACTGTTTGGATCTCGAAACCGCTGAGAATTCTATGCTTCTCATTCTCAAGGAAAGATTCTAGTGGTCTTTAATTGGAATCCTTTTGAGATGAGGCTTCTTAATCCGAGAACTATTTTTTTTTATTTATTGCGGACTTTTTGTCCTCATCTTGGTAGTTTTTGTGTTGTTTCTTCTTCACTACGTTTCGGCCAAAGAAGAAACAACACAACAACTACCAAGATGAGGACAAAAAGTCCACAATAAAAAAAAAAAGTTCTCAGAAAGATTCTAGTTTGTGCATATACTATCTCGTTAGCAGGGTCAAACTATTCATTTGCAGGATTATCAGTGGATCTCGTTTTCAACCCAGTCGTTGAAACATATTAAGTACTTCTTTTGGGCAAGTTTACTGCAATTCGCTTATTATGTTTGTAATCTTTTCATTTGTCTCCATATAACCTACACTTTCTTTTCTGTTTCGAATAACCAATTTTCCCTTTGATACAATTGGTTCTTATAAATGCTGCTTTTAGAAGAGATTTGGTTTCTCTCTTGAAGTTTCCCTTTTTTTAGCCAAGACGATTTCTTCTCGTATGCAATCTCCTCAGTTAGTCACTCGAAGTATTCATACAGTCGTTATTCTTCACGTTTTTCTTTTCTTTTTTTTTTCTTATGTTGGCATTGCCGTTACTGGCTACTGGAATTAGTCTGTTTTTCTTTTTAGTACATATCTTTATTATTATTTTTATTATTATTTGTTTGCCATGATTTCCTAGTATCTCTCCTTTTTATTATCTTCTCACGCCATCAACAACAACAAAAATGTTTGCACTGAGCATATCCACTATCAATACAGTATCTATCAATCTATCTATCTAGAACAAATACTGTAATGTAATTCTTCCTATACTATACCATTTGTTCACATGGTCAAACTTCAATTTCTTGCACAATTCCCAATGGATCCCCTTACCCACCAATTATTATTATTATTATCATTATTATTATTTGTTATGCCTCTTAGGGCATATCCGCTTTTTACTATTTTTTTTACATCAACTTAGAAAACTTTGCACAAAACAAATACAATTAATACAATATCTACATAGAGATCAAATTTTGTTAAGTAATTCATCTGAGAGTTCCCAAAAATGCCCTTTTCAATAATTTTTCTTTCCATTTTTTCTAAAATCATCAAATCTAATCTTAAATTTGTTACCCTATTACTGTTATTGATCTGATTAAGCAATTTGTTCCCAAAATATATTATTCTATTATCAAAAAGTTCAATTGATTATTAGACTTAATTTTTTGAAATATGTCTTGACAGTAAATTTCCAGCTCGAGAAGAAATATCGAAAAATGTCTACCATAATTAGAAAATCTATTATTTTGAAGGTTTCAATTAGATTACTTTTCATTCTTCATTCTAATAAAGAAATCAATCCTAATTTCTCTAATCGCTCCCCGTGTCTCTAATTTTTAACTCTTTTTATTTTTGTCGCTCTTCTTTTTATGTCCTCCAATCTCAATATTACACTCCAATTTCCATGTCTAGATACTGGAGACCATAGTTTATTCAATGTCAAAATTTAACCTTTTGTAAATGTTTAAATACAACAATAACTTTCGGTTAAGTCAAGCAGAAAGCACTGATTGCTGTAAAATCACCGAAGTTAAGCAGCGATGAGCCTGTTTAATATTTAGATCGGAGACAACTTAAGCAAGATCAAGTTCTGCATGCAACCTGATGTCTGTGTGCCCTATCTCAGCAAAGCTTTGTGAATAACATCGTTGATTGGTTTAGTTTCTTTGTTTAACGCCACATCAACTCGTTATGGGTTATCTAAAGCCGTAATTTGACTTAATTGTAAATGTTTGATAACATTAATAACTATATTTGGTTTGATTTATTTTTAACGGTATGTGGGTTAATTCTATACCGGTATTTGATTCCCTTTGTAAATATCTTATTATAATCATAACTATATTTAAAATATTCCGCTAGAATTAGTTTTTAATCTATTTTTTTTTATTTGACAATAATAATAGTAATTGGTTTGCACCGTTATATGATACCAAGTATTTCTATCAAATACAAATAATTTAAACAATTATATAGTCACAAGCAATCATTCCTACTTAATAATAATAATTTATTTGCACACAGTTATATGATTTCAAGTATTTCTATCAAACACTAAAAATTTGCAAAGCATTATATGGTTTTAAGGAAATAATAATAATAATAATAATAATAATAATAATAATAATAATAATAATTGTCGACTTTGCTGTCTCGGCGGACCACAGAATAACTCTGAAGGAAAGTGAAAAGAAAGATAAGTACCTCGGCCTTGCTAGAGAATTGAAAAAGCTGTGGAACATGAAAGTAACGATTGTGCCAATTGTGATTGGTGCGTTAGGCACAATAACTAAAGGATTATTAAAAGGCCTGGAGGACTCGAAAGTTGGTGGACGGGTAGAGACTATCCAAACGACAGGATTGCTAAGAACGGCCAGAATCCTGAGACGAGTCCTGGAGACTTAAGGAGACTTGCTGTCACTCAAACTCCTGTGAAAAACCATCAGCTAACACTGATGTGAAAAACTCTAAAGGAGTAAATAATAATAAAAATAATAAAGATGATAAAATTGAAATAAAGACGAGTACCTGGATCTTGCTAAGGAATTGAAAAAAACTGTTGTATATAAAAGTGACTGTGATACTAATTGTAATTGGTACTCTTTGTACAGTCACCAAAGAATTGGTACAGGGACTTAAGGATTTGGAAATGAGAGAACGAGTGGAGTCCATCCAAACTACTGCATTATTGAAATCGGCCTGGAGACTTGAGGAGAGTTACTGTCACTTAAATTCCAATGGGAAACCATCGGCTAATACTGGTGTGGAAAATTCAAAAAGGAATAAATAATTATTATTATAATTACAGTGGCCGGTAGCAGCATTGGCAATATAAGGACAAACAGAATAACTTTAACAAGAAAACAAAAATGAAAAAAAAAACCAACTATATGGATATTTTAAACGACAAACAGCCAAAATCTCACACGAGAAGGCCTGGTCATGGCTACGAAAGAGAAACCTTAAGAAAGAAACTGAATTTCTTCTAAGAGCAGCACAAAACAACGCCACAAGGACCAATTATTTCAAAGCCAAAATCAATAATACGCAACAGAATAGCAAGTGTAGATTATAAGAGAAAAAGATGAAACACAATAAGCGAATGTATCAAACTTGTGCAAAAAGAGTACAAAATGAAGTACGAATGGATGGGGAAGGTGATCAGCTGGGAATTGTGCAAGAAATTGAAATTTGAACATACGAATAAATGGTATATGCACAAACCAGAATCTGTCCAGGAAAATGAGTTACACAAAGTTCTCTGGGATTTTGAGATACAAGCAGATCGTCTAATCCCGGCCAGAAGACTAGACTGAGTGATAATCAAAAAAGAAAAAAGAAAGAAAAAGAAAAAGAACTTACCCAATTGTAGACTTTGCTGTCCCAGCAGATCACTGGGTGTAAAGATGGTTTTCCTTGTGGTGTAATGGTCAAAACGCTGCACTGCGGAAACGTAGTAAGTGAGTTCGAACTCCAGTCACGCTATCAAATATCTTTGGGAAAATACCCTTGGACAAATACCTTTGGGTAAGGTATGAACCCTCTTATTCTCCCAGCTATAGGTCAAATAGTACCACTACCGTTCTTCTATACGAATGGCTCTGGTATTAGATAATATACAAAAGGTTGATATGCCATTAAACAAAGAACCCGAAGCCAAACTGGGTGAAAATCAAAGAAAGTGAAAAGAGAAGCAAATACTTGAACCTTGCTAGAGAAGAAAGTTATGGAACAAGAGGGTGTCGGTGATACCAAATGTAATTAGTGCACTAGGGATCGTCTCTAAAGGCATGGAAAGGGGACTGGAAGAATTGGAAATTGGATGACGAATAGAGACCATCCAAACTACAACATTGTTGAGATCAGCCAGAATACTGAAATGAATCCTGGAGACTTGCGGGAACCTGCTGTCACCGAGACTCACACTTGTGTGAAAAACTCGCAAAGTGTAAAATAATAATCCTCAGAAAAAATTTCAACTTCAAGTAACCATCCTAAATCAACCTAAAAAATGAATCTTTGCATAGAACATATACTCTGTCAATAGAATATATAAAAACAGATCCAAATCTGTTTATTAATTTATCTGATTGTTCCCAAAAATGTTGACTTAAATTCTTTTTTCTGACCATTATTTCTAAAATTATCCAATTTAATCCTAAAACCTTTTACGCAGTAACTATTTTTAACTTATCAGGCAATTTGTTCCAAAAATATATTATCTATGAGCAAAAAGATCCAATTGATTAGTCGACTTAGTTTTTTTTAAATCTATCTAAATAGCAAATATTTGAGGAGAATATTTGAAAAATGACTACCATAATTAGAAATTTCATTAATTATTTGGAAAGTTTCTGTTAGATCATCTTTCTCTCTTCTTTCGAGTATAGTAGTTAATCCTAATTTCTTTAATCACTCCCTGTAACTGTAATCGTTTATTCTTTTTATTAGTTTTGTCACTCTACTTTTTATGTTTGACTATTTTTGAGAACACTTAAAAAAGATGTAAGATGAATCGTAACTTCTTGGTAAATTAATTGTTCGAATATAATATAAGGAAAATTTTAGATAGAAATTTACATGTTAGACTGTAGACCTACTGATAATATACTTCACACGTACACAAAAGGTGACATTCTTGGCGTAATGGTTATCATCCAAGGAACCCGAGTTCAAATCCTGAACAAAACCGTTTGCATTTTCCATCAAGCAAATATTCTTGAGAAAGGTAGAAATCCAACTATTCTGCCTCGAACTATGGGTAGATGGTAGAGCAGTCTTGGCTATTTAACTTTTGCATGGCAACTAGTCAAAGAGAAGGAAAAGCACGAATTCAAACCAGTTGTACTCAATTTTAGAATTGACCTACAGTCATCCTTTTCAAGTGGAAGAAAATGGTTAAATGTATGCACACACACACACACACACACGTATGTGTGTGTGTGTGTTTATATGCGTTCGTGTGTTTGCGCGCATTTCTTTTAAGTGTGTGTGCTTGTGTGCGTGCGTGTGTTTTTGTGTGCATGTGTGCGTGTTTGTGTGCGTGTGTTTGTGTTCATGTGTGTGTGTTTATTTCTGTGTTTGTGTATGTCTGTGCGTTTGTGTGCATATGTGTGTGTGTGTGTGTGTGTGCACTCACGCATACATACGTTTTTACTGATATGCTTGCATGTGTGTCCGTGGGAACGTTGTCGATTTCGTTTGTTTTATAACCAATCATTTGACAAGTTGAACTCAGATAAAGTTTCACCTGAATGAAATTACGCTTCGGATTGATCGTTTGAAGATTTTGTGTTTTCATCAATTATGAAATTTTCGGTTAGGAAATATGAAATAAAGACAACAAGAAAAAGAAAAAAAATGAATGAAGGAAAAAGTAAATTAAAGTCAAGAGAAAGAATCGTTGCACTTGAGTATTCATTTGTTGTTGCGTTTTTTTTTGTTTGTTTTTTCTTTGGTACGAAAAGAATAAATATGTAGGATTACTACCCTTGTCTGCGAAGGAAATTCTACTAATGACCGTTAGATGACGTTGTCAGTGCAGTTTATAATAAAAAGAAATAAAAGTCTCTCTTCGCCCACTGAATTCTTTAGACAAGTTCTGCTTCATTTCCTGAAACATGGTCTTTTCGTCCCTTATAAACCTCGTATCACTTTAAACTTAATACTAGAGCATTATAGACAATATACAATATCTGAAACTTGCTAACTAGCAAACAGGCATTTTATTTCACACAATCAACAACTAAGGAACATTTTCGAAAATGAAGAGAAAGAAGGAAGAAAAACAATACGAAAAAAGAAAGAAAGAAAATTAGGCGGAAGGATCCATTGTATTTGAGTATTTATTTTTCGGTGGGATTACCACTCTTTTCTGTAAAGCAATTTCTTCTACTGACCACTAGATGACGTTGTCAAAGTAGTATGCCAAAAGAAGACACAAAAGTCTCGCTCAATTTAGTTGCAGAATGTCTTCGAGACAAAACCTGTCATGTCCTCAGAGACATAATCTTTTTATCTTCCACAAATCTTGTGTTGCATTAAACATAGCACCAAAGAACACTACGCGGCCTTCAATAACTTAAGTTTAATTGCATACATGCAAGCATATTCAATTACATAAAACTAACAACCAAGAAACATTACAAAAATGTAAGTCTTTCACAAACTTTCAAATCTCTTAAAACTTCCCATACACATACGATGGGTTCTACACACGCACCTTCAGATACTCTGATAATATTCTTTCCATTTAGTTTTCTCATACAATAAAATATGTTGCTGTTAATCACGCGTAATTGTTCCCATATTTATTCTTGAGTGGAAGCAATATTTCTCTAAGTAACATTTCTTTACAACAAGCAGAGTGGAATTTAGCTACTTGTGGATCCTAGGGCAAACACATGAGTGGCTTCCAAAGCCTATCATTTGAAGACCCCTTAATGTACAGGGGCCTCATCACCTGAGCTCTATACATATTGTATAGGGGCCCTTATAGTTTTGAAAACTTGAGACAAGGTTACAATCTAGCACGCTACACCAAAAATTAGTTTCAGTAGCCCACCCACCAGATACCTGTTGGTCTTAGGTCAATGTCTGCCTATTCCTTGTAGTAAATCCAGCTCTGATAGTAGAGATCTCAAACATAAAGTTAAAAAGGCGATTAGGTATGGAAGAGGCACAGGGGACCAAAAGTGGAATGAGTTGGAGGCATGATTTTCCTCAGTTACAATTCTAATCTTCAAAACAACTGATCGAGTGCTATTTTCTCTCATCAAAATGGATATGCATGAGACAATAATTAGGATATGTGTATTCATACAGAATGATGACAAATCTTCGGTTTCAATTTCTCAATTCTGTTTTTACTTTTCATAAATACTTCTTTTTTTTTTTCGTTTTCATCTGCTGGTAAGTTCGTTTGTTTTTTTTTTCATTGTATTTCTTTAAAACTGCTCAATAAATAAAGAACACCTTTTAAAAATATAAGTTTCTAACAAACTTTTACATATCTTAGGAACTTCTTATACACGGGTGTAAGATAAACACATTTCCAGATCGACATCTCCATTCTCTACTTTTTGTATTTTTCTTTTCTTTTTTTGGTTCAGAAAAATGAAATATATTTTTGTCAATTGTATGAAATTGATTTTATATTCATTCTGGAGGGGTAGAAATATATCTCAACATCATACTACTCTAAAGATGAATAGATATATAAATAAATACGAGCACAGAAGAAAGAAAAAGATAAAAAGAAAGAGATGAAAAAAATGTTAGAAAGAAAGAAAGGAAGTAAGTAAGAAAAGAAGGAACTGACGGACGAACAAGGAAAGAAGGAAGGAAGAAAGAATTTTGATGAGAAAATTGAAAAAAGAGAAGAAAAACAAAAAAAAAAAAAAAGAAAGAGAATAAAAAAAGAAGGAAAAGGTTGGTTGGTTGTTTGGGTTTTATGGCATATCAATCTTTGAAGGTTATCTAACGCTAAATCCATTTTTATACGGATAATCATGTCTATTTCAAACAATTCAGTTTAGCAAGAGTACACAGTTTAATTGTCAAAAACATTTCTATTTTAAAGTATTCAGTTTAGTCAAACAGTTCTAATTCAAACAATTCAGTTTAGTATGAGTATATTTTTTATCCACACGCAGTTAAATGTCAAAATAGTTCTATTTTAGACAATTCAGTTTAGCATAAATACAGTTTAATTGTCAAAAACACTTCTATTTCCAACAGTTAAGTTTTGCATTGGTACGCAGTTTAAATATAAAAAGTTCTATTTCAAGTTATTCAGTGTATCATAAGTACGCAATTTAGTTCTATTTGACCCATAGATAGGACCCTATCAGGTGATACCACCCCAGGACAGAGTGAATCTGGGAGCGATTGCAATGAAGGAGTACTCCGTATTTTCCAAAGCCTCAGCATTACTGGGACCTCACCATTAGATTGTTTAGTGTCATATCCTGGGCACTCGTTGGTGATGGAGTCTTAGCCCTCTGCTGAGCAACAGTCGGTATATTCTACAGCCCCAACCGACCGGGCAAGAAGGAAAAGGACGAATTTTATTTTGAATGAAATCGCGTAAGGAAGGAAGGAAGGAAGGAAGGAAGGAAGGAAGGAGAAATTAAAGAAGAAAAATAAAGAAAAAAGAAGAATTAGAAGTGAAATTTGAAAAAGAAAGGGAAGGAAAAAGAAAAAAAGGTGAGAAACGGAAGGAAAGATTTCAAAAAAGGAAAAGTGGATGGATGGATGGATGGATGGATGGAGGGGCGGAGAAAAGGAAAGAGGGAAAATAAAGAAAAATAAATTAGACGCTGATTTAAAATATGGGATGGGAAGAGGAAAAATAGAAGAAAGAAAAGAAGAGAAATAAAAAATTCAAAAAGAAAAAAATCAAAGTAGGAAGGAAGTAACGAAGGAAGGAACGAAGGAAAGAATGAAGTTAATAAGGAAAAAATGAAGAAAGAGAATAAAGAAAGGAAGAGGAATTAGATGTGAAATTTGAAATAAGGAAAGGATGAAAAAAACAAGAAAGAGAAAAAAGAAAGCAAGAAAGGAAGAAGAAAGGAAGATAAGAAAGAAAATGGAATGAAAGGAAGGAAGGAAGGAAATAAGGAAGGAAGGAAACAAGGAAAAAGAAAACAAAGAAATAAATAAGGGGAAATAAAGAAAGGAATATAATAAAAAAAGAATTAGTCGTGGGATTTGAAATAAGGGAAAGGATGAAAAAACAAAAAAGAAAAGAAGAAACAGAGGGTATTTTTAAAAGAAAGAGAGAATGGAAGGAAGCAATGAAGGGACGAAGGAATGAACAAAAGATTAAAGGAAAAAGTGAAGAAGTAAGGAAAAAGGAAATGGAAGATTTTGAATTCAGTAAAATGGAAAGGAAGAAAGAACAAGAAAAAAGAGTAAGAGGGTCCGAATGAAGAGAGGAAATGTTAATACTGAAAAGAAAAATAAGTAGATTTGACAGCTATAATGGTGAAAGTGGTATGCAATTATTCACCTCTTTGGTTATGAGTAGTGTTGCATCGTCTTATACATATACATCTACATATACACATGCATATACATGCAGAATGAATCACAACGATAAAGGACGAGCGAAGACTTCTTTAGAAAAATATGTACCTCTCACTTTATTGTAAGGGTTTGAAAAGGTTATTCAAGGTTTTATGGTGAGAGGGAGTTGGAGACCGAACAGAACTGCAATATATTGACCCCCACTCTTATGGCCGTCAACGTTGTGTCTTTCTCGTTCACCTGATGCTCAACCAGAGGCCCGGGGGCTCAGTTTCCTGCTGAGTGTTGGCTTTCTCTACCACATCTTATCAGCAATTTCTCTGGACCCCAACTCATCAGTGGCTCCAAGGGCTCCTTCGGTCTGGTGTGGCCTTCCCTACCACATCTCGTCTATAACTCCAACTCTGACTCGTCAGGGGCCCCAAGGGTCCCCTCCGCCGGGCTTTCTCTACCACAACTTATCAGCAACATACCTCCAACTCCAACTGTCTGACTTCTGTCTTGACTGAGTTATATAATAGTTCAACGTCCACTCAATCACCCACTCAATCTTTGGAATGGCATGTTTGATCGTCATCAAGCGGAAATAACTGTCATGCAGTTCACAGGTCACTCCCTTCCGGTGCATCATTCTGAAGTGGGACCTTCACCTTGTCCCATATTATCAGCCGAGCTTACCTGCACGATTTCCTCTCATAACTGCCATTGGAATGTGTCACTTCCTTCCGGTGCATCACTTTGAATGGCATTTTTGGCCGGGTTGAAGGTCAAAATACAACAGTAGGATGCGACACAAGGTCAATTTTTAAATGGAGTAAAGCTGGTTTGAATATAAAAACTCTCTTGTTTTAGACTGCTTGTCTTAATAAAGCTAAAGAACATAGTCTAATTCACTATTTAGCCATATCTCAAGGGGCTGAGAAGAGACGGATTCTTGTGTAACATATTGACCCTCGATCGAGCCGTCAATCAAGAGATGCACCTGTGTAAATAAGCAGAACAACAGCAAAAAAGATGCATCCGGTCGAAGATATCGGAATATCACATTGACCTGCTGACGTGGTTGAATTCGGTACAGATGCGTACGTCGACAGGAAGCAGGTGGATGTCAAACAATTATATAACCAACTGCCATAGACGGCTTGAGTTAGTCAGTTCAGTTCCAGTTGCAGTTGGAGATAGGATGCCTGCGGAGTGAGAACCAGCTCCAGACAGAGGGCTTGGGACCTCAGTGACCCACGGTTGAGCAGCCCAGCCAAGATGAGGAAGAAGTGCTGCTATGGTCGCGTGAAGAACTTTGAGTCAATATGTAGCAGTCTGTCTCCGTCTCCAACTCACCTCTCACACACAACCAACATCAACCCTTTAGAATAAAGTGTGAGAGGTATATTTTTATAAAAAAGTGTGTTCAGTCGTCAGTATGTTGACTATTTTTCCGCATCTAGTTGTATATGTATTGTGTAGTTGTATTATGGATATACAACACATGCCTTTCCCAAAGCCTTTTGTGTGAAGGGAAATACAAACAGTCTCGTCAAGAATTTGGACTCACGCGGCCGATTCCATTTTTTCGGTGGTAGCCGTTACGTTACGAGCAGCTTCTTGGGATAGTCTTATTGCTTTATTTTTTACTTTCAAGTTTTAACAAACGTCATTTATATAAAAAGACTACTTCGGATAATTAAACTATTGTTTGTTGTTGCTCACATCACTTCTCGGCTGTAGCATTCTTGTCTTTTACTCCGGAGGGAAAAAGAATGGTCTCTTCGGAGTGTAAAGCAAAAACGGAATCGGGCCGATTTTTTTTCTTTGTAAAACATGAATGTTACGATCGTATCCATGATAATTGGCGCTCTTAAAATCAAGCACAAAAAACAATATTAACTAGATTAAAGGGATTAGAAATTCAAAGAAGAGCTGACTGTCCAGAGCCCGATAATAAAGGGATCAACAAAAATAAAAAGCAAAAAACGGAAGATGTTAGGTGAGTTAACCCCTCCACAGTGGGGAGGATGTGACATAAGGTCAATTCTTAGGTGGAGTACAGCTGGTTTGAATTCTCCTAGACTGTTTGCCTAACCAATCCTAAGGAACTCAGTTTGTTCTATTATTGGCCCTTAAATGACGAAGGAGAATAGATGGATTCATGCCTTTTCCAAGAGAAAATGAAACAGACTTGTCCTGGATTTGAAATCAGGTCGTCGATTCTACTCCTCCCACTACAATAACTGTTACTCTGAACGACCCAAATTAATGTAGACATTTTTCTAAGGTGGCCCGGTCGGCTGGGGCTGCAGAATACACCGTCTGCATCTCTGCAGAAGGGTAAGACCCCATCAACGAATGTCCTGTTTATGACATTAAACAATCTGATGGTTAGGCTTCAGTAACGCTTGGGCAGGATATGACAGAAGGTCAATTTTTAAGTGGAGTTTAACAGATTTGAATTCAGAGTTTTAATCCTCTGCGCAGATGCAGTCGGCATATTCTATAACTTTTGATCCTTGAGAAAACCTACAGTTTGTATAATTACCAATCATATTACCACGTTTGAATCTCGGCTCAAGCTGTGAGGACGCAGAGGATGGCATAAGTGTTGTACAAATGTATGTCCCAATAATCCAACGATAAGTCTTAAGACTTTATCATTTTATGCATAATATATATTTTTCACAGGTTGAATTAGTTATTAATCAGAATGATTAGTGGTAAAGACGGCTATCATCTGTCACAATATAGCAGTCCGACATCATATATCGTTGTTCACTCAAACTTTTTTTTGACTGTCCAATTTGACTGTCAGCCGTGTTCTCATCTAACGACTAGATTTATAATGTTTCATCTGCCAGAGTAAACAAGTTGTTGTCAGATATTTTCAGAGAATTACATTGTTTTTTCTCACTTTCAAACAGCATTCTCAGGCTATGATGTTGGCTTCACCTCAATAAGTGTAACGTTAGACGTTCTCCAATTCTGGACCAACATTTACACCTGAAGTAAGCAAGAGAATGTACAGTTCGAAACGTTGATTGAAAAACAAAAAGAAAAAACAAAACAAAACGAAAAAAAAAAAAGAAAAAAAGAAAAGCAAAGCAATTAAACTGTCCCTCAAATTCTTTGTTTTTTTTTTGTTTAGTTTTCATGATTACATTTAACATATTTGTGAATTGTTATTGAGTCTGAGAATATGCTGACTGTATACCCTATAGAGATAAGAGTTCTCCCCCCAAAGAGGCGTACATTCTGGAGCTCTGGGGATTGAGAAGAATTCCATTGCCATAATTCCCAGGCCCATTCTGATACAGAGTAATTGTACCTGTAAGGGATTCATCTAAGGGTCAAATTTATCTGCTTAAAAAATCGCTCATATTCGAAGAGAACACTTGTTACCGAATAAGTAAGTAAAAAGTGAAGTTTTTGACCGTAGTCGAGGGTGACATCAAGTTTCAGTAGCTACTACACCAAGGTGTAGAGGAGGACGCTACTCCTTTCCCTGGATTGCTCCACTTTACCCTTGATCCGTGCCTTATAATGCAGAGTGTTAAGGAAGGAGGCTTCAAGTACCACTTTTTGAGTCTTTGGTATGACTCGACCTGGGATTAAACCCAGTTCTCCCAGGCCATTGGCGAACTCTAACCATAATGCCAATGTCCGGTAAACTCTGTGTAAATTATTTGTATCAAGAATACTTGAAACAAAAATTTCCTACTAAGAATTATTATTACTTACTTAAAAGCATATAACTGTCCGAACGCAAACGACTATTATTAAATAGAAATAATTACTTGATTTTTGGATTGGTTTAGTTTGGTTGGGTTTAATGACATGTCGACAATTGTAGCTTACTTAATGCTAAATCCCTTTTATACACTTATATCAAATATATGATTTCTAAAGACATTTTGCTGATATTTTTAAACAAGCATGACCTCATTTTTTCAACACAGTTAAATGATTACACTTATTTCTATCTAATACGAATAATTCTATTTACGATTGACCATTTGTTTGCACACAGTTAAATGTTTTTCAAGTATTGCTATTTAACACTAACGATTCAATTAAACATTCGTCATTTGTTTACACATAGTTAAAGGATTAAACAATGATTAAAGCAATTCAGATTAGCATAAGACATTTGTTTGCACTCACTTTAAATGTTAAGGTATCCAGTTTAAATGCTAAAATACTTCTTTTTGATCAATTGATAGGACCTTATCAGGTGGATTGATGGCAATAAAGGGGTACTCTGCATTCTTCAAAGCTCCAGTATTCCTGAGGCCTCAACATCAGATTGTTTAGTGTTATAATCAGGACATTCGTTGGGGGAGTCTAACCCCTCTGCAGAGACACAGTTGGAGTATTTTACAGCCCGAGACGACTGGGTTCAGTAATTACTTGAAACCTCTTATTAGCATGTGTAATATAGCCATAAAGAATGAAATAATGATACTTTCTTTATACAAAAATATATACATCTTTATTTCTCTCGAAAGCGGTCAAATCTCTGTGGTGTGAGAGAGGCAGACGGAGACAAACGGAGACGGAGGGAGACGAAGACAGACTGCCCTATTGACCTATAACATCTTAGCGCTTTCCGTGAAAGACCGAATCTCTTCTAGCCGCAAACTGAGACTGACAGTATCTCACCAGGGTATCTGCATATATAATTTCTCAACGTCTACCATTTCCGCTAAACTACGTGACTGCTTCCGCTTATTTACACTGGTGCATGTTGTGCCGAGAAATCTACGACTGACGGCCGGTCAAGGATCAATATTCAAAATTACACAGGAATACTTGAAACCCGGCAAATGTGTTTCCCAGTGGTAGTGTCTTAGACAATGGTACGGGAGATCAGGGTTCAATCTCTGGTCGAGTCATACCAAAGACTCAAAAAATGGTACTTGATACCTCCTTGCTTAACACTCAGCATTATAAGTGTTGTACTCCCAACATAATGGTCTCACCCTCCTCCATAAATACACTTCAACGGAGCGACAGACGAGCTGACCAGACCAACATGGCACAGCCACGTATGATTCCACTTGCGTAGTGGACGAATAGTCGCTACCCCATTGGACTCTCAGCTTCCTATTAACTAACTACTGTTTAACCAGATTCACTTGTATCTTGTTTCTGTTACTTGAATATATATGTTTTTCTATCTACCTTTTTGTGTTCCCCGTGTCTTTTTTACCACTATTGCAACAATAAGGAACGTATCAAGGGTAAAGTAGAACAATCCAGGGAAAGGAGTTGCGCTCTCCCCTACACCTCGGTTTAGTAGCTATTGAAAAGGAAGCCTTCGGGTCGCCCTCAACTGCAGTCGACAATTCAACTTACTTATAATTGTTTACGAAGGATTAATATAAGTTCCTTGAAATGTTACCACAGAGTGCAAACAAATTATTCTTAAATAAAATAGAACTATATAGTTCTGTAAAAATTATCTGTGTTTTATAAGAGTATTTGAAGATATGAAACTGTGCGCAAATTATTTGTATTAGATATTTCTGATATGAATTATTCCTAAGTGCCTGTGGTGTAATGGTTATCGTCGCAGGATATGAACACGGCGACACGAGTTCAAATCCTGGACCTGACTGATTGCATTTCCCATAGCACATAGAAAGGTATGAATCCAAATATTCTCCCTCCAGCTATGGGTAAATAGTAGGGCAGACTAGGTTCTTCAGCCTTGGTGCGGCAACTAGTCTAGGAGAAGGAAAACTCTGAATTCAAACCTGTTAAACTCTGCTTAAAAATTGACCTTGTGTCATATCCTGCCCGAGCGGAGGGGTTGGTAAATATGACTATTCCTAAGTGCAAAAAAACAAAAAAACAAAAACCAAAAAAAAACAAAAAAAAACAAAGAAGAAAAAAAACAACAAAAATTTCTTTAGAAATATCCTCATCAAAATCATCATCAAGTTGTGCCGACAACGCTAGTTTTTTTTTACTCTCTCTCTCACCATTCGTACTTTTCAGGCAGCGTACTTGTAAAGTCCTCTAGACGGCATAGAGCTGTTCAGTTAACACAGGCGCGTCCATGCATAGAAGTCCATAGAAGAACGGAGCTTATGAGTTTCTACTTTCTTCTCTAGCAGTTTCTCATATGTCTTGTACGTCTTACTTGGATGGTTTGTGAAATAAAAGGTACAGCAACTGTTTTGTAGGGTGCTGCTACCAAGATTTGTTCAAAACAGTACTTAGTATCCTCGTGTTGTTCACATCTCAATTTTCTCCGAGCGTTCCGTTAGAATCCAAGTGGTGTAACCATAGAGTAGTACTGTCACAGCTACAGCTTGGAAGAATTCCGTATTATTTTCTCTGAACAGAAATTGTAAATAAAAACGTACACTGAATATGATTATCTTCCCTATTGGCATAAGATAAGTCTAGATGGGTTGACATGCCTCTAAATTCAATCAATGTTATCTGAATACATTTCTTCATCTTCACTACATTTTTTGCGTTTCTAAAACAAAGATTCATTGAATCTGCATTATGAAAGATGCGTGTTTCGCAAGAGGAAATAGTTTCAGTAGACCGAGAAGTAAACTTCACTTTTCAAGAGTTGGAGGTGCGTATTTGAACAAAAAATGTCGAAACAAAACTCAGTAAAAGATCATTTCAAGAATCACAAGAATTTACTTTTTGTATAGCTGTCATTTTGTAATAAAGTCTCATATGTTTTCGTGACATATGCTCTTCAGAGCGCCGTGAGTGTGTTTTAAAAATCTAATTAAAACAGAGAAAAAACAAAACTCAATAACAAACGAGTGATTTTCAATTATTGTATTCTCTTAGAGTAATTGATTGGTTGATTTTAACGATATTTCAACCCGTCTGGGATTATCTAATGACTAGTGGTTAGGGAATCGCGTTCATTGTACGTTCATATTTACATTTTTTCTGTAGTTGTTTCTTAAGAGTTTTGCTCGCAGTTATATGCAATCAAGTTTTCTTATCTAATACAAATAATTTGCAAATAGATATAATCGACTCATACATGTGATAATAACTGTTACTACTGCTCCGGATCAGAGTGGACTTGAATGTCATGGTAATGAACTGGAGCCTCTCCAAACAGCCACCCAGCATAGCCCAATGGGAAATCATCTGATTTCCATACTATAAATAAGTGTTAAATTTGTGCAAAATAACGTGTAAAATTTGTGCAAAAAACGTGTTAAATTTGTGCAAAAACGTGTAAAATTTGTGCAAAAACAATTGACTCGAAAAGCGGTAATTTTTGTATCGGTATTTTTGCATTTAGACGTCGTTTACGCGGTGGTTTAATCTTTTTTAAAGATTCGCAGATGACAATATTTCATTTGCCATGGAAAACTTAAAGGATCAAAATCTAAAATAATTAAGGAAATCTTTTCCCTCCTAAATTGTTTAAAATATATTTTTAACCAATTAGAATCATAGAATAATCATTAATTTTTTAATGTATTTCCAAGCCTACCTCAATTGTATAAATCGTCATCATCATCATCATGTCACGCTGCTAGCATGGGTCTCCCTGACCCTCTCTCGCCACCTGTCTCTATCGTCCATCGTTCCCGGGACGTCTTCCAGGCTATAACCTATATCGGCAAAGAGCTACTGTATATAGTTTCTAGCTGGTCGTCCTGCCTTTGCTCGTCCATGTGAAGGGGTCCACAGGAGTATATTGCATATGAGTTCGTCCTTACTTCTCCAGCAGTGTCCTGCATGTCTGATTCGTCTAACTAGGATAGTTTTCACGATGGGTGATAGGTGGCCGTACAGCTGCTGTTTTGTGGCGTGTTACCCCCAGGACTTGTTCAATGCAGCACTTACCATTCTTGTGTAATTGCCGTCAAGCTTTTTCTCTATACTTTAATTTAACGTCCGTGCGGTACATCCATATAGCAGTATCGAAACGACCTCTGCTTGGAAAAAACAATATTTTATTTTATCGGTCGGACTTCCATATGACCGATAGCTTATCGATAGGTGTCCATCTCTTTGCTAGTCACGTGTTGATGTCATTCTTGGTTGATGAGACGCTGCTTTCTAGGTGGGTGGAACTTGTCCACTTGTTTTAAAGGACCACCCTTCAGTGTGGAGATGTTGATACCATATTAAAGCTCATGTATATCGTCTTGTCTGCACTGACATGGAGGCCTATGCCACCTGCTGCTCGTTCCAGACTAGTTGGAGGGATTCGGCTTGGGCGGGTGTATTTGCCAGAAGCGCTATGTCATTGGCGTAGTCCGCATCCGTAATAGTTTGTACGGGGTATCTTCGGCTTCTTGCCAGCTTGAAACCGTTTTCTTTCATTAAATCTAGACTTTCTAAGCACGTAGTCAAGCAGATAATAAACAGGTATGGGGCTAATGTATCTCCTTGTAGCACACCTGCTCTAATGTCGTAGTAGTTTGTGTCTCCATCCGGTGAGTGGACTTTTACTTTCGTAATTTCATATATCATTATGGCTGCGACGGTTTCTTTGGGGAGGTCGTAGGCGAGAAGTATTTGCTCTATCTTCCCTCTGTGTATGGAGTCAAATGCCCCAGAGAAGTCGACGCATAATATTTTTGCCTGTAGGTTTTTTTTTGCACGTATACCTTCTAGAATTTGACGGATAGTCAAAGTTTGTGATGTCGTGGATCGATTTCTCCGAAAGTTATTTTGGTTCTTCAGGCAAAAAATAAATACGTCGTAAGTAGGTTTTACGGATTTATTAAGTCGCTTACTAAAAATATCGGTTTATTTATTTATTTATTTATTTTTTAGTGAAAATCTAATCTTCTTTCTTCAAGGATGCATTTCATTTCAATATATCTTAATTATCTTAAATTGAACGAATATGTTTATTCATAAGAAATATTCGTACTACTATTCCATCAGTCCCCTGCTAATGAATATTTCAGCAGCAACCGCATACATGCCTCATGCATAAATATATTTTCTCTCTTACAAAGTTACAGACTCACACAAAGATCTTTCACACGCATAAAATAGACCGATTACATTAAGACAACCCTAACAGTTTCATGAATTTTTTCACTCCTGTAATATTTACGCTCTGACTAATATTATCCTTTCTCACAATACTTTATAACTTCTGTTTTTCTACAAACCTTTCATTTCCCAGTCGGCTGGGGCTGTAGAATACACCGACTGCTTCTCAGCAGAGGGGTGAGACCCCGCAACGAGTGTCCTGTTTATGACATTAAACAATCTGATGGTGAAGTTCCAGTAAAGCTGAAGCTTTGGGGAATGCAGAGTACCCCTTCGTTGTCATCGCTTTAAGGTTTAGTCTGGCCCGGAGTGGTAGCACCTGATAGGGTCTTATCTATGGGTCAAATAGAACTTAACTGCGTACTTATGCTAAACTGAATTGTTTAAAATAGAACTGTTTTTGACATTGAAACGGCGTACCTATGTTAAACTGAACTGTTTGAAATAGAACTGATTTTAGATAGAACTAAACTGTGTACTTATGCTGAACTGAATTGTTTGAAATTTAATTCGGCGTCAAATGACCCGAAAAGGGTTGATACGCCGTAAAATAAAACAACCAACCAACCAACAAACTTTTCACTCAATTTGAAGGAATAAACGTTTATTAGTTTGTAGATTAGTGTTTTATTCAACCATTTACGTCTTTATCTGCTACATCCCCTTGTTTTTTGGAGACGGTCTTACCCTACTACAGAAGATATAGTCAGTGTATTCTATGCCCTAAAACGTTCATCGTTGGTGCTAGGATTGTAATCTGGCTGGTTGCTTGGATTGGTTTGTCGAGAACCATTTGATTGTCCAGGTCCGCTTACCTTTACTTGTTGGAGCAACTGACCTCTTGTTATGGTACGTGTAAGAAGGTGTGACGCCAATGGATGCCAACATAGACATCCTGCTTCAAATCCGCCCAACGACCAAACAACAAGGTGTCTGTTAACAATCGAACCACTCGACCTCGCTTCGTAACGTCAGATCATACGAGAAATGAAACAAAACCCTTTCACTGCCTTTATTAAGCAGAATGCACTCGCCGATCCTTAGCCGGCTACTGTAACCGTCATGTTTCGATCCCGTCACCTCGAAATTAGTGCTTACTTTCTGAGAAGATATCTCTTCAGAAAGAAAGAAAAAAGAAAGAAAGAAAGTGAAAGTAACGATAGTTGAGAATTGATTTATCAATTATAAAACCTCTCGATTGTTCTTCGAGTTTATGGGTTGCTGTAGCCGAGTAACGTCTATGACAGAGTAAGCACTGTGACTGAGTTAGGGTTAGGTGATCTGTAAGCGATATGCTCCTTCCTTGAAGAACTAGAGGCTTTTTATTTATCTATTTTTTTGTTTTTGATTGTCGGGTGGCGATGATGGGGACGTGTCTATTCGAGGTGAAAGTCGGTAACGCACCACCCACAGCCCTGGAGTAAGTTTGCCCAGAAGTGGATACTGACGTCTATCAGATTACGGGAACACCTTCATTTTGTCACATGATCAACTCATCGCTACTGTATACGTGTAAGACTGCAAGAATCGACAGAGAGAGCTTCTTCTTTCAAACGCATAGGTGTTTTGTTTATATATTCATTGACACTCGTTTTGTTTTAGAAGTTTTATCTATTTACCAAGGACTACTTTAATGTTGTAGTTGTTACCGGGGTGGCTACCTGGATTGGTTTGTCGACGAGCGCTTTGTTGACGAGTGGTCAGGTTGCTATAAATCGGTGGTTCAAAACTTAGCAATAGTCCTACAAAGGAAATGATTCGATTAATTCGGCTTCTTTTGTTTCGTTACCTTCCTCACTTAGTTGTCTCGCCCATGATTGATCTGAAAAAACTAAGGCTCTTATTTCAAGCGTTTTTACTAAAAACAACACCTTCACAGGCGTCATAAAAATACAACAGACGCACCTATAAACGCGTTGATGAATAGGCAGATTAAAAGAACAATTGATAAATACATATATTCATTTTTTCAACATAATCTCCTTTTTTGCCAATGCACTCAATTTTGCCGGTGAACTTTGATCACGTAGAATGTACCTTATACAGTAAAATTTCAGATCAAAATTCAACCAACTACCTGTCAGGCTACAGATTTATTGATTTTTTTAGTATATACCCAAACCCTCCCACAACAAGTAGAATGGAAAATAAACGAAATTTTTTGAGGAGTTTTCCTTCTCCTTGATAAGTCGTCTCACATATATTAAAGACTCTAATATACCTTACTATTTACCCATAGCAGCAGGAGGGAGAACCCTGCATGCCTTTCCAAAGGTGAAGTGAAACTCAATCAATCAAGGATTTGAACTCGGGTCATCATGTTCATTTCCTGAGACGATAACCGTTACGCCACACACTTCTCTTTGCATTCATACTGAGTAATTACAACAGGACAAAAATAATTTCGAAAATCTATTAGACCGAAAATATTCAATGATGTTAACCACATGAATTTGAGCGGTTAGTATTTATTCCGCAACCAAGAAGTACTTACACCCGTGTGGCCTGGATTTCTGCCGGAGATTTCCAACTTCCATGTCACTATTCCCAATATTGAAATTTGATACATTATTATATCGTTTTTTGTTTGTTTGTTTTTATTAAAAAATGATGTGATTATGTATAAAATTTCAAATTGTCTAAAGAATATCTTAACCTATTATTCAATTCTGTCAATCGACTAAATAGATTTTAACAATTTCAAGTTTAGTAATTTTTCAAGTCAGTAGCTTAGGGTGAAAGGTCAATGATCGTGGTAGGGTGAGGGGTCTGAGGATTTATGGTTGATCAGAAGATAAGATTATCGATGTTTATGCAAGATTTCCTTTTTTTATCATATTTACCAACCCCTCCGCTCGGGCAGGATATGACACAAGGTCAATTTTTAAGCAGAGTTTAACAGGTTTGAATTCAGAGTTTTCCTTCTCCTAGACTAGTTGCCTTACCAAGGCTTAAAAACCCAGTCTGCCCTACTATTTACCCATAGCTGGAGGGAGAATAATTGGATTCATACCTTTCCCAAGGGTATTAGTGCTATGTGAAATGCAATCAGTCTCGTCCAGGATTTGAACTCGTGTCGCCGTGTCCACTTCCTACGACGATAACCATTACACCACGGGCACCTCCATAAGGTTTCTTTTTTTTTTCTTTTTTTTTAATATATTTGTAAAGGTTTAAGCCATGGCTGCATTTAAAAAGGATATCTATCTATCTATCTGTATGAGGGCTTCTTAAAAAGTTCTAATCCTTACTCAAATTTTAGATTTTTCACACACTTTTCAGTTTTGAATGGGCCTTACCTATACAGAAATTAAGAAAGAAATCTTAATACGTTTTTCTAGTTTTATAAGAAATGTAAATGTGTACGAGTCAAATGTTCAGTTATTGTTTTCTTTTTGGGTTAGACTTAGAACTTTTGCGACTATGTCATCTGAAGAAGCGAAGATAATATTCATTGTCGAAATAAATTTATAATGTCACTTTAATTATTCTCCCTCCAGCTATGGGTAAATAGTAGGGCAGACTAGGTTCTTTAGCCTTGGCGAGGCAACTAGTCTAGGAGAAGGAAAACTCTGAATTCAAAACCTGTTAAACTCCGCTTAAAAAATTGACCTTGTGTCATATCCTGCCCGAGCGGAGGGGTTGGGTAAATATGATAATGTCACTTTAAATGTGGTTGAGTTTTTTCCAGTTACATTATCTCTCTCTCTCTCTCTCTCTCTCTCTCTCTTTATATATATATATATATATACATGAAGGTCATTGATATATATATATATATATATATATAATTCGAATTGTTTCAGAAGACAACAATGAAGTCAGAAACACTTGTAGACCAAAGTTATAAAGAATAAGAATCTAAAATACCAATTTCACTCGCGATCCTATTCATTTTTTAATATTACTTATCTCTCGCGGGATCAACAAAAAGAAAAATTTATATATATATATATGTATATATATATACATATATATATATATATATATATATATTGATGATACTGTAGTTTGTTATGATAATAAATAAGTAAAGTTGGAGATTGTAAGGCTCCTTTTTCATTAGCTACAACACCAAGGTGTAAGGGAGGTCGCAACACCTTTCCCTGGAATATTCCATTTTACTATTGATTCGTACCTTATAATGCTGAGTGTTAAGCAAAGCGACATCATTTACCATTTTGGAAGCTTTGGTGGGACTCGATTAGAATGTCGATGTCCATGGCCATTGGCGAACACTCAACTCACTAGACTAATGATTCGATCAGAGTTTGAAGAACAGAAACATAGTCAATGGCGATTGGTATCTATCAGTTTTTGGTATATGAGATCATCAGATTAATACTTGATCTATGGTTAGTTCATTTGTTTTTAAGAAATATCAATATTTTATGGAATATCAATATCAGCCGAGCGAGATATTAATATCTGCTAAAATTTGATTAATTTGTGAATGACTTTGACCTAAAGAGTTGAGTGTTAGTCTATGGTCTGGGAGACCGGGGATCACTTCCAGGTCTAGTCATACCAAAAATTCAAAAAATGGTACTTGATGCCACCTTGCTTAATACTCAGCATTATAAGGTAAGGATCAAAGGTAAATTGGAGCAATCTAGAAAATGGAGTAGCACCTTCCCCTCCACCTCGGAAAGGAATCCTTCGCGTCACCCTCGACTAAGGTCGCCAACTTTACTTATAGTATATTTACATTTCCAATGTTCCATTGTAATCATATTTTTTCTGTAATAATCGTTTGTTTGCAAAGTTATATAAGATCAAACGCTCCTATCATGTTCAGATAGGTTTTGGTTATTTCGTTTAATGGCATACAAAATTTTCATGGTTATTTCATGTCTAATCATGCTAATAAATACATGATTTGCAAGAGACAAGTTTGTTGGTTATTTTATTTTTCAAGGAGACTGAGTTAATTTGTGTTCACACCGTTAAATGGTTTCAAGTATTTCTATGTAACCCTAACAATTCAATTTAACATCAATAATTTGTTTGCGCACTGTTAAATGATTTAACATTTCTATTTGGCCCATAGGTAAGGCTCTAACGGGTACTTTCACTCTGGATCAGTGTGGACCTGGGAGTAATGGCAATAAAGGGTTACTCCACATCTCCCTAAACTCATGGACTGAAACCAGAGCACCAGATGCAGTTTAGTGTCATATCAGGATATTCGTTGGGTGGGGGTACTCCTCTGCAGAGACGTAGTTAGCATATTCTACAGCCCCTGTCAACTGGGCTGTTTAGTACAGATAATTTTTACTGTAAATGGTTTCAATAGGAGTACTTCAAACTATATAACTATATGGAAATATATGTTTATCATGACTTATTAGGGATAGTTCTTGCAACCGTTTAATTCCACATAAATCATTTGTAATTAAAAAATAAAAAAAGCAAAAATAAACAAACTTGAAACCGTTTACTGTAAAATCATCATATTTACCAACCCCTACGCTCGGGCAGGATATGACACAAGGTCAAATTTAAGCGGAGTTTAACAGGTTTGAATTCAGAGTTTTCCTTCTCCTAGACTAGTTACCTTACTAAGGCTGAATAACTTAGTCTGTCCCAATATTTGCCCATATTAGTGCTATGTGAAATGCAATTAATCTCGTCCAGGATTTGAACTCGTGTCGCAGTGTCCATTTTCTACGACGATAACCATTACACCACGGGCACCTCCCGTTTACTGTAAAATTATCTGTACTAAACAGCCCTGTTGACAGGGGCTGTAGAATACGCTGATTGTATCTCTGCAGAGGAGTAAGACCCCCCGCAACTATAGTTACATAATTTAATGTACTCCTATTCAATAAAAATAATTTTCAAACAGATTTGACCCATTGATGGGACTCGGAAATGTCCTACTACTTCGGATTAGAGTGGATCTGAGAGTAATAACAATGGAGGGTTTACTCCACACTACCAAAGAACTTCAGCACTGGAACCTCAATATCAGATGCAATTTAGAATCATACCCAGGACACCCCTTTTTCACTACTGTGGATGCAGTCGGTGTATTCTAAATCCCGTCGATAGAGCGAGTGTGTGTGTGTGGGCATAATTGGAGATTGAGATATTTTCCCACTAACACAAGAGATTGGTGTTTTAAACCTGATAAAAAGGACATCGAGGGTGGGTCCACCTCACGTGAGAGATTAGCGAAACATAATCTTTCTATTTATCATACGATCCTGTTCCAGATTTAGATATTTTAAGTAAATATCATTCTATCTGTTTCTTTCCTCGCCGTAGTGTAATGGTCAGCCAGATATTCTTGCAGATCTATTACGACTGAGTAGAGAGAGATTGATCCTTGCGTGTCTCATACCTGTGTTCTTGTACTAAATTTAAGCCAGCTTTTTTTGTGGGGGGGCATCTTGTGTGATGCAATGGTTAGAATGATACAAAAGCAGACCATCGCTAGTAATTTTGACGATCATTGGATGCTCTATCTTTTTGGCCTTATACCATAACTAATAGATAATAAATGATAAAAAAAGAGCTGTCATTCAGCTTTTTTCTCTTTACACACAAACAACGCATACACACACAGGGGTGCGTTACCAAGAAATAGTTTCCATCTGAGGCATATTAGCTACTTATTTGTCTCCTTTGCAACGGTCGCATCGATACTGCTATATGGGTGCACTACATGGACTCTAACAAAACGGCTGGAGAAGAAGCTAGACGGCAATTACACAAGAATGCTGCGAGCATTCTTGAACAAGTCCTGGCGGCAACACCCAACAAGACACCAACTGTACGGCCACCTGCCTCCTATCACGAAAACTATTCAAGTTAGACGAACCAGACATGCAGGACACTGCTGGAGAAGCAGGGACGAACTCATAAGTGATGTACCATTATGGACCCCCACACATGGCCGTGCAAAAGCAGGACGAACAGCGCGAACATACATTCAGCAACTATGTGAGGATACGGGATGTTGTCCAGAAGACCTGCCTGAGGCGATGAACGATAGGGAAAAGTGGCGAGAGAGGGTCAGGGATATCCATACTACCAGCACGACATGATGATGATTTGTCTCCTTCATCATTCTTATTTATTGACAACGTCTGAGGATTGCAGTTTTCTTTCCCTCAAGAAAATTACAACAATGAACTTGTAGTAATGAAACAGCCAAGGAAGGATATAAGTGAATCTCGCTCATTTTTTGTTTCATCAAACATTGCCAGCCGATGTTGACCAGATTTTTTATGTATAAAAGTTGTTCATATATATATATGTGTGTGTGTGCATGTGTGTGTGTGTGTGTGAATATCTCTGTGTGTTGTGTTAATACATGTTTAGGTAAAAAACAACTGACAAAATGGGGCAAGTCCCCGTGGCTAACGTGCTTGACTGTGACACCATAGTATAGCGAGTTCGAACTAGAGTCACGCTATTATGGAACTAAAACCTTTAAGATCTATAGATCTAATAAAGATAAAGGCTTCATATTGAAAAGGTGAGAAAGAGATAAATCCTGCAAAAACTATGACAGACGTTGACAACGCAGATGACTAAGCGCTTATCGCAAATGCACCAGCGCAAAGCCTAGAGCAAAGCAACTGGAGGCATTGGCCTATCCAAGAATGCATATAAAATAGAGTACATGTGTTTTTACACAAAAAGAGCCACCTCTACTCAAGGTGGCAAACCTCTAAAATAAGCGGACCAGCTCACATACCGCGGCAGTAACATCTCATCTACGGAAAGTATCACTTTCAGTAGATGGGATATTGCTGCTGAAGGCGTGGATTGCTTTTGATAGGCTATCCATATTTACCAAGCTCTACGTTCGGGCAGGATATGACACAAGGTCAATTTTTAAGCGGAGTTTAACAGGTTTGAATTCAGAGTTTTCCTTCTCCTAGACTAGTCGCCTCACCTAGGCTGAAGAACCCAGTCTGTCCTACTATCTACCCGTAGATGGTGGTAGAATAATTGGATTCATACCTTTTCCAAGGGTATTTGTGCAATGTGAAATGCAATCAGCATCGTCCAGGATTTGAACTCGTGTCGCCGTGTCCATTTCCTACGACCATAACTATTACACCAGGGGCACCTCAGGCTTTAATCAAATGGAAATCTAATCTATCCGATAAAATAAAACGGATGTCTTCTAATTAATAGCTGAGTTCATAATATTTTATGGATGCACCACATAGAAACTAACTAGGTTGGTTGGGTTTTATGGCGTATCAACGATTGTAGGTTATTTAACGCCAAATCATGTTCATATATATATATATAGTATACTTAGTCCAGTTAAACCGGAGTTGGGAGTAATTCCATCAGGACAAGAAATTATTCATGAATGAATATTTAAATTTTCCTGGTAAAGAGCTCAATGTACCAATAATACAGAGCAATTTAAATTTAAAACGGAAGTGGGCTTAATGAAGAGGTAACTCTTCACCCCTCTTCTATCCCCTCCCACTCTTCTATCCCCTCCCACTCTTCTATCCCCTCCCACTCTTATGTGTCTATTCAAGATCTGAAGAAGTCCTGTTAATTTTTTTTCGTGTTTTTGGAAATTTCAAAAATGCGTAACAGGATGGAAATAAATTTATAATCCTTTGTGATTGGTTTCGTTGTTTTTTCTTAAAGAAATATGTATATATATATATATAATGATTTGTAAACAAAACGTTTGAAGGTAAGATTTTCAACAAGTCAAAACTCTTTGTTACCTCTAATACGAATATTGTTTGTTTCTTATTTCATATCAACTATCTTGGGTTATACGAAATCCATATTTTCAGAAAAACAGTTATGGTACTGACCCATAGATGAGAGCATTCATGCCTTTCCCAAGGGTATTTCTCAGAAGGAGAACGTAATAGCGTGGCTGAAGTCTACTGCTTTAACCATTACACCACAGAGACATCACTGCTAAATTTTATTTGCTATTAATCATCTTTTGCCCATAATTAGATGGTTTCAAGTATCGCGATGTTACTGTAATAATTTAATATTTGTCATTTTTGCGCGCAGTTATATGCATATACAGATGATTTGTAAGAGAATTGTTAGGAGGTAATTTTTTTTTTCTAAAAATGTTTGAACTTGAAATGTTTGAATTTATTTCCACACAATTTAGTATTGCTATTGTTTGCCCATAGTTCACTGGTTGCAAGTATTGCTATCAAAACAACTAATTTTATTTTATATGAAGCACTTGTTTGCACTCGGTGAAATAGTTTCAAGCTTTGCCATTTAACATGAATAATTATATTCAGCATTGTTGATTAATTTACGCATAGTTAAATGGTTCCGAGTATAGGTATGTAATACCAATAATTCAACTTTGGCTCACAGTTAAATGGTGTTGCTGTGTAACGCTAACAATTCAGTTTAACATCAGTCATTTCTTTGCATTCAGTGGGTCAATCAGTTCTTTTTAACCCATAGATGGGACCTTATTAGGTTCTACCACAACGGGTCAGAGTGGATCTGGGAGTAATGGAAATGAAGGAGTACTCCGAATTCCACCAAAGAACCAGGGCAGGAGTTTCACTTTCAAATGATTTAGTGTCATATCTTGGACATATTTTGGGAGGGGACATTTTCCCCTCCGCAGAGATGCAGTCTGTATATTCTACAACCCTTAACGACTGGAATGGGACATTAGCAAAACGCGTTGAGAAAAAGCTAGATAGGAACTATACTAAAATGCTGCGTGCTGTCTTAAATAAATCTTGGGAACAGCACCTCACAAACCAGCAGCTGTACAGCCACCCGTCTCCCATCTCACAAACCATTCAAGTAAGACGAACAAGTAATGCGGGTATATTGATGGTGAAGCAAAGACGAATTCATGTGACGTTTTCTAATGGACTCGTGTAGATGGACGTACCAGCAAAGGCTTACTTACACCAGCTCTGTACGTACACATGATGCAGTCTAGAAGATCTGCCGGGAGCGATGGGTAATAGGGATGGAAGGCAACAGGTAGTTAGAGGAATCTGTGCTGTCTGTCAGTGCCACTTAATGATAATGATGACAGTTCTTCTAAAAGGATGGCCTTAGCATTAAATAACCCTCGAAAGTTGATATGCCCTTTAAACAAATAAATCTAACAACGAAACATTAAATAACCAACTAAAGTTGATATGTCATCAAACAAAAAACAAAACAAAACAAACAAACAAGCAAAGAAAAATGTATGATTATTCTTGTTCACAAATAAGGAAAATCAAAATCGAGATCGAATGAATATTGAAAAAGTTCGAAGAATTTCAAAGTTTCAACGTTTTGGCAGTGCCTTGTCTCATTTTTAAAAACAGTACAAGTTCCCGTAGTCGTAAAAAAATCGAAAAAAACTTGAAAAAACTTACGTATTCTGTCTTCTCTACTCTCTTAAACCAAACTTACATAAACGAAAAGCTGCTGACTTAATATAAATCATACTAATCATATATATATATATATATATATACCAACTCCTCTGCATGGGCAGGTTTTTAAGCAGAGTTTAAAAGGCTCTGATTCAGAGTTTTTCTTCCCCTAGACCGGTTGTCATACAACGGTTAAACAGCCCAGACTGCCCTAGCTGGACGTAGAATTGTTGGATTCATACCTTTCCCAAAGGAATTAACGTTATGTGGAAGGCAAACAGCCTCATCTAGGTTTGAACCCAGTTTACCGTGTCCAGTGAAAATAACCATTACACCATGAGCACATCCTTATATATACGGTCCCCTCCCGGAGGTTTGAGCACTCTGACGACGGAATTAACGGCTGCCACCCGCATAAAACAAAGCTCTTCTAAGGAATTGAGCAGTCCGGTACCCCATTGTGCAAAATGTAAAAAAAAGGAAAGCTAATACAAAATGCGTTAATTTTCCGGGCTGACGTAGGTCAATGAATTGTCTGAGCGGTAAGATATCAAGTCTAGAGTAAAGTTTGGCAGGTTTCGATCCCAGCCGGAAGCATCCTGCGTGTCTAGCAATACAACGAAACAGTGATACAACGAAACAGTCAGTATGTGGATGACAATATATATATATATATATGTATATATATATATATATATATATATATTATTTCGTAGTGTCTCGGAATGTACCCATACACACACGTTTAATTGCGGAAGCGTACTTAGTGTAACGGTTATCATCGTAGGCAATGGAATCGGTGACCCGAGTTAAAAAAAATGAACGAAGTTGTCAGCGTTTCACTTCGCATGAATCTATCTGTTCTTCCACCTGCTAGGCAAAATAATAGGGTAGACTGGGTTCTTTAGCCTTGGTTAGAAGGAAAACTGAATTCAAACCAACTGTACTTCGCTTAAAATTTGACCTTGCATCACATTCTGACCGGTTGGGTAAATACACACACACACACACACACACACACACACACACACACAAACTTATATGTATATATATATATGTACATATATATTTATATATATATATATATAGAGAGAGAGAGAGAGAAAGAAAGAGAGACATAAGAAAAAGAAAATTGTTAACAAATACTTCCAAGGTTTGCTGGTCATCTCACTCCATATTAATATTTGTATCATAAACAATTGAAAATAAATCAACGAGGGAAATTACGTAAAATTCAATAGTCGTCTTCCTTGAAAAATCGTAAGGATCTTGATGGGCGCGAACATTGACCTCCATCCTATTGTTAAAAAGTTGCAAATCGGATGAAGATCTGCTTTAATGGAGCATTTTATCACCATAGAGCTTACAAAAACTCGGTCCAATTTTCCTTTAGTTACTTTCCTACGGCAACATATAAACATAGAAAAAATGGTTTATAATTGTGGAAATTCTCATAGTTTTTGTTTTTCACAGCCTGTCCAGATTATATTATTTGAATTAAACACAATTTGTTAGGCTTCAAACTGTTCTTGAATTGTATTTTTTTCGAGTGGCTTTGGAAGATTACGAAACTACGAAAACAAAAGAAAAAAATGTCACAGAGAGAGAGAGAGAGAGAGAGAGAGAGAGAGAGAGGGAGAAAGGAAAGAAATGAAGGAAAAAAGGGTTGTATGAAAAAGGAAGGAGCATTCGGACGAAGGGAGAGATAGGTGAGAGTGATTTTCTCACCTGTTTACCGCAGCTCACTTACTGTGGCATGTCAACGTGGATCTCATCTTGGAAGGTTGGAAATGGCGCATATCTGTCAACTTATCGGGTGACAAGCGACAACGCCTAACACTGGAATTATATGCCGACATATATCCGCTCGTCAAAGCCACTTGTCTGCAACACCCGATTCACACCCTTTCACAAACTTGCGCGCGCTGAAAGTTAATTCGCGACTGAAGAGTTGAGATAGATAGATAGATAGAAACTGACCGTGATATAGGTTCGGTTTCTTTGTATAATTGCATATCAACCTTCATGGGTTATTTAATGCCAAAGCAATCTATTCAAAAGAATCGTGGTGCTTCTACTTAACCTACAGTTGAAGAGATAAGAGGGGGTCATGCAATTGGTCCGAAAGTAAATGTATTAGCGTGACTGGAGTTCGAATTCACGAGGATATCACTGTCTAGCGCTTTAACCACAGTGCCACAGACCTCTGCTCCTCCATGATATAGTTATGAACAGACGAACATAGACATATAGATTGGCGGAGTTATCAATCAATCCGGAAGTATTGTGCGTGTGGAACCCCCGAGGCGTAATTTCTCAAGTGCAAGACTGCTGTCTTGAGTTAAACGAGTTCGATCTCCAGCCGCTTTGTCACAATCACTTTCGGACAAATATCTTTGGGAAAGGTATGAAATCCCTTATTTCTCCATCTTTGGCTTAAATAATATATATAATGAGACTTTTATTAATATACAGTATATCATAAATAAGGACAACCGAATTTTTATTAAAATTAATTTTCTTAAAAACCAAGTATAACATAATTTTATTAATTTTGGGAACATTACACAACCAAAACGGATATCAAAAGGTATTATCTATCATCAAGCTCTACAGCATAGAAACAAAAATTAAAATTGCATGTATTATATACATAAAGTGTGCATAATTTGGATAGCTATATATTGATATTTTTTGTTATGGAGTTTCAATACAATAGAGATTAGTAATCAATAAATCCTAATGATATCCGTTTTAATTGCATAATAAAATACAGGTATTTTTTTTCTTTGTATCATCCTTTCCAACAACTTATATAGTTCTTTAGAATCTAGTATTGTCTGACGATCGAGATAACGTTAAACTATTAGTTGCAATATAAGATTTTAATTTCTATATAATACTAGACCCCCCCCATATATATATATATATATATATATATATATATATATATATATATATATATATATATATATATATATCAGGACTGATCAGTAAATTCATAGATTGACATGTAGATTTTACTGAATTCTGATCTGAATTTTTATTAGATCAATGTGATTAGTATTTACTAGTGAATAATGATCACTGATGAAGGAGGAAGTTATATCGCTAAGTAAATATTTATTTTGTAAAATTAATGCTTTCTCATCATTAGGATATAGGTTACTGACATTCCCATCTATCTATCTATCTATCTATCTATCTATATCTCTCTCTATATAGATATATATTAGATGACAGTGACCCTCCGTAATCCATTTGTTAGTGGAGGTCATAGGAAAACAAGCAGTTGAGTTATATTTGTTGTGCTAGTAACATCCAACCCATTTCACTTGTGGGTCATTCACCCGTGAAAATTAGGTTTGGAAACACAAGCTTTCAATATGTCCAGTGTTTCGACTGCTCATCGTTTTTCGAAATCTCTCTCATTATTGTCTTTTCAACTCTTCTTCTTCTTCTTCTTCTTGTTTATATTACAAGTAGCATGAGTTACCTCTTTTTTAAGGGCATTATTTATGTAAAGATAGTTGCATCTTCTTAGAATTAGAGTGTAGTATCTGTATGTCTTCCCAACGATCAAAATTTCTCGCTCTGTACAAAGTGCAACTCTTTGATCCGAAGTAGGATGCGCAGATACCATTAGGCTGTTCGAAAAATAATCTTAGATTTTGCAATAAAGTGTTTGAATTACGTTCTAACATATTATTTTTTTAACAGTTGTATCAAAAATTCACATTCCTAAGGATTAAAGTGTTCTCCTTGTTAATCTATCACTTCTTTCAAAATTTGATTTGGAACATAAACATGAAAAAAGAAGTGATGCATTTACTTTTTTGCATGAGTTCCACCTTGGTCCTAATCCCCGTCAAACTGCTGCCAATATCAACGTTGGATGAAGGTTCCACTTGTAAATAAACGGCGACACGAGTTCAAATCCTGGACGAGACTGATTGCATTTTCACATAGCACTAATACCCTTGGGAAAGGTATGAATCCAATTATTCTCCCTCCAGCTATGGTTAAATAGTTGGGCAAACTGGGTTCTTCAGCCTTGGTAAGGCAACTAGTCTAGGAGAAAGAAAACACTGAATTCAAACCTGTTAAACTCCGCTTAGAAATTGACCTTGTGTCATATCCTGCCAGAGCGGAGGGGTTGGTAAATATGAATAGACAGTATGGTGCTGGTTTCAGAAGTTTCTCGGTCAGGATACGAATCTTGAAGATGAAGATTCGGTAAAGAAAATTGTGACTGGCACCAGTAAATCATCGAGATTCAGTTTTGCTTTATGACAGAATTCGGCCGCCTATTGCCAGGATGACATTACAGAAGCTCACTGACTTGTGATATGAGTCTTTTCCACATCCACCATATTCTCCTTGATCTCTTACCCACCGACAACCATTGTTTCAAACATCTGAACATTTTTTACGCAATAAATAAATGAATAAATACATTCCGTTCTAAATGAGAATTAGAAACTGCATTTAAAGATTTATTGGCATCAAAACATTTAGAATTTTATTGTGAAGGTATAAATAATATTGTTTATAGATTGCAGTAAGGCATACATGTTCAGGGGTCATTATTTTAACTGATTAAAACACTGTTTAAATTCCTTATATCAGGAATAAAAAATTATATTATATTATACACACATATATATATATATATATATATATATAGTATTGGTTGTCAATAAATCACTTTGTGGGTTTGTGGCGAAGCAAGTGCAATATAATATGGAGAGTGCTCAATATCTGGGATAGATCTATTATTTAATAATAATAATAATAATAATAATAATAATAATAATAATAAATATATATATTAGATTTATATATTGAATATACGTAATTAAAATATATAATTAATATATGTAATTAGATATATATAATTTATATATCTAATTCAACAGAATAAATTCCATAGCATTAAATATATATATATATATATATATATATATTGTGGCAGTGTTGGTTGTCATTAATTCAGTTTATGGGTTTGTGGCAAACCAAGTGCGATATAACTTAAAGAGTGGTCAATATCTGTGATATATAATAATAACAAATAAATATATATTACATTTTATATATCTAATGCAATGGATGTTTGTCTGCGACCTTAGGTTTCGTGAAGTTTTGCAAATAACAATCATTTGGCAGATATCGTTATATATATATTATCGAACGCCAAGTCAGTCGATGGTAGGAACGATTCTACTTTGTAATTCGAAATCCAAAATAGGGCTCAATGTAAAATAATAATAAATCAAAATACAGAGCAAATAATTACATATTAAAAGAAAAACCTTAAAAATTATTCACATTTTTTGTAATAATATTTATTTCAGCAAACCCTATATTTTTTTAATGTTAGATCTGCATCTTCTGCGTCTGAAGATGCAGATCTAACAGTTAAAAAAATATAGGGTCTGCTGAAATAGATATTACTACAAAAAATATGAGTAATTTTTAAAGGTTGTTCTTATATATATATATATATATATATATATATATATATATATATATATATATATATAATGTAAAAGCAGTCCAACAAAGAAATAATCAGTAGAAATCAGCGTTTGCTACCGTAAAAAGAATTGTTTTCATTTTAGCAACAACACAGTCGATGGATTCATTTGTTTGAGATATAAGTGTCAGCTGACAAGCTCATCGGCTAGCTAATATACTTTCATTGAATGTGACTAAAATGAGGTTGATATTTCAACATCGTCTCTCTTGCAACCATCACATTTTTTTCATTAGTATCCTATTTACCAACCCCTCCGCTCGGGCAGGATGTGACACAAGGTCAATTTTTAAGCGGAGTTTAACAGGTTTGAATTCAGAGTTTTCCTTCTCCTAGACTAGTTGCCTAACCAAGGCTGAAGAACCTAGTCTCTCCTACTATTTACCCATAGCTGGAGGGAGAATAATTGGATTCATACCTTTCCCAAGGGTATTAGTGCTATATGAAATGCAATCAGTCTCGTCCAGGATTTGAACTCGTGTCGCCGTGTCCATTTCCTACGACGATAACAATTACACCACGGGCAAATCCATTAGTATTGCAGTTATTGAATCCCGTTGGTCAAAAATTCATCAATAGCAGATATGACGTCATCATATAAACTTTTCAGCAATCTTCGTATTCATCGCCATTTTCTGTTGATTTGCATCATCCTCTTTTGGTTTTTAGTGTATCAACTTTTGTTTTTTTTTAATGACACTTGGAGACATATCTTAAAATAAGCCAAATCATTCCTTTATTCCGTTATTGTCCAATGTGTTTCTACATCACTGGCCAAAATGTGTTTCCATATCATTGTTGATCTCGATAATCTTCTCCATACAAACCTTAATCATTTAACGTCGTGGAGGTCTTCTGAGTATCGTTTCTGGTCTCTTGGACACAGCTTTACATCTACCCGAATTCACCAGTTGCTTGGGAATCTTGCAACGAGTCCGGTCCAGCTGAATTTCTGCTTTCGGTACTCTATGATCACATCCTTCACTCCGCTCCTTTAACGAATGATCTCACTTCAGATGTTCTCACATAATGATATTCCCAGCATTAATCCTTTGATAGCATTCTGAATAATATATTTCCGTTTTATATGTTTTTGCCTTTGTGACATTGTTTACAAAACAAAACCAAAATCATACCATTAAACATATAAATTTAAAATATTATACATTTCTAACATAATGCTTTATATATATATATATATATATATATATATATATATATATATATATATATACTTTAAGAAAAAACAACGAAACCGGTCACATAGGATTATAAATTTATTTCAATCCTGTTACAGGATTGAAATAAATTTATAATCCTATGTGACCGGTTTCGTTGTTTTTTCTTAAAGAATTTATTGCTCTGTATTATTGGTACATTGAGCTCTTTACCAGGAAAATTTCTTGTCCTGATGGAATTACTCCCAACTCCAGTTTAACTAGACCAAGAATACTTATATATATATATATATATATATATATATATATATATATATGACTGATATCGAGCACCAGTTGCGTCATTATGTTCACTATTTGATTAATACTTTTAGGAAAGGTATCGAACCTCTTTATCCTTCCAGCCTATCAATTAAATATTATCTCTGTTATTCTCCGTCAAGGAAGACTTTGGCGTTAAATAACCCATGAAGGTTGATATTCCGTAAGCAAAGAAACCGATCCACGAAGTATATATTTTCTTCAAAATAGTACACCCGGAAGTTAACACACTTATTCCAACAAATTTCCGATTAGTCGTAGTATCTCTGAAAAGTATCCCTTGATATGTGTTGAAGCACAAAGTTGTATTTCTTTTTATGATTCTTACCTCCTCAATTCTTATCCTTGAGATGAATTTCTAGTGAAGGAAACAAAAAATAAAAAATAAAAAAGTAAATAAAAAGATTTTAAAAAATGAAATAGACAGCATCTAGGTCTACTAGATATAGAGCTGGTTGAACTTGTTCAACTTTGTGTTTCGCGAAAAACTCTTTATCAAAAAATATCGAGACTGGGCACTGACTCGTCTAGACACCAACAATTTATTGTAAAAGTTGCTCAGCAATGCACAACTTCATTCATTAGATTTTAAAACAAAATTAAAATTTCATTCTCGATAATTTAGACCACCCTTTTGGTGGTGCTAAGAATTCGCGTACTTTATCCGTCCCCCAGTTGATAGTATAGAGGGTATGACACAAAAGAGCATCGGATGGTGAATCTCCACTTATTGATATATAGGGAGTATGGAGTACTATCTTTATTGTTATTCATATTCACCAACCCCTCCGCTCGGGCAGGGTATGACACAAGATCAATTTTTAAGCAAAGTTTAACTCGTTTGAATTCAGAGTTTTCCTTCTCCTAGACTAGTTGCCTCACCAAGCTGAAGAAGCTTGTCTGTCCCACTATTTACCCATATCTGGAGGGAGAAAAATTGGATTTATACCTTTTCCAAGGGTATTAGTGCTATGTGAAATGCAATCAGTCTCGTCCAGGATTTGAACTCGTGTCGCCGTGTCCATTTCCTCCGACGATAACCATTACACCACAGGCACCTCCACTATCTTCATTGTTATTACTCGCATGTCCACTCCGACTCGGAATGGTCGTACTTATTATGGCTCCAATCACATTTGATGATGATAATGAGTCAAACACATCTGTTTGAACTTATTTGTATTTGATAAGACTGTGAGCAAAAAACGAAAAAAAAAAAAAAAACTCTCTTTAGAAACAACTATACAAAAAATATAAATATGAACGTACAATGGACTCAATTTCCTAATCTCTTGCAGACGGGTTGACATGCCTTTAAAATCAATCAATCAATCAATCAAGTGATAGTTTTGAACACATTTCTTATAAGTTTATCTTATAAACTTCCTATTTTGTTAGTCGTCATGTTTTGCAGGTCTATCATACGAAACATTGTTCCACGGAGACTGGTGATTTATGGAAAACAATAAATAAAAATTATTCCCTTTGATAACTTTCCTTCTTTTTTTTCTCCCTTTTTTTTTTCTTCTTTTCTTTCGCAAATTTTCTTTTAATTTTGGGACTTTTTCTAGATCCATCTTTAACCATCCTTATTTTTCTTTCAACTTCCTTTGCTTATTTTTCTTCACTTTTCATCTCCTTTCTTTTACACTTCGTCTCTTTACTTTTCTTTTTTTTTGCTTTTTTTGCTTTATTGCTCTACTTGCTCCATTAAAAAAGATTTCCGCCATTTATCTTTCCTTGATTTATTTTTCTACTCCTGACACTAACCTTCCTCAGCCAGGCATACATTTTGTTATCAACGATTACTTCGCGTTATTCTCATATATCTCTTTATATACATATATATAGAGTTCAGTTAGATACATTTAGTTCTAATATATATATATATATATATATATTCATGTATGTGTGTGATTTTGTCGTTCCATAAAACCACAGATTGGAAATAAAAGAAAGCGAAAAGAAAGATGAATATTTGTCAGTCCTGTTGGCTGGGGCTGTAGAATACACCAACTGCATCTCTACAGAGGGGTAAGACACCCACCCAACGAGTGTCCTGGATATGACACTAAACCATCTAGAGCTTTGGGAAAATGGGTGTAAGCCTTCATTGCCTTTACTCCCAGGTCCACTCTGGCTCAGAGTGGAAGCACCTGATAAGGCCCTATTTGAATTGTTAGTGAAATTAAGGATACAAAAAGGAATAAAATTTGGTTTCTTTGTTTAATGGCATATCAACCTTTGTAGGTTTTTTAATGCCAAAGCCATCCTTCTAGAAGAACAGTAGTGGTTCTATTTAACTCATTACTAGGAGGATAAAGGGATTCATACCTTTCCGAAGGGTATTTGTCCGAAAAGGAATGGAATAGTGCGACTGGAGTTAGAGCTCGTTACTAAGATTCCGCAGTCCATCACTTTAACTGTTACACCACGAGAACACCCCTGTGAAATCCAGAGGAGAAATATCCATTGTTGATGAAAAGAGTAAGAGTGTCAAAGTGAAAACTAGAAAATCAAGAAAAATGAAAAGAAAATAAGAGATAATATCAATTGACAAGATCTCGATAATAAAAGAAAAGCTAAAGCAAAATATCAAACTAAAGGTCCAGTATATCAAACGATATGAAAAACGAATAAATTTTTACAGAAGCATAAAATATTTCAAAACAACCAAAAAAATTCTATCAAAAAATAAGAAAAGAGAAAATAAATGTAAAAGAAAATATCTTGATTAAAGAATTAAAATGAATTTTGGAATAATATATGAAGCCTTAAGAAATCATATATTAAAAAATCGAGGTGGATTGAAAGAAGATATTACAACAATTGGCTCACAGAAGAAGTAATATACTTACAACCAAACACAAACGTCACAACAAAAGCAAAAGGAACTACTGACTAATCACATGCCGTCTCAAAAAGATATAAAATGATAACATCCATTCTAAAGGGGAGAATAGTGAAATTCATTGAATGTAAGGACATCTTTTACTTAGAAAAAAATAAGGCAAAAAAAAATAAATCATGTAGCAGCGAAGATAAGCTCCTAAAGAACAAGATGATCATGTAGATTCGGACAAATACCCTTAGGAAAGGTATGACCCCCCCTTATCCTCCCAGCTATGGGCTAAATAGTACCACTACTGTTCTTCTAGGGGAATAAATTTGGCATTAGATAACCTACAAAAGTTGATATGTCATTAGACAAAGAAACCAAACCGTATGACCATGTTGATCCAAACAGAAGAATCGAAGAGTGACTTGAATTGACTGCAAAAAAAAAAAAGCTTTTGATAGCGTACCCCACGAATGGATTCTAGAAGTTTCAAATATTTTAGAGATAGCTCTAGTTATAATAACATTCCCAAAATACAACATGGAAAGATAACATACTAACCTCAGATTAATCAATGAAAAAGGCATGCTAATGGAATATTTCAAAGAGACTCGATTTCTCCCGTTTTTTTTTTTTTTGTATTGCTCTAATACCTCTATCTAAATAAGTTAAAAACATAGACTATATATATAAAACTACATCTAAAAATTAAACTACCTATTTTATATGGACGATTTAAAGTTATTTGCAAAAAATGATGCTGATTTAGAACGCCTTCTAAGCACTGTAAAAAGACTTAGTTCTTGTTGAAGGATTGTAAGAAACCGAAAATAAAACTAGAAATTATAACTTTTACTCATTGAGTTTTCTCACAAGCATTAGCTGAGGGTCTTTCACTGGAGTCTCAGTGACATCAAGTCTCATCAGGTCTCCAGGACCCTTCTCAGTATTCTAGCCGCTCTTAACAACGCTATAGTTTGGATGGTTTCGGCTCGTTCTCCGATTTCCAATTCATCCAATTTCTTTTTCCAAGCCTTTGTGGACAGTTTCAAGCGCGTTAATTACTATTGGTGTCAAAGTCACCTTCAGCTTGCATAGTTTTTTTTTTTTAGTTATGTGGTAAGGTAGAAGTATTTGTCACTTGTTTTGTTTTCTTTGATTTTCTCTTTATGGTCTGCTGGGACGGCAAAATCCTCTCATCGGCTAGGTCTTTCTTTCTTTTTTTTCTTGTTTTTGTTTATTATGATTAGGTCTGGAATTCTGGCCAGAATTAGGTGATATATTTGGATCTCGAAATCATTGAGAATTTTGTGCGTCTCATCCTCCAGGAAGGATTCTGGTTTGTGCGTATACCATTTGGTTATTATTCTACTCATTTGAGAGTTTTTTCCATCAGCATTAGCTGAGGTTTTTCACTGGGTTCTAAGTGACAGCAAGTCTTCTCAAGTCTCCAGGACTCTTTTTAGTATTCTGGCCGATCTCAACAATGTTGTAGTTTGGATGGTCTCCACTTGTCCTCTTATTCTCAAGTCCTTCAGTCCATATACCCTTCCTTTCGTGACTGTATCGAGAATGTGAATTATAACAGGTATCACCGTCATTTTCACGTTCTATTGTTTTTTTCAGTTCTCTTGCAAGGTCTTGGTAATAACCTCTCTTTTCGCTTTCCTTCAATTTTACCCTGTGGTCAGCCGGAAGGTCAAAGTTCACTATTCGGTTGGTTCTTTTTGTTTTGTAGGCTATAACTAGGTCTGGTGGCCCAGTAGGCTGGGGCTTCAGAATACACCGACTACATGTCTGCAGAGAAGTAAGACCCGCCAATGAGTGTCCTAGATATGACACTAAACCGTCAGATGATGTGTCTCCTGTAATGTTGGAGCTTTAGGGAATGTGGAGTACCTCTTTACTGCCATCACTCCCAGGCCCACTCTGACCCCGAGTGGTAGCACTTGATAGGGTCCTATCTATGGGTGAAACAGAAGTAAATTGTGTTCTTATGCTAAACCAAATTGTTTGAAATAGAACTGTTTTGACATTTAAACTGCGTACTTATGCTAAACAGAATTGTTTTAAATCGAACTGCTTATACACAAATATAGATTTGGCATTAAATAACTTACAATGGTTGATTTTTGTTTTCTAGTTATTTTTGTTCTGTTGATTCTTGTGTTATCTGTATTGTTTTATACGCCTAACTACGTAGCTTATGCAATCTGTATTCGATAAGGTAATCGCTACCAGTGTTCTGATTTGTAGGTTTTGCAGAATAAGCTGTTTTGAAATCATGATCGGCCTTGAGGTTGGTTGTGTATTGTTCAAAAACTCTTAGTGTCAAATGTACCAGCCGGTTTGTTGACAGAAATCCTGATAAATTTCAACCGGGATTGTTATGAATTTCTTTTCTTTCAACAGAGCTCAGGATATTTCAAAAGTTATGATCTTTTTTTGTTTTTGTTTTTGTTTTGTTTTTATTTTTGATTTGTCCCTTTTAGATTGTCTAGATTCCTTGTTTCAGTTTTAGAATCTTCTCACACATGAAAACATTTTTTTCTTGAAAGAGTTTCTATTCCATATATTATTTATTTTAGTGTATTTTTATACGTTCAACATCTTCATCATTCTTTCTGGGGTTTTCTCTCATCATTTCTTTATACTCCGTTTCTTTCTTTCTTTCTTTCTTTCTTTCTTTCTTTCTTTCTTTCTTTCTATGGATGTTTCTATCGATCTTTTTTCTCCTTTTATCCTACGAATCATTCTTTCTTTCTTTCTTTCTTTCTTTCTTTCTTTCTTTCTTTCTTTTTCATACTGATGTTCGTCCTTGGGATCTTTCTATTTCACTTTCTTTCTTTCTTTCTTTCTTTCTTTCTTTCTTTCTTTCTTTCTTCAAATCTTTCTTCAAATCTTTCTTTTCTTTATTTAATCTATAGATCTTTTTTTCTTTCTTTGAATTTCGTTTCTCTTTCTCACAACCTTTCTTTCTGTCTCTCAATCTTGCTTTTTATTTTTCTCCTTCTCCCTCCTTTCTTTCTTTCTTTTCCTTTCTTTATTTTTTCTTTTTCCCTTATTTTCATCAGAAATCTTTTTATTTTTGGAGAACATTGTATCTGTTTCTATTTACTTTTAAAAATATTTTCATCTTTGAAATAATGTTACCCATCTCGTCATTCTCTGTTTCCAATCTCCCTCTCACTTTTTCTTTCTTTAAATATTTTATTTCCGTCCTTTCTTTTTTTTTCCTTCTTTTTTTTTTTACATTTGTTCCTTTTTTATCTCCATATTCTTTTGTTTTCCTTTTCCTTGTCATTTTTGTCTCCTTAAATACCTTATTCTTTCATTTTCTCCTTGTTTTTTATTTAATTTAAATTTTATTCGCTTCGAAGTTCAATTTAAAACAATCATTACATTGTATATGAGCTCGTCCTCAAAATAGCCATGTTCCGTATCAAAGCATATCTCAATCCATCCTTCTCCTCCTCTTCTTCATCATTATCACCTGCAGCAATAGCAGCAGCTGCAGCAGTTCGAACAAGCACAATCTTAATAACAATAAAATCATATCATTATTATGTGTGAATTTAGTTTTTACTCCAGTATGACGGTCAATTGACAGCAAGTCTTCTTTATCCTTTAGAACGCTGTTCACAGCTGACTTTCCTTAGATGCCATCTAAATTATTTTAGTATTTCCAGGAATTTCTTATTCTTTAACATTTTTACCAGATTCTTCGAAACTATTCCAAGATTTCCGGTAATGATGAGTACAATTTTAAAATTCCCTGTAAATATTTATAGACAATGTTCCGTTGTTATTGTGGTTGTTGTTGCGAAAGTGATATCCCCTTTCTCACATGTCTTCTTTTGTTTGTCGAAAATGACCTAGTTTGATCTACTAATCTGGTATGATTGACTGATTGATTTTAACAGCATAATAACCCGTTTAGTGCTATTTGATTCTTAGAGTTTAAGGAATGGCGTTAATTGCACATTTATTATTACATTTTTGCTTGCCGAGTCGGCTGAGGCTGTAGTATACACCGACAGCACCTCAGGAGAAGGGCAAGTGAGAGTCCTGATATGACACTAAACAATCTGATGGTGAAGTTTCAGTGAAGTGGGAGCTTTAGGGAACGCGGGGCACTCCTTCATTACCATTGTTCCTAGGTCCACTCGGGTCCGGAGTAGTAGCACCTGATAGGGTCCTATCTATGGGTTAAATAGAACAATCTGTAAAGTTATGCTAAACTAAATTGTTTGAATTTGAACTGTTTGACCAAACTGAGTAGCTTGAAATAGAAATAATTTTTGACAATTAAACTGTGTTCTTACATCTAAACTGCATGCTTATGCTGGACGGAATTGTTTGAAATGGAACTGTTTTTGACATTGAAGCTGTACTTACACAAAACTGAATTGTTTTATATAAAACTCATTTGACATTTAACCGTGTGTAAACAAAATCTGTACTTATACTAAACTGGATTAGCTGAATTCAAACTGTTTGAATAAACTGAGTAGCTTGAAATAGAAATCTTTTTGACACTTAAACTGTGTACTCATGCTAAACTGAATGGATTGAAATAAAACTGATTATTTGTATAAAAATGAATTTGGCGTTAAATAACCTACAAAGGTTGATATGCCATAAAAACACCAACCAACCAACCAACCAACCAACCAACTAACATTTTTGCGTAGATATTTCTTAATTTTTTTTCCACACATTTAAATGATACCAGTTATTCATAAACAATACAAATGATTTGCACACAGTTGTATGGTTTCAAATATTTTTATTTAATGCTGATAATAATATGGTTTCAAGCAATTATTTCGATTTGATAAGAATAAATAATCATTTATTTGCACACAGTTATATTCTTCCAAGTTACTAACGATAATCCTTAATAAACAATAATAGCTTCCAGTAAGTATTCTTAATACAAACAATTTACACACAGTTATATGGAATCAAGTATTCTTATCTAATACGAATAATTTAACTGCTCTATTCGACCTGATAGGACCCTAACAGCTACTTCAACTCCAGGTCAGAAATGACCTGGAAGTAATGGCAATGAAGGGGTTCCAAATATCTTTCAGAGCTGATGAGGAGGCTTACCACCAGATGCTGTTTAGTGTCATACTCAGGACACTATCTTTTGGTAGGCAGATCATAGCCCTCTTATTTTAAGCTCTGGTGATAAGGGGGACATTTTTTAGTTAATAAATACGATGTCAGTCATTCATTGTTTTATGACCGGAAATAAATACACCGAATGAATGATCAAATACAGACAATCAATTTCAAAGTTAAGCACAGATGAGTCTAGTTAAATGGGTGGCCACGAGGTACAGCAGGTTCTTGTAATTAACTTGAAGCCTCAGTGCAAAACTGAGCAAAGCTTCATAGGAGGTGATCGGTGAGAAATGAACTCATCAACAATGATCTGCTAACCTAATTTTACACCTTGTGAGGTACTCGAGGTGGACTACCTCAGGTGTCACATTTACTCAGCTCAGCTGAGCACAAGGTCAGAAGTTTGAGACGGACAGTGAGATTCAAACTCATCAATAATGGTCTGTTAGCCTAACTTACAGCTCATGAGGCATTCATTTTAGTTGGTACCCACACTTGAATAAAAGAAAAAATTCCAAATGTTTATTATCAACGCAAGTAGACACTTCCGAATTTACAGATTGGTGCACACAATCTTTCTCCAATTTTGCATTTGATTTTGCCGTAGATTTACAGTGGGGAAAATAAGGATTTCATTCGCTGCTGATTTTCTGAGTTTGATACCTAACAAAAATAAGAACGGTTTATAATTTTCAGGGAAGGTCTGTCTTAAAAGTGAGAAGTTGCGAGCAATATTGAACAAGTCCTGGCGGCAACACCCAACAAGGCACCAACTATACAGCCACATGTCTCCCGTCACGAAAACTATCCAAGTTCGACGAACCAGACATGCAGGACACTGCTGGAGAAGCAGGGACGCGCTCATAAGTCATGTACTCCTATGGACCCCCACATATGGCCGGGCAAAAGCAGGACGACCAGCTCGAACATACATACAGCAGCTATGTGAGGGTACGGGATGTTGTCTTGAAGACCTGCCGGAGGCGATGAACGATAGGGAGAAGTGGCGAGAGAGGGTCAGGGATATCCGTGCTAGCGGCATGACATGATAATGATGAAGATATTACATTAATTTTTGAACATTTATTTGTTTTTAA
>OY757916.1:63028250-63030750 GCA_963585895.1 Sepioteuthis lessoniana | reverse complement strand
AATCCTTTTGGAGGCCTTATCCAGATAAGTTATATGATTTTCAACTAAATTGCCAAAGAAATATTAGAAAGACATCAATCACAAAGTAAAAACATCGTATTTTAAGTTGCCATGTCGACTGAGCTAAGAATACGCTGACTGCATTTCCTGGAGAGGAGTAAGAAATCCCACCAATAAAAAAGAGGAGTCCTGTTTATGCAGCAAAACTGCATCTGATGGTGAGAATCCTGTTCTATAGTTCTAGAGAGTGTTAGGTATCCTTTCATTGTCTTTACTCCCAGGTCCAAGGTCCAATTTGAATCGGAGAGCCTCTTAGATAAAAAATTATTTGTTTCATATGAATACTTGATGCCATATAATCGTGTACCATTTGTTTTAAGAATATTTACTCGAAGCTATTTTTTTTTACAAAGGATCAATATTAATTACTTGAAATTATATAACTGTGTGCAAACAAATGATTATCATTAGATATTAATAATTACTTGAAACACCATTGGTCTAATGAGTAGAGTGTTTGCCAATGGTCCAGGATACCGGGTTTCAATCCCAGGTCGAGTCATACAAAAGACTCAAAAAATGATACTTGATGCTGCCTTGCTTAACACTCAGCATTACAAGGTAAGGATCAAGGGTAAAGTGGAGCAACCCAAGGAATGGAGTAGCGCCTCCCCTACACGTCGGTGTAGTAGCTATTGAAAAAGGGGCCTTCGGGTTACCCTCGAGTAAAATCGCTAACTTTCCTTTTTTTATTTTTGATAGGAATGTATAAAACCCTGCAACTCTGCATATATTTGTATCTGATAGGAATATCTTATACCATATAATTGTAAATTATTTGTATGAAGAACAGTAATTCGAAACTCTAATTGTTTACTTTGGATTATCATTAATTACTTTATCATCATCATGTCATGCTGCACGGATTTCCCTGACTCTCTCGTACTATTCGTCTCTATCGTCCATCGCTCGCAGCAATTCTTCCTGGCTACATCCTGTATCTGTACAGAGTTGCAAATAGGTTCTCAGCGAAAGCACTCCCAAAGACACATTTAAAGTCTCCATGAAATCTTTCGGTGTCACCCCTAATTACTTGGAATATTCGGCGAAGGGTCGAGACAAGTAGCGTGAAGTTGGCAGACGGAGAGCGAAAGTCTTTGAAGCAAGAAGGAACGCAGCAACTGAGCTACGCAGGTAACTTAGAAAAGGCACTGCCACATCAGCCACTGCCGCCCCCATTCCTTGTCCTCAATGCCCAAGACTCTTCCGTACACTGATTAGTCTCATTAACCATGTGCACACTCACGGATCCCGTCCTCAATCCTAAGGTTGATCAGAGGGTCGTCATCAATAACGATGAACAAAGAAGAAAAAAGATAGGTTCTCGCTGGTCGTCCAACCTATGTTAGTCCATGTGAAGGGTTCCACAGGAGTATATCGCTTATGAGTTCTTCCTTACTTCTCCACCAGCGTCCCGCATGTCTGGTTCGTCTAATTTGTATGGTTTTCGTGATGGGTGGTCAGTGGCCGAACAGCTGCTGTTTTGTGGGGTGTTGCCACCAGGACTTATTCAATACAGCTGGCAGCATTCTTAAGTAATTGCCGTCAAGCTTTTTCTCAATACCCTTAGTCACGTGGTGCATCCATATAGTAATGCTGTAAGTTAGTTAGCGACCATAGTCGAGGGTGACCCGAAGGCTCCCTTTTCGATAGCTACTACACCAAGGTGTAGGGGAGGGCGCTACTCCATTCCCAGGATTGCTCCACTTTACCCTTGAACCGTACCTTATAATGCTGAGTGTTAAGCAAGGTGGTATCAAGTACCATTTTTAAAGTCTTTGGTATGACTCGACCTGGGATTGAACCCAGGTCTCCCGGGTTCTCCATTGGCGAACACTCTAACCGCTGGGCCAATGTCCCGAAGTGCAAATAACTGAAAATGATTAAATAGAAATAATTACTAGAAACCAAATAGTTATATGTATTAGATTGGAGTATTTGATATCATATAAATGTGTGCAAAAAAGAAGATACTTCAGAAACAAGTAAAAATAAAAATGTAAATATAAATCTACAAGCAGATTATTCCCGAAACCCTCGGCATAAAACAGCATGTCGTCTCAATTAATCAATGAATGAATGAATAAATGACAGTGAATGTATTCAAAGATTTAATATTGGTTATTTTGGAAGAAATCATATTGCAAGTCTTAATCAAATGAATTACAATGGTTAAAACTTTTAAATACCAAAGAGATTCCGCCCTTCGGTTGGCTAAGGCTGTAGAAGATGCCGACTGCACCTCTGCAGAGGAGTAAGAATCCTCTAGACGCACCCCAACGAGTGTCCCGGGAATGACACTGCTTCTTATAGTGAGGCTTCTGTCTGGGAGATTTGGGGAGTATGAAATATCCCTTCATTACCATTAAGCTCAGGTCTACTCTGATTCGGATTGATATTAACTGTTACGGTCCCATGTATAGGTCAAGAAAAACTAGTG
>OY757916.1:62935817-63028050 GCA_963585895.1 Sepioteuthis lessoniana | reverse complement strand
CCAGGACTTGTTGAGGATTGCACGCAGCATTCTTGTGTAATTGCCATCTAGTTTCTTCTCCAGCCGTTTTGTTAGCGTCCATGTAGTGCATCCATATAGCAGTATCGATGTGACCGCTGCCTGGAAGAAACTGCGTTTCATTTTATCGGTTAGGTCTGATTTCCATATAGTCGATAGCCTATTGATAGCTGTCCATGCTTTCGTTAACCTCGTTTCGATGTCCTTTTCGGTTGATTCGACGCTGCTTCCTAGGTACGTGAATTTGTCTACTAGTTTAAGAGGGGTTCCTTCTAGAGTGGAGATGTCCCCTGTTTGGTTATAGCACATATATTCCGTTTTGTGTGCATTAACATGGAGGCCTATGCTTGCTGCTGCTCGTTCCAGGCTATGCAGAAGTGTTTCGGCTTGGTCAGGTGTATTTGCCAGTATCGCTATGTCATCGGCGTAGTCGGCGTCGGTAATTGTTGTTGCGGGATATCTTCTGCTTCTTTTCTTCGTCAGTTCGAAGCCATTCTCTTTGATTTTGTCAATCGATGTTCTAAGTACGTAGTCTAGACAAATGATAAAGAGATACGGAGCCAGCGTGTCCCCTTGTAGTACTCCTGCTACAATGTCGAAGTATTCTGTGTCTCCATCTGGTGATCGTACTTTTACTTTAGTGTTTCTATAGAGAATCGTTATTGCCTAGTGTCCTAGTTATGATGCTAAACTCTATCTGATGATGAGGCTGTAGTCCTAGAGCTTTGGGGTGTACGAAACATATCTTCATTGCTATTACTCTCAGGTCTACTCTGAATCGGATTGATATTAACTGTTACGGTCTCATCTATAGGTCAAGTCGAACCAGTCTCCTGGGTATGATACCAAACTCTATCTGACGATGAAGCTGTAGTCCTGGAGCTTTCTGGAATGTGGAGAACCTCTTCATTTCCATTTCCAGTTTACTCTGACTCGGATTGGTTGCAGCTGTAAGGGTACTATTTATGGGTCAAATAGGACTGATCAATCATTAACAAATGATAATTACTAGTAGCAATTATAGGAAACCAGACAGCTGTTGGGAAATCATTGAGATTGCGTGATACATAGAATTACTAACGTTAAATCGCAATACATGACACTATTTAGCTGTGTGTATACAACTGATTAATTATTAGTGCGAGATAGCAAAACTTGAAACTATTAAACTGTGGACAAATAGAATTACTGGCGTTAGGGAGCAATAGTTGAAATTATTTAACTGTGTACAAACAAATGATTATTATAAAATCTCGTTTTATTAATTATTTGAAGCCATTGAACTATGAGCAAATGATCTATTGCAAAGGAATAAGTACATAAATAAAATTACTAATGTTAAATAGCAGTACTTGAAACCATTTAATTGTGTGCAAACAGATGATTAACATTAAATAGAATTATTTGTATAAAATAGCAATGCTTAAAAACATTTAACTACGTGCAAATGAATCAGCTCGGAGAATAAGTGGTTTTAAAACAATCATATATATATATATATATATATATATATATATATATATATATATATATATATATATATATATATATAATTTCAAGAAAAAAACAATACTCAGTCACATTAGAATAATAAATTTATTTCCATTCTGTTAAGAGCATTGATATGAATCAAAGACTCTGAAATAATTTTTAACAGGGCATCATCAGATCCAATAAGAAAATGAAAATTATTTTAGAGTCTTTGATTCATGTCAATGCTCTTTATAGGATGGAAATAAATTTTTAACCCAAATGTGACCGAATATTGTTTTTCTTTTTTTTAATAATATTATTTCCTCTGAGAATTTATTAACATTGAGCTCTTTACCAGGAATATTTAAATATTCAAAATTTGAATAATTTAATTGTCCTGACGGAATTGTTCCCTACTCCGGATTTCCTTGATTGAAAATGCCTTATATATATATATATATATATATATAATTTTAATCTTCATATTTAATCTATAATTCTATTGGTGTGAAAAAAACAGATTGTACAATTTGCAAATTTTACAAACTGATATCTGGGAAAAAAAAAATTTGTAAAAAAAGAAAAAAGAAAAGAAAAACACACATGCTACTTGAAAATAATCAAGTAGCATGTGTGTCTTGTCAAAAGAGAAAAGACTGACAGAATTACCAAAGCTAAAATGTTATACATGAGATAGTGCTAATATGAAAATAATTCCTACATTGTCCTAAGCGAATCTACCTAGGTTTCACCAAACGGCTCTTCAGGATTACTCCGGCCGGAGGAACCCTAAAGAGACGTTTGGTGAAACCAAGGTAGACTCGCTCTTGGCTATGTAGGAATTATTTTCATTATATATATATATATATATATATATATATATATATATATATATATAAACAAGATTTAGCATTAAATAATCACAAGGGTAGATATGCCATAAAATAAAAACGAGATAACGGAAAAAACATTAATCACAACCAGGAGGAGGTAATTGATTTAGAAAATCCTGTTCATTTTGAACAGCTCCAAAATATTTTGAATTTAAAACTTCGAACTGCATCGATTGGGAAAAACTAATTCAAAAGAAGGAAAACGAATGAGGTTATCATTCCAAAAATACTTTTCAGACACACATATTGTTCATCTACTTAATGTATCAAATAGAAACAAAGAAATATATGACCATAAAACTTTTTGATGATTTAATTTCCTGTTTTTTGGACAATTTCGTTCGTCCCTGTTGTGTCAGTCATACAGCCTCCGAACTTCTAATCTAGAATCGACGGTGTCTTGACACTGAAGAAGGCCAGAATTTAACGGGCCGAAAACTCGCGAACAAATAACATCATAGACGAGCAGACAGTAGAGAGAAGGCTGTCCAGCACAAGATTATTTAGAATAAACCTGGTCTAAAAGAATTTAGAAACGGTATTTTTGATGAAGATCTCCTTGGATCAAAAGATGGTAGTACGACTGGAGATCGAATAGCAGGGTTTCTATCCATATATGTGAATGTATGTGTGCGCGCTGTTTGGCACCCCCAGATAGATAGATAGATAGATAGAATTGTTTTTACCAAGATCAGTATGTACGTACTTCTGCAAAAAGCTTTTAAACAAAACAGTTTTTAAATTACCTGCCGGCTGTGAGACAAGCAGAAAATGACAGCCGACAGACAGAAACCCGAGCCGGCCATCTACTAAATTCGCCTATAATAATACAATAAAGGCTAAATAACAGGTGTAAATTAAGGGCTTTTATGCTTTAAAAAGTTGATTGTTTTTGTTTTGCTTTGTTTTATTTTTCTTTTGTTGGATAATGTGAGTAGCCGACAGAAGCAAAAGAGAAAGAGGTTATATATATATATATATAGAGAGAGAGAGAGAGAGGTAGAGAGAGAGAAGGAAGGAGAGATAAAGAGAGAGGTTTAGAAAGAGAGAAAAAAGAAAGAGAGAGAAAGAGAGATTATAGGAACCACCCCACCCCCCAAAATGTAGGAAGTAATCTTGAAGGAAAATTTCTTTCTGCCGTCTGTTTTGGCAGGAGAATTTTGTAAGTTTCTAAACATTAAGGTCTACTTGTTTGATTCTGACTGACATGGAACAGTTTTCAGTTTCTAACTGAGGATCGAAATGGAGGTCAAAGGTCAGCAGGATCAAATGGCTGACTTAAAGATGTGGGGTGAGGAGGTTTAGGAAAGCTTAAGTAAATAAGAAAATAGATGAGGAAAAAAAACTACAACAAAAGAAGACAGTTTCCTTTCTTCTTGTTTTGATCGATTGTCTTTACTTTGTCCATTAACACAATCAAATCTTCCTTTATTTAATAAGTTTTGTCTACTTCCGGTTGAAGAACTGAAAAATATCCCATAGTCTTTGTGCTTTGACGAAATGTACTATATTTCAAAGGATTAAACAACGACTTTTATCTATTCGGGTAGTAAGCCTACCTAACTTTTTATATAAGAAGATCAGCTACAATATCGAAACGTTGTGTAGTGGTTAACATGAGAAACGAGTTCCAACCCTAGTCACATTTTTGCGCTCACTTTCGGACTAATACCCTTAGGAAGGTATCAATTCCTTTATACTCTAGCAATGGGTCAAATAGAACCACTGCTGGTCTTCTCCAGGGATGGTTTTGGCATTAAATAACCTATGAATGTTGATATACCACTAAAGAAAGAAATCAGACTAAACCAAAATACAACCTGAAGTGAGTCGTTTTGTGGGCAAAATTGCTAGTCGAGACGATATTGCCTCAAGTACACAAGAGGGTACAATAATTACATGGGGGAGTTGTCATGGTGAAGTGGCTAAAGTATTGAACAGTGAAATCGTAGTAAGCGAGTTCGAACTCCAGTTGCTCTATGACGTTCACTTTTTGACTTATACCCTTTGGAAAGGTATGAAACCTCTTTTAATCTCCTTCAGGCGTGGGTTAAATAGTACCACTTCTTTTTTTCTACAAGGATGTATTAGGCATTAAATAACCTACGAATGATGATGAGTTATTACAACAAAGAAACCAAAACAAAACAAAACAATTCTCAGTAGAATCAAGAAGACTTGGAGTGACTTAGACTCTAATGAAGGCTACCGGCTACACATCATCATCATCATCATCCTAAAAGCTTGCAAACACTACGATTTCTTATGCCTTTCTATCGCTATCCGTCTCGATCGGCTATCCATTTCCGTAGGTCCTCTAGACGGCAGAGCAGGGTAATGTAAGATTTTGTTGATCAGTCAACACCGGTGTGTCCATGTGTCGGAGTCTTTCGGAGAATGCCGCTTAAGAGTTTGTCCTTACTTCACCAGCAGTGCCGAGCATGTTTTTGTGTCTTACCAAGATGGTTCGGCAGATGGGAGGTAAGTGGCAGTATAACTGTTTTGTTGGGTGCTGTTTTAATACTTGTTGGGTGCTGTTTTAATACTTGTGCGAAAATTTACTACAATCATAATAATAATGATAATAATCAAAGCAGCAACAAAAACAATAATAATGATAATAATAATAATAATAACAATGATAATAATCCATACAACGACTCGAAGACTACATAGGAAAACACGAAGGAGGACTGATTACGGCCATCAGAAACAATACTGATAACACGATAGATAACAGAATGACAAAAACTAGAAAACAAAAATGGAAAGAAAAACAACTCCATAGGCGTTTTAAACGACTAATAAACAACATCCCACACGAGAAAACTTGGACATGGCTAAGAAAAGGAAACTTTAAGAGAGAAACGAAATCTCTCCTTATGGCAGCACAAAACAGCGCCATAAGAACCAATCACATCAAAGCGAGGATAGATAAGACTCAACAAAATAGCAAGTGCAGACTATGTGGTGACAGAGATGAAACCATCAATCACATAATAAGCGGATGCAGCAAATTGGCACAGAAGGAATACAAGGCTAGACATGACTGGGTGGGCAAGGTGATCCACTGGGAAATGTGCAAGAAGTTTAAACTTGACCACACCAACAAATGGTATATGCACAACCCAGCACCTGTCCTTGAAAATGACACTCACAAACTCCTGTGGGACTTTAACATACAAACGGATCACCTAATCTCGGCCCGAAGACCAGATCTCATAATTATCGACAAAAAAACAAAACAAAACAAAAACAAGAAAATCTGCAAAAGCATCGACTTTGCTGTCCCGGCAGACCACAGAATAAAACTGAAAGAATGGGAAAAGAGAGATAAGTACCTTGACCTTGCTAGAGAATTGAAAAATCTATGGAACATGAAGGTGACAATTATACACATTGTGATTGGTGCTTTTGGCACAGTAACTCAAGGATTATTAAAGGGACTAGAAGATCTAGAAGTTGGCGGCCGAGTGGAGACCATCCAAACAACAACATTACTGAAAACTGCCAGAATACTGAAAAGGGTCCTGGAGACTTGAGGAGACTTGCTGTCACTCAATCTCCAGTGAAAGACCATCAGCTTACGCTGATGTGAAAAACTCTAATGAGTAATAATAATAATATTAAACAGAAATGGGAAGAATAACAACTGTAGAGATATTTCAAGTAACAAATCTGGCGAGATTGCACCCAAGATAACCTAAGGGAAACCTAAAGAGAGAAACTGAATTTCTTTGGATAATAATACAAAATGATGCCAAAGAAAACAGTTATATCAAAGCGAAAATTGATTATAGAAAAAATAAAAAGTGTAAGATATGTGCTGACAGAGAAGAAACAGTTAATCACATCATAAATGAATGCAGAAAACTAGCTCAAACGAAATACAAAACTAAGCATGACTGTGTTGGAAAGCTAATCCATTGGGAATTGTGCTAGTGATTAAAATTCGATCTTACTTGCAAATGGCATCTGCAGAATGTGACCTAGAGAATAAGACGTGTAAAATTCTATGGAATTTTTAGATACAAAAAATATCGTCTAATCCCGGTGAGAAGACCAGAGCTGAAAAAATAACTTGTTACCAAGTGGACTTTTTTCTGTTCAAATGTGAAAATAATAGAAACTAAAATGCCAGACAAATAATTGGGCCTTGCCAAAGAATTGGAAAAGCTATGGAACATGAAAAGTGACGGTGATACCTTTTGTTGTTGGGACACTTGGAAGTCAGAAGCAGAATCCTAACTATCCAGACTAGAGAAATACTAAGATTGGCTAGAATCCACAGAAAAATTCTAGAGAGTGGAGAAGACTTGCTATCACCCAGATACCAATGAAAGACAACCAGTTAAAACTTTCACAAGGAGTAGAATAACAATTATAATAAATTTCAACAACTCAATTAAGTGAGGCTGTAGAATTCTCAGACTGCATTTCTGCAGATGGATCAGAACCCCTCCCTAACGGGTATCCTAGATTCGATACTAAACCATCTGATGGTGAAGCTCCAGTCCTAGAGCTTCGGGTAATGCCGATAACTTCTTCATTTCCATTACTCCCTGATCCACGCTGACCCGGCGTTATAGTATTTGTTAGGGTCCCATATATAGGTTTATAGAACTGTCTATTAATATCAAATTGAATTATTACTATTTGTTGGCAATACTTGTAAATACTTCACTGTAAGCAAATAGAACTATTAATGTTAGATTGCAATACTTGAATCAATTAAATTGTGTGCAAAGAAATTAGCTCGTTTTAAAATATTACGTTTAAATTATTCACTTGAAAATAATATATTTAAAGGAGATTTGGCATTAAATAACCATCAAGTGTTGATACGCAATAAAACCAAATAATCTGATCTAACCTAAAAATCCTCATTTAACAAGACCGATAAAATTTGGCAAATATTTAATTTTTGTAGTTCCAGCAAACCTCAGATTAAATCGTAAGAAATTAAAAATCTTGTATCGTATTTAGATCTTCTCCACAAAAAAATTAAATAAATAAATAAATAAAAAACAAAGATAAAAATAAAAATAAAAAAATTAAGCAAACGAACAAAAAACAAAGAATGTGAATGTTACAGTTATCCCCTTCATCTTGAGATAACTTAAGACACAAAAACTGGGAAAATAACGAACATCCTTCTCGAACAAATAGTTTTGTTTTTATTTTATTTACGACTTGTCTTTCTTTTCTTTCTTTACTAAATTACTTTTTGAGCATTATTACTATTTCTTCGCAATGCTTCCTAAGGGATCTCCCATTTTTCCTATCTTTTCACATCAACCTTTAAAAATATCTGCGCATAGGTCATTTACACTGTTTAAACAATATCTATATATAGACCAAATTCTGTTTAGTAATTCCAAAAAATGCCCTCTTAAATTCTTATTATAACCATTATTTCGGAAAACTAAATTCATCATCATTATCATCATCATCATGTCGTGCCGCAGGCACGGATATTTCTGACCCTCTCTCGCCACTTCTCCCTATCGTTCATCGCCTCTAGCAGGTCTTCAGGACCACATCCCGTATCCTCACATAGCTGCTGGATGTATGTTCGAGCTGGTCGTCTTGCTTTTGCCCGGCCATATGTAGGGGTCCATAGGAGTACATCACTTATGAGCTCGTCCCTGCTTCTCCAGCAGTGACCTGCATGTCTGATTCGTCTAACTTGGATAGTTTTCGTGATGGGAGGCAGGTAGCCGTTGCTTTTTTTTAACCTGATTAGGTAATTTTTTTCCAAAAATACATTAGTAAAACCCCTAATAAGTTAGTAGATTTTTTTGAAATCTGCTTTGGTAGTAAATTTCCAGATTGAAGAGCAATATTGAAAAAGTCAACCATAATTAGAAATTCAATTAATTATCTTGAAAGTTTAATCAGATCACCTCTCATTCTTCTGTTTTGTAAAGTTGTTAATCCGAATATAGATTCCAATCTCTCCCTGTTACCGTAATCTTATGCTCTTTTTATTATTTCTTTGCCTCTTTTTTTGTTTTGGTTTGGTGTCTTTGTTTCATGGCTTATCAAACTCCGTGAGTTATTTAATGCCAAAGCCATGCTTGTAGGAGAACAATAGCGGTATTATCTAACTCATTGCTGGGGGGAGATAAAGGAATTCATACCTTTCCAACGATATCCATCCGAAAGTGAACGTAATAGCGCGACTGGAGTTCGAACTCGCTCACTACGACGTTGTTATCCAGCACGTTAGCCACAACATCACGGAGACTTCATTGCATTGTTTTATCTTTTTTCCCCTGTTTTGAAAGATATTTATACAGAATTTCCGGACATCCGGACATAACTCTATTCAACGCATATATATATATATATTTCATATCTCATTTTACGAATTCTTGATTTACAAATTTATGTCAGGAATAATTTAGTTTTTTAAAGGAAAAGTATTCCTGTATTCTTCTGAGGAACTTTGCAATACTTGAGCAGAAGTCCCCTTTTTTGTCCGAAATTGATTTCTACTAATTCAGTTGGATTATTCGTCGATGGTGATATTAGTTGTGAAAGTGATTATTGTCTTCGAGTAGCGAATGAGGTGTTTGACCAGTTTGATAGCACACTTGATTGAGAAGAATTGGCTCAGTCTGCTGGGTTTGTAGAATACACAAACTGCTTCTCTGCTAAGAGTTAAGACTACCCCAAAAGAGTGTCCTGGATACGACACTAAGCAATCTGATTGTGAGGTTCCAATAATGCTGATGATTTCGGGAGTGCGAAGTACTCTTTCATTCCCTTCACTCCCAGGTCCAATCTGGCCTGGACTGGTTGCACTTGATAGGGTCCTATCTATAGGTCAAATAGAACTAATTTGTGTACTTATACTAAACTGAATTGTTTGAAATAGAACTGTTTTCACATTTAATTATGTGTAAACAAAAAACTGTGCTCACGCTGAACTGAATTGTTTGACATAGAACTATTTATATGTATGAAAATAGATCTGGCTTTAAATAACCTACAATGGTTGATATGCCATAAAACCAAACCAGACCTGACTTAATTGAGAATGAATCTTTTAAAAAGCATGATGTTTTTCACTTGAAACAAAAAATGAATGTTTCGGTAGCGAGTGTTTAGCAACGTGCCATAACTTAGACGGTTTGTAAAAAGGAAAGTAAGTGGACACAGATGTTTTGTTGGGTGCTGCTTCAGTGCTACAATGATAACCTGTCCTCAAGTGGATTTTGCCGTCTTGGTGGAACACAGAGTAAAAATTAAAAAAAACGAAAAGAGAGACAATTATTTACACCTCGCCAGAGGACTAAAAAAAAACGTGTAACATGAGAGTAACGGTATTACTCGAGACAAAACTCTCCCGCAGAAACCTCATCAAAGGAATAAATACTTGGGCTGTGCCCCTAGTTAGATATTCGGGACCCTTCCTCAAGTGGACCAGAGATGAACTTAAACAAATGGAATAAAGAACAAGAAAACTAATGTCCATGCATAAAACATTACATCCCAGAGACGACGTTGACAGACTACATGTATCAAGAAAAGAGGAAGGAAGAGGACTTGCTAGCACCGAAGACAGCGTTGACGTATCGATACAATGGCTCAAAGACTACTTAGAAAAACACGAATGAGGACTAATTACAGCCATCAGAACAAAAATGGGAGAAAAACAACCCTATGGCCGCTTTAAACGTCTAATAAACAACATCTCACTCGGGGAAACCTGGACCTGGCTAAGAAAAAGAAACCTTAAGAGAGAAACGGAATCACTTTTAATAGCAGTACAGGACAACGCCATAAGGACCAATCATATCAAAGCGAGAATCGATGAGACGCAACAAAACAGTAAATGTAGGCTATGCGGTGACAGAGACGAAACGATCAATCACATAATCAGCGAATACAGCAAATTAGCTTAGAAGGAGTATAAGGCGAGACACGACTGGGTCGGCAAGGTGATCCACTGGGAAATGCGCAAGAAATTTAAATTTGACCAAAATGGTATATGCACAACCCAGTACCTGTCCTAGAAAATGACACGCATAAACTCCTATGGGATTTTAACATACAAACGGATCACCTAATCCCGGCCAGAAGACCAGACCTTATAATAGTCAACAAAAATAGAGCATTTACAAAATTGTCGACTTTGCTGTCCCGGCGGACCACAGATTAAATCTGAAGGTACGTGAAAAGAAGGATAAGTACCTCGACCTTGCTAGAGAATTGAAAAAGCTGTGGAACATGAAAGTAACGATTGTGCCATTTATGATTGGTGCTTTAGGCACAATAACTAAAGGATTATTAAAAGGCCTGGAGGACTTGGATGTTGGCGGACGGGTAGAGACTATCCAAATGACAGCATTGCTGAGAACGGCCAGAATCCTGAGACGAATCCTGGAGACTTGAGGAGACTTGCTGTCACTCAGACTCCAGTGAAAAACCATCAGCTAACGCTGATGTGAAAAAATCTAATGTGTAAATAATAATAATAATAGTAGTTCCTATGGGACTTTGACATACACACGGATCGCCTAATCTCAGCCAGAAGACCAGACCTTATAATAATCAACAAAAAAAAAAAAGTGAATTTGAAAAACTGTCGACTTTGCTGTCTCGACTGACCACAGAATAAAACTGAAAGAATGTGAAAAGAAGGATAAGTACACCGACCTTGCTAGAGAATTGAAAAAAAAAAACAATGGAACATGAGGGTGACGATTGTAACAATTGTGATTGGTGCTTTTGGCACAGTAACAAAAGGATTATTAAATGGACTGGAGGACTTGGAAGTTGGCGGACGATTGGAGACCATCCAAACGACAACATTATAGAAAACGCCCAGAATACTGCGAAGAGTCATGGAGACTTGAGGAGACTTGCTGTCACTCAAACTCATGTGAAAAGCCATCAGCTAACGCTGATGTGAAAAACTCAAAGGAGTAAATAATAACAATAATAAAACCAGTCGTGATTGGTGCTTTTGGTACAGTCAACAAAGGATTATTAAAGAGACTGGAAGACTTGGAAATAACAGGACGAGTGGAGACCATCCAAACTACTACATTATTGAGAACGGCCAGAATACTGAGAAGAGTCCCGGAGACTTTAGGAGACTTGTTATCACTCAAACTCCAGTGAAAGACCATCTGCTAAAACTGATGTGAAAACTCTCAAGGAGTAAATAATAATAAATATAACAATACGAAAAACAGAATTAGGAGGAAAAACAACTGTATTGATATTTCAAGCAACAAACTGGCGAGATTACACGCGAGATAATAAGCATGATGAAAAAGCTAAGGCTGAGGACAAATATTGAATTATTGGAACTTTTTGTAAATTGATCTCTAGTGAAATCTACCAGTTCCTACAGGTGTGAAAAACTAACGAATACGGGATCTAAAGTTTTGAGGAGCTTTGTTATTAACTCATATCCAGTGATAATCATTAGATAGATCGTGTGACTCATACAAATGTATGGATTTAGCTAATCCCTACACCACGAGCAGGATGCGACAAAAGGTTAGTTTTTGAACGGATTTTAACAGGTTTCCATTTAGAGTTTCCTTCTTCTTGACCGGTTGTCATACTAATGTTAAAGAACCCAGTCTGCTTTACTATTTATCCATATCTAGAGAGAGAACAGATTCATAGCTTTTTCAATATTATTAGCGATATTTGGAATGCAAACAGCTTTATTCAGGTTTTGAACTCGAGTCGCCGTATCCATTTCCTTCGACGATAACCATTACTCTGCGAGCGCTTTCGAAATGTATGTAGGGGTGTAGTTTAGGTTCGGTTTGTTTTTATAGTATTTCAACCCTTGTGGGTTATTTGATTCTAAATACTGTTTATACATATATATTAGATATATATGATTTATAAACACATTTTATTGATTACATTTTAAACTAGTCTAGGCTCATTCTTTTTACAAACAGTTGAATGCTTTCAAGAATCTCTATCAAACACGAATAATTCTATTTACTATCAATTACTTGTTTACAGACAGTGAAATGGAAATACATAAATTATTTTTAAGTGAATAATTTTTGGTAATTTCATTTTTAAGGAGTTAGAACTAAATTCTTTGCACATTAGAATTGCTATTCTTTCTACACAGTCAAATAGTTTCAATTATAGCTATCTAACACTAATAATGCTATTCAATATTAATCATCTGTTTGTTGACAATGAAGTGGTTACAAGTATTGATATTTAATACTAAATTATTCTATTCAACACTATTCTTTCATTTGAACACAGTCAAATGGTTCCAAGTATTACTATATAATAGCGTTAATTCAATTTAGGCAAACAGTTAAAGAGTTTAAAGTATTGCTATTTAACACTAAATTATTCTATTCAACACTGTTCTTTCATTTACACTCAGTTGAATGGTTCCAAGTAATGCTAGTATTAGAAACAATTCAATCAAACATCACTCATTGGTTTATATACAGTTAAATAATCTAACAGATCCATTTTAAACAATTTAATTTAGCGTCAGTCATTTGTTTGAACACTGTTTAAATGTCAGACTACTATTTGACCCATTGATAGAACCCTATCAGGTACTACCACTCCGGACCAGAGTGGACCTGGGAGCGATGGTGAGAAAGGTGTACTCCATATCGCCCAAAGCTCTGTATTACCGGTGCCGCGCCATCAGCTGTTTTAATGGCAAACCCAGAATTGTTGTCGGTGCATTCTGCTGTCCCCGCTGAATAGGCTACGATGTAGTCAATAAGCTTGTTTGTATCATAGCTTTTGTATTTATCGGATACCTTACTTGTGTTTTCCTGTATGAGAATAAATTGCGGTATACACACACAGTGTTCGAGCAAAATTTGACGGTTCTCATAAAAGGAAAAGAAAACGCAATATTTCATTTAAAAAACAAAATCGTTTTAAAAAAACAAAAGATATCAACAAGTTTATGGCTGGGAGAAGATAACAGTTTACAGCAGCTGTTCATATCACAGGGTTTACAGAGAATTTAACAGCATTCATGATGTTGGAATTTTGATATTTGGCGTGAATCATAATGATCCAGGAAACTCTTTTGCGATATCAAGATGACTTTCAATCTTCCATGTGAGCTAACTTTTTTGCCAATTACAACAATTTTTATCTTCCCGGGTTGGAGATTTTTTTCTGTTTCAATTTAAAAAAAAAAATTTTCAATTTGTAATGAGATTTCAGAGTTTATTTGGAAGTTAGAGTTTGTTGCATGGAGTGGGATCATTACTGAGGTTCATCTTGGTGATTTTTGTTGGTGATGGGGGTTCTTGTTCATTTATGGTTTTCTTTTTCTATGTCTGTGAGGTTTGAATAGATATACATGACATCTACGAGATTAGTCTGTACATAATTTCATTTTTAATGAGTTTGTAGTAATTTCTTTGCACACCATTACTGCTATTTTTTCTACGCATTTAAACGGTTTTGATCATTGTTATCTAACACTTATAATTATAAGTAAAAGTAAAGTTGGCGACCTTAGTCGAGGAAGTCCCCCAAAGGCTCCCTTTTCAATAGCTACTACACCGATGTGTAGGAGAGGGCGCAACTCTATTTCCTAGATTGTTCCAATTTACCCTTGATCCATACCTTATAGTGCCGAGTGCTAAGCAAGGCGACATCAAGTATCATTTTTTGAGTCTTTGGTATGACTCTACCTGAGATTGAACCCGGGTCTGCTGGACCATTGGCGAACACTCTATCCATCAGGCGAATGTCTACTAACTTATATTTATATTCGATATCAATCATTTATGTTCACACAGTGAAGTGGTTACAAGCATTGCTATTTAACACTAATTATCTTATTCAACGTAACTCATTTGTTTGCACACAGTTAAACGTATCGAAGTATTGCTATGCTTCACTGACAATTCAATTAAACATCAGTTATTTGTTTACAAATAGTTGAATAATCAAGCAGTTCTATTTTCAAAAATTCAATTTAGTATAAGTCATTTGTTTGCTGTCAGTTTAAACATCAAATACTTCTATTTAACCCATAGATAGGACCCTATCAGGTACTACCACTCCGAGTCAGAGTGGACCTGGTAGCAATAAAGTACTGAATTATGATGGTGCTAGTTTACAAGCAGGAGCGGTAAATTAACAGTAAAACTTTTGATTAGGCACATGCGTTGAAGTTGTATATCCCACAGCGCCTGACATTTAACTCGATGCCGTGAGAAATTTCTGTTGATCTATTATGGCAAGTTTTATCACCTTTTTTTTTTTAATTTTCTTACTCTCTACCTGAGCTAACTTGGACTTACGCTTACATTTTTGATCTTTGTGAGCACCTTTCTTCTCATCAGCCCAATTGTCTGGGGCTGTAGAATACACTGACTGCTTCACTGCATAGGAGTAAGACTTCCCCGACGAGTATCCTGATTATGACACAAAAAATCTGTTGGTGAGGCTCCATTAATACTAAGGTATTGGGGAATACGGAGTGCTCCTTCATTACCATTGCTACCAGGTCCACTCTGGCTCATTCTATTTTAGAAATAAATGTCGTCAGAAAACTACCCAATATCATATTCATGTTAATCAATAATGTAGTTTTAAAAAATTTCTTTGTAAATTATCAGCTTTTCCTTCACTAAAAGAATGATTAACGATGCCAAAACCTTAAAAAAATTGACCTGAAACCGAATAAGTGAACTCAATTCTCACTGAGCGCTCCAACTTCTTGACAAGCGTCTCAATTGTTTCGTTTGGTGACAGTTTAAAATGTTGGAAGTATTTCTATCGTACCCTGTATTTAACTGTAGATCATTAAAAAAATAATATAAAGTTTCATCATAGGAAGATTAGAACGATACTCTTGAAATGTTATAAATATTCAGTCAAATTAGCAAGTGAATAATAATTTTCTCGGGTGTACCTTCACGATGAACGTTGAATGTTCGATGTAACGGAGATAAGTAAAAACTGCTAATTAGAATTCTATATTTCTTCCTAAATAGAAGCGTGAATATCAACGAAAATCCAGTCTTCGGGTAAATAATGAAAATTACCATTTAATCCTACTTGATTACTTGGATCCAACTGTCGCTGACGATGTAGCTCGTACACTGCAATTAGAATTTTTGTTATTCTCTGAACTATTCGAATGAAACGTGAGAAAAAGTGAGCCAACTGTATAGATATGTGGAAAGTATACGTGGAATAGGTTTGGTTTAGTTGGGTTTTAAGGTATATATACCATTTTTTATTATTTAATGCCAAATTAAATCAATATTGGTATATTGTAAAGACAACGAACTGAATTCATTACCTTTTTGACTACGATGTAAAGTCTTCGTGGTGTATTTGCTAAAGTGCTGGACTGTGACATCGTAGTAAGCGAATTCTAACACAAGTCATGCTATTACATTCAATTTCTGTCAAATGCCCTTGGGAAAGATATGAATTCCCTTATTCTCCCAGAAACGGGTTGAATAGTATCACTACTGTTCTTCTAAAAGAATAGCTTTGGCATTAAGTAACCTACAAAGGTTGATATCCCATTAAACAAAGAAACCAAACTACAACTAATTCTTCGTAAACAGTTTTGACTTCACATTACAATTTTGAATACAAATAATTTACTCTGTGTTATATGGTATTCTTATTTCATAGAAATAATTTTTAAACGGATCCCATCTGGCCCAGTCGGCTGGAGCTGCAGAATACACCGATTGAATCTCCACCCTGTCTTGGATATGACACCAAACAATCTGATGGTGAGGCTTCATTAATGCTGGAGCTTAGGGGAATGTGGGATACCCACTTCATTGTCATCGCTTCCAGGTCCACTCTGGTCCTTAGTGGTAGCACCTGATACGGTACTATCAACAGGCAAAATAGAACTGCCTGGCATTCGAACTGTGTACTTTGACATTTAAACTGAGAGCAAACAAATGACTTATGCTAAGGTGAATTGCTGAAAATAGAACTGTTTGATAATTTAACTGAGTGTAAACAAATGACTGAAGTTTGATTGACTTGTTAGTGATATATGGCAATATTTTGAACCATTTAAATTTGTTGACATAATAAAGTGAATTGTTTGAAATAGAACTGTTTGATCATTTATCTGTGTGTAAACAACTAACTGATGTTTAATTGAATTGTTAGAGTTAAATAACAACTCTTGAAAAGATTTGCCCGTGTGCAAACAAATGATTAATAGTAAATAGAATAATTCGTACTAGATAGAAATAAGTGAAACCATTTATCTGTGCAAAAAAAAAAAAAAAAAAAAAAAAAAATGAGCTCAGGCTCATTCAAAATGTTATCTATAAAATGTGTTTAGAGATAATGTATTTAATATATATGTATAAAAAGGATTTGGCATTAAATATCCTACAATGGTTGATATGCTATAAGACCAAACCAAACCAAATCAAACCAAAACAGATCCAGCTCAGGTGGCAGGGGATGTGAAATTCACTGAGTGCATCTCAGCAAAGAGGCAAAACCTCCTCCCCAACGAATGTCCAAGGTATGAGAAACCATCCGATGGTGAAGCTCCAGCCCTGAAGCGTTTGGGAATATGAAGTACCCCTTCTTTGCCATTACTCTCAGGTTTACTCCAACCCAGAGTGGTAGCACCTGATAAAATCTTATGTATGGGACAAATAGAACTGTTTGACATTTAAACTCTGAGTAAACAAATGACTTACATTAAATCTATTAGTTAGAAATAGAACTGTTTGACTATTTAACTGTGTGTAAACAAATAACTAATTGAATTGTTAGTGATATATCGCAATAACTGGAACCATTTAACTGCGTGCTAACGAATAAATAAAGTCGAATAGAATTATTACTCGAAACACTTTAGCTGCACACCTAAATTGAATTGTTAGTGTTACATAGTGATGCTTGAAAGCATTTATGTGTGCAAATAAAACTATTTATGTTAGATAGCAATATTTGAACACAATTTAAGTGAAAGCAAACATGTGACTAATACTAAATAGAATTATTAGTATTTGAGTATTTGAAACCATTTAAATGTATGCAAATAATTGTAATAACTATGCGCAAACTAATTAGTTCTGACTCATTTATGAATTAGATTACCTACAAACTATTGTCTTACAAATCATATATATAACCATTTAACTGTGTGGAAACAAATGAGCTCAGGCTTGTTTAGAATGTTTTCTACAAACTATGCGTTTACAAATCATATATAAGTATAAAGATGATTTGGCATTAAATAACCTACAATGGTTGATATGTCATAAAATCCAACTAAACCAAACCAAGCAAAACAGATCATCAATGATTTCGTGCTTCACATTCATCAGATCTCCAGAACTGGAGCCTCACCATCAGATGCTGCTCTGTGTCATACCCAGGATACCCACTTTTTGGAGTCGTGGGATTCTTACTCCTCCAAGAAAGGCATTCAGTAGGCGTGTTCTAAACGCCACCGTCAGGGCGATATACTGTTGAATAAACTGCATTAACTTCGTTCCTTCTTCTAATTATAGAATTGAAATTATCATCATCATAATCATCATCATCATTAAGTCTTGCTGAAAGCACGAAGTTCCCTGACTCTCTCTATCTCTCTCCCCGTCACTATCGTCCATCGCTCCAAGCAGGTCCTCTAGACTGCATCCAATGTCCGCAGAGCCGATGTATGTAAGTCCTTGCACGTCGGCCAACACTGGTGTGCCCATGTGAAGAAGTCCATAAAAGATAATTTATGAGTTCGTCCTTAATTCACCGGTTGTGCTCTGCATATCTTGTTTGACTTAATTGTTTGGCTTGTGTGACCGAATGTAAGTGACCTTACAGTGACTATTTTGTGAGGTGCTGCTTCCAGGATTTATTCAAACTGGTATGTAGTATTCTTGTGTAGTTCTCATCTAGGTTTTTCTTTCAGCGTTTCGTAGGAGTCCAGGAGGTGCAACCATACTATATTATCGACACAACTACAGCTTGGAAAAAATCACATTTTATTCTATCGGACAGATCAGGTTTCCTTATGACCGGTCAATAGCCACCCACGCCTTCCTTATTTGTGTGTTGACATTGTTTCCAGTAAATAAGATATTGCAGCCGAGGTACATGAACTGGTCTATTAATTTCAGAGGCTTGCCATTTAAAGAGGAGATGTTCTATTTTGGCCTTTACGTGAATGCATATAAGAAAGAGTTCATAAGTTTTCGATATGAAATAATCGTAATATAATGGCCGAGGGATTTGGTTTTATGCCTTTGGGTTTAGTTAGGATGAGAATCTTTCGGCTCAATGCATGGGTTAGCTAGGTGCAACATGAACGCAGGCGTTCACGCGCGCACGCGGGGCGGACGTATCATTCAGAGATGTCAAAATAAAAATCCCGGATAGGGGGATGTGAATGACGTCATGCACCGGAAGCACACTGAGGATTTTAGGAGATTTGAAAAAGTCGGTTAGTTGAGTTGAGAACTAGACACCGAACGAGAAGGGTCGACTTTCGGGGCTCACAGAGGCCAGACGAATTTGTGCGCTACGGGCGTCGCACGAGATGGGGGGAGGCAGATGAAAAAGCCAGAATAGAAAGAATGTGTATCTCTCTCCTTATGTCGAAGAACCTTTAAACTCAAAGATAATAAAAAGTTTCGTACCTGAACAAAGAAGTCGTAAGTTTTTTTGTGTTTCAAGATTCCTATGTTCTATGTTATGTATATATGTTATGAACATTCTATGTACATTTCACACATAGCCATATCATGACTATGGTACACGTAGGCTCTCTTTTCAATAGCTACTACACCGTGGTGTAGGGGAGGGTGCAACTCAATTTCCTGGATTGCCCCTCTTACCTTTGATCCTTACCTTAAAATGCTGAGTGCTAAGTAAGGCGGAATCAATTACTATTTTTAAGTGTTTGGTATGACTCGACCTGAGATTGAAACCTGGTCTCCCGGACCACTGGCGAACACTCAACTCATCAGACTAACAATTACACTGAATTAAAAGCAGATTTCGAAATTTAAACTTTAAACCGACCATATTTATACCAATACCCATTTTTAGGCGCGTAGATGGCTTTACCATGTGAGCACTATCTCTTCACGTAGTCTATGTACTTGTGAAGCCGGCTTTCGAAAAACCAACGTCCTGTACAATGTCTCCACTTCTTGCTTGACATTGTTGTCTCCACACCCACCCACTTGCTACCTCTGATCTTTTCTCAGCCATCTTCTCTTCACGTAAAATTGGAAAAAAGTAAAAAGAAAAGAAAAAAAAAAGGAAGGCCTATGTGTCTAAGACCATCTCTCTCTCTCTCTCTCTCTCTCTCTTTCACTTATAAAATGTTCTGTCAGGTTGTAAGCGACTTTCACTGAGCTTGTCTGAATGTCTGTTTGTTTAGGTCCGCTATTTACCTTCGTTTAGCGTCGGTAAACACAAGGAATATCGTTTCCATCAAACAATCTGGCCTTACCTGACCCAACCACCGCACTCGATAAATGACAGGGTCTTTGGTCGTTTACTTTACCTGAAATGCTGCATGCGCATGTCCAAGGTAATTTTCGTCTATTTCTTTGCCTTTCCTCACCCTACCTGGATCGGTATCGACTGTCTCTCTTTATAATTATATATATATATATATATACATATATATATATTTATATATATATATAGATATGTGTGTATATGTATGTATGTCTGTCAGTCTGTTATAGTATGTGTGTGAGTGTGTATGTGTGCATGTCTTTCAGTGTCTGTCAGTCTGTCAGTGTGTGTGTAGGTGTTTGTCTGTTCCTTTCAGTCAGTTCGTGTATGTGTGTGTGTGTGTGTGTGTGTGTATAGGTATGTGCGATTTATATATGCTTGTGTGTGTGTGTGTGTGTGTGTGTGTGCGTGCCTGTATTCTTGTACACTATATAAATTCATGTATTTCTTTGCCTTTTTGTCTGTATCTTTATTTCATAAACACCAGGTTTTTTGGTCTATTTCTTTTTTATATGTTGGTCTTTCTCTGTCTCTGTCTCTCTCTCTATAAATATATATATATGTGTGTACGTGTGTATGTGTGTGTGTGTGTGTGTGTGTGTGTGTGTGCATGTGTGTAAAGGACTTAAGACGTGTCGATAAAAACTCACATGAAGATCGAAAATGTGAAACACAGAGTCATGAGTTTTAGCTGTTTCATTTTATTTGATAGTCGAATATATATATATATTGGTCTATATTTTACTGATATGAAACGGTTTTAACGGTAAATTCTAAATTTAATTATATATATATATATATATATATATATATAAATGTGTGTGTGTGTTTAAGGAAGAATCAATAATTGTCATAACTTTTTGTAAATATTCAAATAACTACAATTCAAAAAAATATAAGTGTGGATAATTATTGATTAATAATTAAGAGAATAACACTTGAGCCTTGTCAGAGAACTAAAAAAGCTATGGAGCATGATAGTGACTGTGATACCAATCTTAGTTGGCGCACTTGGAACGGTCCCAAAAGGCTTGGAAAGGGGACTGTAATAATCGGGAATCAAGCGAAGAATCGAGACGAACTGCTCTATAGAATTGCTGAGATCAGCCGAAATAGCCAAAAAAGTCCCTGAGACCTAAGTTGATTACTGTCACTTAGGCTACAAAGTGAAAGACCACCAGTTAACGCTGGTGTGAAAAACTCGAAATGACTAAAATAGTATATATATATATATATATATATATATATATTGGTTTTAATTGATAAAAGGTTCTTGGCGTTTCAGTGCAATTGTATGGTTGCAGGATTCAGGCTTTAACAAAACTCTTTGAGAAAAAGCTAGATGCGACTCACACAAGGTTGCTGCATGCTGTCTTGAACAAATTCTAGATTTAGAGTGAGAATCAAGAGAACCATCTCGACTTGATGATCATCCCACATACTGTCTGTGGATGACAATATATATGCTTCCCCTTCTCCGGGGGTTGAGCACCCGAGCGGGAAATTACTGGTTGCCATTTATGCACAAGAGCAAAGGTCTTCTAATAAATTGAGCACTCCGGTAGCCCTAAACATATATATAAATATATACGTAAAAATTTCTTTGCCTACGATGAGAATGACGATAGCTCTGCCGTAAGATATCCGACTGGCGAAAATCAGCTGGGTTTAGATCCCATCTTAAAGAATCCCGCGTGTCTAGCCACACTGAAGAGTTGTGATACAACAAAACAATCTGTCTGTAGATGACAATATATATACGTGGTGCATTCAATAAGTTTCCAGAATTTTTTGTACAGGCATTTAAAATTGTTATAGACTCTTGAAAATTCAGTATGAGATAACCGACCAATTTTTCTGATTTCAGGTTCGAATGGACAGCTGCAGAAGGAATTGGAATACACCCTACTAAAGCCCGATTGTCACAGCTGATGAATTTCAAAAATGCAATCTGGACATGAGGACACTTTAGACGAATGATATGCAATAAAATTCTGTTTTAAACATGGAAAAAATGCCACAGAAACCTATGGAATGCTTCAGACTCCTTTTGGAGCATCTTGCATGAATGGAGCATCAGTTTTTGAGTGGCATAAGAGATTCAAGGAAGGCAGGGAGTCTGTGAGGGGTGATGAGAGGTGTGGGAGGAGTAAGGAAGTCAATACACTACAGTTGATTGGACAAAGGGTTAGGGTTAGGGTTACTATGTTGAGGTTTTAAGGGAGTTCAGGAAGAGATTCCGTCGGAAGAGGCCAGTACTCTTCAAATCGGGTCAGTGGCATTTCCACCAGGATAATGCACCAGTCCACAACTCCATCCTTGTCACAGACTATTTGACCAAGATGGGCATCAAGGCAATTCCTCAGCCTCCCTATAGTCCAGACCTTGCTCCTTGTGACTTTTGGTTATTCCCTAAGATCAGAGGCTGTCGTTATGAGACAATAGAGGAGATGAAAGAGGCTGTGACGAAGGTCATTGACACGCTCACATATGAGGACTTCCCTGGGGCCTTCCAGAAGTTGTTGGAACGGTACAACAAATGCATTGCAGCTGGAGGAGACTACTTCGAAGGGGACTAGAGTTTCATATCTGTACTATAAATAAAAGTGCCCATACGGAAAAAGTCTGGAAACTTATTTAATGATCCTCGTACTTACCAAAAATGTGAAAGAATTAGTAACACGGAGATGAAACAGTTTATCACCAAATAAGCGTGTGCAGCAAGCTAACACCAAACAAATACAAGACTTTGTACGGCTTGGTTGGAAAGGTGATCAATGGGAATGGTGCAAGAGGCTAGAATTTCATAAGTACAATATTCCGAAAGTGAAAGTAACAGCGCTACTTTGAACTATTTAACTGTCCAAAATAATGAATAATGTTGAATAGAATCACTACCGTTAAAGAGCAATACTTGAAACCTATATGCAAATAAAACTATTAGTGTCAGATAGCTATGTTTAAATCCGTTTAACTGTGTACAGATAAATGAGGTCTGGCTCGTTTAAATATTGTTCCCTCAAACTATTCGTTTACAAATCAAATACAGAATGTATAAACAGGATTTAACATTAAATGAACTGCAAGGGTGGATATGCCGTAAAATATAACAAACCAACCTACCAACCTGGCAGTCCCAACCAAGGTGAAATGCAGTAATTGCACTTTGCAGAACTGCTCATCTCTTTAGGAGGGGACTATCTATGTGACTAAAAAATATCACATAAAAAGGTCAACGAAGACTAAAAATACATACAATACATATAATTTCTACCTTCCCTCATCCTAGGTCTTGGTAAAGATATTGTAAAGGATTTTAAAAAACCGAAAATTCACGGGGAACTGTGCAAGAAATTTAAATTTGGCCATGCAAACAAATGGTATATGCACAACCCATAATCTGTACTGGAGAATGAGACGTGCAAACTCCTCTGGTATTTTGAGATACAAACGGATCATCAAATCTCGGCCAGACAACCAGACGTAGTAATAATCAACAAGAGAAAGAAAACTTGTTAGACTGTGGACTCTCCTGTCCCAGCTGACCACATAGTAAAATTGAAAGAAAACGAAAAGAGAGATAAGAGCCTCAACCTTGCCAGAGAATTAAAAAATTGTTGACGTTGATTCCAGTTATAATTGTTGCTCTTGGTGCCGTCAACAAAGGATTGATACAGGGACTGGAGGTCTTGAAAATAAGAGGACGAGTGGACCATCCAAACTACAGCATTATCAAGATCGGCTAGAATACTGAGGAGAGTTCTGGAGACTTGAGGGGATTTGTTGTCACTCAAACTCCAGTGAGAAACCATTGGCTCACGCTGGTGTGAAAAACTCGAAAAGAAGTAAATAATAATGATAATAATTGAAACGTGAAAGTGACGGTGTTATCAATTATAATTGTTGCACTCAGAACGGTCCCCAAAGACTCTAAGAGGACCGGAAGAGTTGGAAATCGGAGGAAGAGCCGAGACCATTCAAACTACTGAGGAGACTTGCTGTCACTTAGAATACAGTGAAGGACTATTAGCTAACACTGGTGTGAAAAAATCTCAAACAGTTATTATAATTTGAAAAGTAACAGCCGAATGTATGGATAGAATATAAAATACATATAATCACTACATTCCCTCACCCAACGTCTTTGGTAAATCCTATTTACCCAACCCCTCCGCTCGGGCAGGATATGACACAAGGTCAATTTTTTAAGCGGAGTTTAACAGGTTTGAATTCAGAGTTTTCCTTCTCCTAGACTAGTTGCCTCACCAAGGCTGAAGAACCTAGTCTGTCCTACTATTTACCCATAGCTGGAGGGAGAATAATTGGATTCATACCTTTCCCAAGGGTATTAGTGCTATGTGAAATGCAATCAGTCAGGTCCAGGATTTGAACTCGTGTGGCCGTGTCCATATCCTGCAACGATAACCATTACACCACGGGCACCTCCACAAACGTCTTTGGTAAATACCCGGTAAAGTCCGCATCATGATGTTTCGGAGAGGGGTTCACTAGCAATCGTGACGTTTTGCCTCCATTCATGTTCTTACATGGTGTCTGGCTCAACACGGATGCCTATATTAACTGCCTGGATCAAGAGGGTAGCTGCTGGAAGATTCAATGTTTATTAACAGGACTCTGCGCCATGCCACACAAGCAAGAGAATCCAGTTTTGGTTATCAGAAAATTTCTATGACCACATCACTCCCAACATCTGGCTGCCTAACTTCCCAGATTTCAATTCTTTTGATTTTTATGGGTGGGGTATAATTGAGCAACTTTCGTAGATTATTTAATGCTGAATTCATCCTTGTTGAAAAACAATAGTTGTATCATTTAACCCACAGCTGGAGAAATGAAGAGGTTCATGCCTTTACCTAGGGTACTATTTACCAACCCCTCTGCTCGGGCAGGATATGACACAAGGTCAATTTTTAAGCGGAGTTTAACAGGTTTGAGTTCAGAGTTTTTCTTCTCCTAGACTAGTTGCCTAACCAAGGCTGAAGAACCTAGTCTGTCCTACTATTTACCCATAGCTGGAGGGAGAATAATTGGATTCATACCTTTCCCAAGGGTATTAGTGCTATGTGAAATGCAATCAGTCTCGTCCAGGATTTGAACTCGTGTCGCCGTGTCCATTTCCTAGGACGATAACGACTACACCACGGGAACCTCCTTTACCTAGGGTATTAATTCGAACGCGAATGTCATTGCATAACTGGAGTTCGAAATCGATTACCTCAAAGCTGCAGTCCAGCACTTTAGCAATCCCACGAGAACGACTTCATGGCACTATAATTGGTGAGCCGGAGGGAGGTATATTTTGAGAAAGAGTTGCCATATCATTTTAGTTATTGTAATGGCGTGGAATGGATAACATCATGCTTTGTGAATAAATCTTATTTCTAAAAATGGTGATTGCCTCATTGCAATGTGGTGGTGATTTTGTAAGTATTTCGGAGTGTGCCGACATGGAAGAGTTTCTCACAGAAAAACCATACTGTAATTAATTCCCTTGAAGTAACAAAAGATTCAAGTCTATAAACGTTGTTCGCAGACAACTGACAAACTAGAAGTTTTTATTCGTCATGAAGCAATGAATCAAGAAGCAATGAATCAAGAAGCAATGAATCGTCCAGCACTCTAGAACCATAAGATGACGTTTTGGGATTGTATTGCTGGAGAGGGCAAGTATTTGGTTGATATAGTCTTTAAAACAAAAAGATGACAAAAAACAAATAGGCAAACATTCCAGAAAGAAAAGAAAATTGGCAATATCCAGAAGGATGATGTCAATTTTTATCTTGGGACAGCGTGTACAGAGGGTCAGATTACTATTTATATAACTATTATTTCGGAATATGTGCATGGATTATTCTGTATATATATGTATGATCAGTTACTGTAAGTAAAGTTGGTGACCTTCGTCGAGGGTGACCCGAAGGCTCCCTTTTCAATAGCTACTACACCAAGGTGTAGGGAAGGGCGCTACTCAATTCCCTAGATTGCTCCACTTTACCCTTAATCCTTACTTTATACTGCTGAGCGTTAAGCAGGGCGGCATCAAGTACCATTTTTTGAATCTTTGGTATGACTCGACCTGGGATTGAACCCCGGTCTCCCGGACTATGGCGAACACTCTACACACTGTCTGTCTGTCTCTGTCTTTGTCACATATTCAAACTAATTCCTTCTCTCCCTCCCCCCTCTCTCTCTCTCTCTCTCACACACACACACACAGAAACTCTCTTTCTCTCTCTCTCTCTTGCACTCTCCGTTTCACTGACACACAAACTCTTATTTTCTCTCACTTTTTCTCTCTCGCACACAGACATTCACACACGCATATACAAACTTCGTGAGAGACAATGCAGACGTATAATCCTAGAATGTAAACTTTATTCGAGATATTTACTTATCTTAACCTTATACAAATGAACAAATGAAGGGAACTGACTAAAAAAATTGAAATCAACAACACCTTAATCACAACTCACTTTATTTACTCCTTTACAGTTTTTCACATCAGTGTTAACTGATGGTTTTTCACTGGTGTTTGAGTGACAGCAAGTCTCCTTAAGTCTCCAGGACTCGTCTTAGGATTCTGGCCGTTCATAGCAATGCTGTCGTTTGGATAGTCTCTAGCCGTCCGCCAATTTCCAAGTCTTCTAGGCCTTTTAATAATCCTTTAGTTATTGTGCCTAACGCACCAATCACAATTGGCACAATCGTTACTTTCATGTTCCACAGCTTTTTCAATTCTCTAGCAAGGTCGAGGAACTTATCTTTCTTTTCACTTTCCTTCAGATTTATTCTGTGGTCCTATTATTCTTCTTCTTCTTATTATTATTCACTCAGAGCTTTTCACATCAGCGTTAGCCGATGGTTTTTCACTGGAGTTTGAGTGACAGCAAGTCTCCAGGAAGTGACATTATTATTATTATTATTATTATTCACTTTTTAGCGTTGTTTACATCAGCGTAAGCCGATGGTTTCTCAGTTGAGTTTGAGTGACAGCAAGTCTCTTCAAGTCTCCAGCTCTCGTCTCAGTATTCTGGTCGATCTCTATAATGCTGCAGTTTGGCTGGTCTCCACTCGTCCTCTTATTTCCAAGTACTCCAGTCTCTCTTCCAATTTTTTTTGTGACTGTACTTTGCGCGCCAACTACAAGTGGTGTCACTGTCACTCCTATGTTCCACACTTTTTTCAGATCTCTTGATACTTATCTTTCTTTTCGATTTTTTTCAGTGTTACCAAGTGGTCAGCCAAAACAGCAAGTCCACTATTCAGTAGGTTCTCTTTTTTGTTGTTGACTATCACTATGTCTGGTCGTCTGGCCGGGGTTAGATGGTCGTTCGTACCTCAAAATCCCATAGAAGTTTGTGCGTCTCATTTTTCAGTGCGGATTCTGTCTAGTGCATATACCACTTGTTCGTATCTCCAAATTTAAAGTTCTTGCACATTTCAAAGTGGATCACCTTTTCCACCCAGTCATGTCTAGTCTTATATTCTTTTGGCGCTAATTTACTGCATTCGCTTATTCTGTGATTGATCGTTTCGTCCCCACCACTACGTAACATACATTTGCTATTTTGTTGCGTCTGGTAGATATTTAATTTGGCATAATTAGTCCTTATGGTGTTTTTTGTGCTGCTATCCGAAAAGATTCAGTTTTTCCCTGAAGGTTTTCCTTTCTTAGCCACGTCCACGTTTTCTTGTGTGAGATTTCGCTTGTTTGTCGCTTGAAATGTCTATACAGCTGTTTTCTTCCCATTTTTGTTTTATGCTTATTTTTGTTTTGTTGATGTTTGTGTTGTCTGTATTGATTCCGGTCGCAGTCATCAGTCTTTTACGTTTTTTAATGTAGTCAATGAGTCATTGTATCGATGCATCGTCGCAAATTTCAAAGTTGATGAGTCACTTCCTCCCTTTTTTTTATTCATACAGTCTGTTAACTTAATCTCTGGGATGTTAGCCCTTATACATCGTCATGAGTTTTTTGTTCTCTAGTCTATTTGTTCTTTCCTCTTCCATTTCAAGAATGGTCCTGAGTATCTTATAAAGTGGAAAAGCCCAGGGGTTTATCCTTTTGATGAGATTTCTGCAATATAATTTGGTTTCCAGTAGTTTCCCAGACCTCCTGATATGTTCCTTTTTTCATTTTTCCCATAATCTCTGCGTGTTTTATGGTGTCCGCTTTCAATATTCTCAACTATTTGTAAGTTTCTTGTTTTCCGTGCATTCTGATTTTTTCTTGATGTGGCAGTTCCATTCCGCCCGACATGTGTTGTTGCCTGCTTTTAATTATTAACATGGTTCATTTTTCTTTGCCAAATTCCATCCCTATGTGCTGATTGTATTTTCTCACTGCCTGTATAAGGGTTTCCAATTCTTTTTCAATTTTGGCAAATACTTAGATGTCAGCTATATACACTACGTGATTAATCTTTTCCTTTGATTTAGTAAGTTAGTATTCATCTGCACATTTCCTAAGCATGTGATTGAGTGGCATTATTGCTATCACAAATAGTAATGTTGATAATGCATTTCCCTGTAACATACCTCTCTGGATTTGCACGTCAGCTAAGCTTTTTCTTTCTGCTGTCAATTCCACTTTCTAGTTTTTCACGGTTTTCTCGATAAACTTTATGACGTCTTCGGATATCTTGTACATTCTGAGACAGTCTATTATCTAGCTTTGCGGTACCATATCGTATGCTTTTTCGTAATCAATTCACACCATATCTTGGTTTTTCGTCCCATTTTGCTCTGCTTGGTGATGTATTGTTCAGTATATTGTAGCTCTTCTATTCCTCTGATCCCTTTTTGGCACTTCTGTTCCTCAGGGAACAGTCCAAGGCTTATTAACAACTAGAAAATCTTAATTTGTGTTGTAAGTATTTCCCCAAATAGGTTGGCACGTGATAGGTCTGTAGTTGTTTGGGTCAGTTTCTAAGGGATCTTTCTGGATCAAGGTAGTCATTCCTTAAAGCATCCATTGGGGTATGTCTGTTTCTAAGCAACTATTCATTTCGACAGCCAGTCTGTCATGGATGGAGGAGAATTTTTAAAACCAGAATCCATGTATGCTATCATGACCTGAAGTTTTCCAATTTGGTATATCGAGGTGTATTTTTGTCTTCGTACCTTCTTCCTGTCCTTGCAACCCCTTTTCTGTGTTATTTATCCATTCGGGTATTCTGTCATGATCTCTTGTAATTATTATTCCTGGCGAGTTTTCACACAAACTTCGGCTGATGATCTTTCACTAAGATCTGAATGACAGCACGTCTCTATAATCTCCAGAACTTTTGTCTCACCATTGCTGCTGTTTGGATGGTCTCGGCTCGTCTACTAGGCAGTAATCACAGGCCTCTAGATATTCAGGTACTCAATGTTATAGGTAATACTCGAACAAATATATAGACTACCAAATGGAGGGAAGAATTTTACCAAGTGGTTTGCTCAGTTGTGGCACAAGGCCGTATGAATGGGGAAACTAATGAGAATCGAATTCACTCGTGAAGGTTTGCTATTCTAGCTTCCAATCCATTACACCACCCATGGTGTCCCAACGAAGTGAAGAAAAGGCGGCAGATTTCTGCAATTAAAAAAAATAAAGGGAGCCTATTCCGAAAATATTGCTTCTTTTTCTTCCAAGAACTCTTCTCAGTTTTACTATCTCTCAATCTCGTCTCTTTCTCTCTGTCTCTGTTATACTCCCTACATTATGGCCTCGCCCTCCTCCATAAATACACGTCAACGAGAGCGTCAGACGGGGTTCACTAAACAGCGTGACACAATCACGTGGGATACCATTTTCGTAGTGGACAGATAGTCACTACCCCACTGGACTCTCAGCTTCCTATCAACTAACTAAAGTTTAACCAGGTTCACATATCTTGTTTCTGTTACTTGAATAAATTTTTTTTTTCTATCAACCCTTTTTGTGTTCCCAGTGTCTTTCCTTTGTCAGCATCCCAACACTCTCATTTTCCTCTCTCTCTCTCTATATATATATATATATAAAGGATTAAAAAAAAATGATATCAAATCTTCCAGTACCCTTGGAGATCGTTCCAAGCGCACCAACTACAATTATTATCACTGTCACCTTCATGTTGTATACCTTTTTTTGTTCTCTGGCAAGGTCAAAGTACTTGATTCTCTTTTCTTTTTCTTTGATTTTTTTCCTGTAGTCCACCAGAACGGCGAAATCCACCAGGTGGTAGTTTCTGTTCTTTTTTTTTTTTTGCTAACTACTACTAGGTCTTGTTGGCGACCTTAGTCAAGGGTGACCCAAAGGCTTCCTTTTCAATAGCTACCACAACGAGGTGTAGGAGAGGGCACTACTCCATTCCCTGGATTGTTCCACTTTACCTTTGATCCTTACTTTATAGGCGGTATCAAGTACCATATTTGAGTTTTTGGTATGACTCGACTTGGAATTGAATCCCGGTCTGCTGGACCATTGGCGAACACTCTACTCATTAGGCAAATGGCTTATTGGCCTAGTGGTTAGAGTGTTCGCCAATGAGACCAGAGTTCAATCCCAGGTCAGACTCAAAAAATGGTACTCGATACCTCCTTGCTTAGCACTCAGCATTATGGGGTACGTTTCAAGGGTAAAGTGGAGCAATCCAAGGAATGTATTTGCACTCTCCCTTACACCTCGGTGTTGTAGCTATTGAAAAGGGAGCACTCGACTAAGGTCACCAACTTTACTTTTTCACTTTACCACTAAGTTTCGTCTTCTGGCCAGGATTAGATGATCTTTTGGTATCTTAAAATCCCAGAGAATTTTCTACGTCTTATTCATCTGGACGGATTTTACACGAAAAACTATTAATCTTCAAAATTGATGTATATAACTCACTGTTCCTATTAAATAGATTTATACGGTTATTTTTAAAAATCAGTTTGTTCTTTTTCTTAGATATTTTTTTCCTTCTTTCTTCATAATTGCCTTTTATTTTAATCTTACGCAATGTTTATTCTTTCTTTTCCTCTTTCTTTGACCGACTTGCTGCCTTTCTGTCTCTATTTTCCATAATTTCTTTCTGTTAATCTCTTGCTATTTAACATTTTTACTTAAAGATTCTTTCTTTCTTTTTTTTTCTTTCTTTCTTTATTTATTTTTGATATATTCTTACATTCAGCACCAACAAATGTATGTGTGTGTGTATGTTTTTGTGCATTTCTTAACTATCCTGTTTCCATTTTTTATTTCTACTATCGACTCTTTTTATTATTTACTCATAAATTCTTTCATATATATATATATATATATATATATATATATATATTGTCATCCACAGACATACCTATTTCGTTCTATCAGAATATATATATATATATATATATATATATATATATATATATATATATATATATATATAACCATACTGCCTTTACATGTTTCATTTCTATAATTGAACTTTATTTTTCTTCCATAATTTTTTCTTTCTTTCTTTCTTTCTTTCTTTCTTTCTTTTTTTTCTGTCTTACTTTTAGATATTCTTTCGTTTAAATCACCAGCAAAATTTATTCTTTTATTTTCTGTTTTCCTTCAGTTATCCTCAATTTCATTTTTACTCATAAATTTCTTTTTTTCTTTCTTTCTTTCTTTCTTTCTTTCTCTCTTTCTTTTAAACAATGTGACCTTAACCTATGTCAACGCTGTCATTCTTCTTCTCTTGCAAGCATCTTTTTCTTCTCCCCCTTTCTCTCTCTCTCTCTCTCTCTCTCTCTCTCTCTCTCTCTCTCTCTCCTTACGCTAAGCAGCTTTTTTCTAATTCCTCAACACTTTGTTCAACTTATTTCCATTTTGTATTCTTATTTAACAAAACATTTAAAATTCTTCACTTACGTCTCTCGATTATTCTTGTCTTTCTGGGTTTTTTTTATTTATCTTTTAGAACATTTTTGTCTTAGATTTAATTTTTTATTTATTTAAATTGTCTTCTTTGTCTCCTCCTCTTCCCCCAAATGAACGCCTCCTACTCTTCACATTATTTTTTAGCGTGTCTTTTTCATTCTTTCTTCTAACATGTTTATTATTCCTTTTGTTACTCCCTTACTCTTATTAAAAAAAATGTCTAATTTTTTTAATGGCTGAACCCGATTTTTTTCTTCTCTTTCGCTACCCCTTATTATCAACGGTCATAAACTGTAATCGAAGCAGAAAAATGCATTCTTCCTAAGCTTATTCTATTTTCAACTCCTATTCACTCACATAATTGCTTCTGTTGGCGTTCCAACCGATTTCAATCCCTCCACGTTTAAGTTTGGCATTTTGTTTGTTTTTTACTCTATGCAAGAATATGTTTCGTTAGAACACACACTGGGATAATTACACCTCAGGGGAATTTGCAACCGTTTACTCGGCAGCACTCACCGGCCTCTAGATATTCAGGTACTCAATGTTATAGGTAATACTCAAACAAATATAGACTACGAAGTGGAGTGAAGGCGGCAGATTTCTGCAATTAAAAAAATAAAGGGAGGCTACTCCGAAAAGATTGCTTCTTTTCCTTCCCAGAACTCTTCTCAATTTTACTATCTCTTTCTCTCGTCTCCCTCTCTCTCTTCCTCGTCACTCTCTCTATATACATATATCTATATCTATATCTCTCTCTCTCTATATATAAGATATCTAAAAAAATTAAATCATTTGAGATGTACAGAGTGTTTAAACACCTTTTCCACTGAAAGATATTTCTATACCTGAGAAAGCTTGGTTTAGTTTGGTTTTAAGGCATATCAACCATTGAGGTTTATTTAATGCCGAATCATCTTTATACACACATATCAAACATACGTATGATTTGTAAACACATTTTGTGGATAACATTCTTAAACGAGCCTAAGCTCTTTTTTGTACATAGTTAAATGGTTTCAAGTATTGCTATATAACAGTCAAAATTTAACATCAGTCGTTTGTTTGCACACAGTTTGCTCCATTCGATTCATAGATAGGACCCTATCAGGTGTTACCACTCCAGTTCAGAGTTGACTTGGAAGCAATGGTAATGAAGGGGTACGCCACATTCCCTAAATCTCCAAGGCTGGAGCCTAGCAATCAGATGATTTAAGGTCAATTCAGGACACTCCTCTGCAGAGATTCAGTCGGTGTATTCTACAGTCTCAAACGACTGGGCTGATACCTAAGAAGAAAGCACAAAACATCAAATATCAATCGTTGAATGTGAGATTTTTTGAACGATAATTGATCAAGTTATTAGATAATGAAGTGGCGTCATTTTTAAACACCTTAATGATTGATTGATTGATTTCAACCTCATGTAAATCTATCTAGAGATATTTTATACCTTGAGTTTAGGGAATTATGTTCATTGTACTTTTTTAAAAAAATCTTTTGTGTGGTTGTTTCTGAAGAGCTTTTTTCTGCACAGGATTCCATCGAACACAAATAATCTTTAAACATATCTATTTGACTTTTTGAACAGGTACAACTAATTAGACTATTTACTGTAGTTAAAGTTAGCGACCATAGTCGAGGGTGACCCGAAGGCTCCCTTTTCGATAGCTACTACACCAAGGTGTAGGGGAGGGCACTACTCCATTCCCAGGATTGCTCCACTTTACCCTTGAACCGTACCTTATAATGCTGAGTGTTAAGCAAGGTGGTATCAAGTACCATTTTTAAAGTCTTTGGTATGACTCGACCTGGGATTGAACCCAGGTCTCCCGGGCCATTGGCGAACACTCTAACCGCTGGGCCAATGTCCCAATCCACCTATAATACGTGTACGTTTAATCTTGAGTAATTTGAAGATCATATTCAGGATGACGCATTTTTTTCTTTAATGTGTGCAAAAGTTCCCGGCTCTCTTATTTAAAAAACAGAGAATAAACACAAAGCTGAAAACCTATTTTTCGCTGGAACAATTAGCTCACGCCAAACAGCTCTATATCTATAATGAAATAGGAAAATCAGTCATATAATGTGCTTCACTTGCAAGTTATTGCTTGGAAACTTATTCTTTGTAACTACTCAGTCAGGCTAACCTTGTGCCAAACATGGAGGTCTGCAACCTCATGGGTAACTTCAAAGATGAATGGAATCGGTGAACTGTGTTCAACTACGGATGAAGCACTTTCTGTTCAACTCGAATTAATCCTGTTTGGTATGAGATAAACTCTCTTTCCTCAGTTTTTGGTAAATATGCAGTTAAAGGTTTTCAGCGAGGAAAAGTAATTCATTTTGAGTGTTCTATAAACGGTTTGGTCTGGGACCATTTCCTTCCTTTGCCATGTAACCTATTACAATATGTCGTATGTTACTTTGGTAGGAAATGGACAGCGTCAGTAAAACCCATTGCCCTAAAAATTAAAAGGGAATGACATAGAATCTCTCAATGGAATAACGATTTTAGTTGCAGGAAATGGACTAGGCGCCCTGCGTTCAAATCCTGGACGAGGAGGTTGGCTTTTCTTATGACGTTCATACCTTTGAGAAAGGTGTGAATCCGACTATTCTACTCTTATTTGGGCGTAAAAAGTAGGACAATTGACATTGTGTCCTATCCTGTTCGTGGCAAAGTGGTTTGGTAAATACATTCTCAGTATAGCACTGTAATACATTATAGCACTGTCGATACATTCTCGATATAACTCTGTAATACATTATAGCACTGCAGTGATTTGGTAGATTATAGAGAACGTATTCACTGACGTATAAAATACTGAAATTACTACGAGTAAATATCAATTGGTTGGTTTTACGGCATGTCAACACTTATAGGGTTATTTTATACCGAAATCAGTAGAAAATAATTTTTCAATCATTTCGGTTGGTTGGTTGGTTGGTTGGTTGTGTTTTTCAGCATATCAATGCTTGTAGGTTATTTGATGTCAGTTTCTGTTTATACATATATAATAAATAAATATGATTAATTAATTAATAGTTTGTTGTTAACGATTTTTAAACAGGCCAAAGCTCATTTGTTTGCACGCAGTTAAATGATTTCACGTTTTGCTACCTGACATTAATAGTCCACAGTTAAATATCAAAACAGTTCTATTTTGAGCAATTCAGTTTAGCATAAGTACGCACTTTAGTTCTATTTAACCCATAGATAGGGCCCTATCTGGTGCTACCACTCCGGGCCATAATTGACCTGAGAGCGATGGCAATAAAGGGGTGCTCCGCAATCTCTAAAGTTCCTGGATCACTGGAACCATCAGATTGTGTAGTGTCATATCTAGGACATTCGTTGGGGAGGGGGTCTTATCCCTCTGCAGAAGGGCAGTCGGGGCAAAGTAAATGATTGGACAGTTCAACTTGACCAATTGATAGAACCCTAAAAGATACTATCACTCCGGGTCAGAGTGAACCTGAAAATAATGGCAATGAATGAGTACTACACATTTCTAAGAGGTCAAGAACTGGAACCTCACCATTAGATGCATGTTAGTATCATTCCCAAGACACTCGTTATGGAGGAGTCTTACACCTCTGCAGAGGTACAGTCGGCATATTCAATAATCCCAGCCGACTGAACGGTTTAGTAACCGGTATTAAAGTTAATAAATCCAAAAGACAACAGAATATACTTAAAACCTTTATATATTTACACTTGAGATCATTACACACATCTTCGTATTTATTATTGTTGACAATGATATACGATACATATTTATTCGTTGAATGTTGTCACTTTTCCTGTCTCAGAGTAGCAAGTTTAAAATAGTTACATATCGCATTGTTAGCATAATTTGTTGTGCCATTAACCTTAAAATTCGTATCGACCTATACATGAAATACATGGTGATTAAATGTTCAACTTCTACACGAATATATAAGGTGGTCTGCTTTGAAGCTGATAAAGTTTTTTTTCCTTTTTTACCGTTACTTGAAGTCAGTGTCTGAATCTAAATTAAAAAAAAGAAAAGGATTTCGAAAGCTGATTTTCAAGTCAAGTAAGCCTTCTCTTTGTTGTAAGAAAGTCATCCTCACTAATATGACCTTGCCCGCTTTGTTGCAAGGGTTTAGAAAACGCTGATTGAATCCCAAGCAGAGAGGTAAGACCCCACAAAAAAGGAGTTTCCGGTTATAACACTAAACTGTATCCGGTGATAAGGCTTCCGTTCTGAAACCATAGTATAGTCCACAAACAAATAATTGTTATCAAACAGGAACAGCTATCTAAAATCTTGTAAGTTTATGCAATATATTTGTATTCCGAATAATAACTTGAACTTGTAGGCTTTGAGAAAGGTGTAGTCATTCTTTTGTCGTTATTACTCCCAGAGTTAATCTGGCAAAAATTTATCTCACCCTACTATTTCATGTCACATTGCTTTCTGGCCCAGTTGGCTGGGACTGTAGAATGCACAAACTGCTTCTCTGCAGAAGGGTAAGACCCCCACAACGTGTGTCCTGGATATGACAATAAACAATTTAAAGATGAAGTTCCAGTAATGCTGGATCTTTGGGGTATACAGAGTAATCCTTCATTGTTATCACTCCCAGGTCCACTATGGCCCGACGTGGTAGCAACTGATAGGGTCCTATCTATGAGTCAAATAGAAGTAAACTGTGTACTCATGCTATACTGATTTGTCTGAAATAGAACTGTTTTTGATATTGAAACTGCGTACTTATGCTAAACTTAACCGTTTGAAATAGAATTGTTTTTAGATAGAACTAAACTGTGCACTTATGCTAAACTGAATTCTTTGAAATAGAACTGTTTTGAAATTTAACTGTTAATAAACCAAAACTGTATTTATACTAAACTAAATTTTGTTTGAAATTTAATTCGGCGTTAAATGACACGAAAAAGGTTGATACGTCGTAAAACAAAATAATCAACCAACGATTCATTTATGATCTAAATAGATGTTTAAAAATTATTCGTCTGAGATAGAAATACTTGTAACTTTCTTACAGCTTGCAAATTAGGATAATTAAACATGAATATTTGAAACCATAATATTGTTTGCAAACTAATAATTGTTATTCTTATATAGGAATAGTTATTTAAAACTATATAAGTTTATGTAAATTATTTGTATTACGAAATATTACTTTAAGCTTTATGGTAATGTGTGATATTACGGCTCCGAAATAAGCGAGTTCGAACTCTATTGGCGCTATTACGTTCACTTTCGGACAAATAGCCTTGGGAAAGGCGTGAACACCCTTATTCCCTCAGCCAAGGGAGAATAAATACTACTACTGTTCTTCTTCAAGGATAGCTTTGGCATTAAATAACCCCAGAAGTTTGATATGTCATTAAACAAAGAAACCAGGCCAAAACCTCCCCAATGAATTTAAAACTAAAAAGTATAAATCTTAACTTTAACAAAAGTTAGGAAATAAAAAAAAGACGAAAAAATGCAGATTGTTTAAAGAAAATGAATTGATACTTTAAGGATGAAACCTTTAAACAAATTTCTATAATCGATGTAATAAAAATAAGGTCTTATTTTATTGGCTCAATGTAATAATTGCTTGTATCTTCTTTGATTGAACATCCAGAAATCCGAAAATGTCGTCAGAGTGAGTAAAAAATATAAATGGATGATATGCCATTAAACAAAGATGAAACAAGAAATTAAACTTGAAGTTATAATTGTTTACAAATAATTATTATCATTTGTTATAACCCGATTTATATATACACACACACTACACACAACACATACACACACACACATAATATAATATATATATATATTTACTAATTTACTATCTACCAGCATTCACGGTGACAGAGAAAAAGAAAAAGAAAAAGAAAAAAAACGCCAGAATTCAGAGATAACAATATCTCAAATCACTGCCCGGGGAAAAAAAGAAAAAGAAAAAGATTATCGGGAGAAAAAAAAGAAAAGGGCAACTTCGGTGCTAGGTACCTTGGAGTCGGTGCTAGGTACCCTGAGGAGCCGGTTTAGGCGAAACTGTAGTAGGATAGTATCAACTCGCGATTTAACTTATACACACACACACACACACACACACACACACACACACACACACACACACACACACACACACACACACAAATATATATATATATATATATATATATATATATATATATATATGCGGGGGACACTCCAAATGTAACGTCACCTTCTTATTTCCACTGTAACGACAACAATCAAAAGGAACACAATAAAACTTGGATAGAGCAAGTTTTCAGCAACAAAATACTATTTTACACATAGTCTCTACAAAATAGTATTTTACAGTCTTTACAAAATAGTATTTTACGCATAGTCTCGACCAAATACTATTTTACTCATAGTCTCTACAAAATACTATTTTACACATAGTCTTTACAAATATGAATAAGAATAAAATAAAATAAAAAATAAATCAATGAATCAAATAATCATTTTATAACTACAGAAACAATAAACACTATAACTCGTCAAAAACAAACTCGTCAAAGCCATAAATAAAATTTCCCGCCAATAGAATCCTTCTCGAAACTATATATAAAATAATTCTCAAAACCCACTGACCTAACCGAAAAAACCGGTATAAACTGGTTTACTCTTCCCGTTATCCTTTATAAGCCTATATATTAGGGACAATTCAACTTAGGAGTGGTCATTTGGATCGTCAGTATAAATACTAAAATTTTACCTGAAGACGGTGAAAAGTGTGAAATAGACAGAGTTGATTTCGATGTTCATACTCTATCTCTGATGTTGGGTACCATTTCTCCATAAATTGGACAAAACATTTGTAGTCCTTAGAGCAGTCTGACTTATCTTAGCTTCGTTCTAGCAACATCTGTGGTGACATTAATCCTATTTACCACCCCTCCGCTCGGGCAGGATATGACACAATGTCAATTTTTAAGCGGAGTTTAACAGGTTTTAAATCAGAGTTTCCTTCTCCTAGACTAGTTGCCTAACCAAGGCTGAAGAACCTAGTCTGTCCTACTATTTACCCATAGCTGAAGGAGAATAATTGAATTCATACCTTTCCCAAGGGTATTAGTGCTATGTGAAATGCAATCAGTCAGGTCCAGGATTTGAACTCGTGTCGCCGTGTTCATTTCCTATGACGATAACAATTACACCACGGTCACCTCCAAGTGAATGTTAAGCGCAACTCAAGTACGAACTCGCGTACTGTTACAGCTGTAACAGTACGCGAGTTCGTACTTGAGTTGCGCTTAACATTCACTTTTGGAGTAATACCCTTACTAAAGGCACAAACCTCCTTATCCACATAAGTATGAGTTAAATAGTGCCACCACTATTCAAGAAGAATTGCTTGGGTGTTAAACAACCCACGAAGGTTGATATGCTATTAAATAGAAATAAACGCAAAACAAAACGTGTTTTTTGGACAACATTGGTATAGTGAAGTGGGAGACAACTGCCGGTTCCGATACAAATTTGCACATGCCGGAATCGAGATTAAAGTGCAGATTCTTGGGGTTTCAAGAGACTGACGGACGCCATAAAAGCACTCATACATCCCCAAAGCTATAGATAGATACGTACTTGGTTAAATCAAAAGATTTTTACCTCTGATTTTCGGCAATTTGTAATCCCATGTTATATTATCAATTTGATACAATTTGTTGTCTAATCATTGCAATTTTCAAAAAATTCTATTTTTCGTATATCAAATAGAAACATTGTTTATTCTTTATTTTACACCTTTGATAATGAGTAGTGAAAAATTACAATTAGAACTATTTTACACAATCTGTGGAAAAAAAAACAACTAAAAACATTGACGCTGTATACAGCAAAGAAAAATAATAACTAATATAATCTGTTTCTTTTCTTTTCCTTTTATTACCCGAAATGCACGTATGGATAAATTAAGAGAGAGTCAAAGATGACCAAGATACATTAACACTGGGACGACGGTGCGGATTTTCTGTGAGACCACTGTGTCTTTCTGCTTCGTACTCCTGGGTCGAAATCTTCCCTGGTTTATATCATATTCTGGACACCTACACAATCCTCGTGTTCATATCTCCCAGCTACACATTGCACGTGGACACGCCTCCTTCTAGCATGCCACCCAAGTAATTTACACATTTCCGCAGGCCTCCCATAACTACGTCCTGTTTACTTAAGGAAAAGATATATTTCCAGTTGTTTTTTCTGTTTCCAGCGCAGCATGCCACCCACGCAATTTACACGGCATTTCCACTGGGGCATCTGTGTTCTGTTACTCTAGGAAACAGATGCATATCCTGTTATGCCACCCACGCAACTAATGCAGCATATCAAAGGGATCTTGCGGTCAATATCCAACACAGGCAGCGGCAAAAGAAATTAATGGAGTATTAGTCCCAACGAATGTGTGGCACAAAACTGGTTCATACGTTTCAAGGAAGGCGACACCAGTTTCGAAGCCAAAATCCTAGGGGGTGTTCTCGTGGTGTAATGGTTAAAGCGATGAACTGCGGAATCGTAGTAAGAGAGTTCGTCCTCCAGTCGCGCCATTACGTTCATTTTCGGGCAAATACCCTTGGGAAAGGTATGAATCCCCTTATCCTCCCAGTTATGGGTTAAATAGTACCACTACAGTTCTTCTAGGACAATGGCTTTGGCATTAACTAACCTAAAAAGAGTTGATATGCCATTAAACAAAGAAACCAAACCAAACCAAAATCCTATTGTGGAAGTGGAGGCCTTGCTTGAAACGATTGAATAAAACCAAAGCTCAAGCATTCGTAGATTGTCGACTGAACTTGGGCCTTCCCCAAAACAACATCAATCGACACTCCCAGTAAGTTAACCATATTTACCAACCCCTCCACTCGGGCAGGATATGACACAAGGTCAATTTTTAAGCAGAGTTTAACAGGTTTGAATTCAGAGTTTTCCTTCTCTTAGAGTAGTTGCCTCGCTAAGGCTGAAGAACCTTGTTTGCCCTACTATTTACCCATAGCTGGAGGGAGAATAATTGGATTCATACCTTTCCCAAGGGTATTAGCGCTATGTGAAATGCAATCAGTCTCGTCCGGGATTTGAACTCGTGTCGCCGTGTTTATTTCCTGCGAGGATAACCATTACACCACGGGCACCTCCCAGTCCCTGTGAATCTTGCAATACGGTGAGTTAGAATTTTGGAATATTTTAGTAACGTGAGGCGCAATCCGGTGGCTTCGAATCCTTCTAGAGAGGTCTTGAAGTTAATTAACTAACTGGACTGTGAAATGCTACTCGTTCTATTTGCCTCCGTGGCTTGGAACACGGTCTCAGATCCACAGTTTTAGGCTTACCTGATTTTGCCTGATCATCGAGGTTTTTGCGACTCGAGTGAAATTTCTTTGGTTACTGTCGAATGATTAACTGCGTCTTTAACTTCGCACATCAAATGTATTCTGGTTACTTCCGATGCGTTATTGCCGAGTAAAGTTTTCGTTGCACGTTGATCTGTGTGGCTTTAAAATCACACTCAGGAAGTGAAGTGCACTAACTATTACGATACTACCAACCGTAGCGGGTACCTTTCACGACTGAAACTACTTTGGTCACGTGATATGCACACTGCAAACTAGCACGTATCAAAATTGAAAACCTTTGAATCATCCGAGTATCAAAATACAAAAAATCTTTTGATTCAACCAGGTATATCCATGTAGCTCGCTCAATTTGTTAATATCTATCTATCTATCTATCTATCTATCTATCTATCTGTCACTTTTAAAAATTACTGTATGAAAAGTGCTAAAAACTTCTCGGTAAAAAACGGAAAAAACAAACAAACTGAAAGCTCTCAGACTTTTTGGTTTCCTTACTTAAAATCCTATCAGCCTTCGTGGGTTATTTTAAGCTAAAGTCTTCTTAGTAAAAGAGCCGTTGTGGTACTCTTTTACCCATTGCTGGTAAGAAAAGTGGGTTCATATTTTTTAAAAGGTATTACTCTGAATGTGAGCGAAATAACGCCACTGGAGTTCGAACTTGCTTATTACGATGTCACAGTTTAGCACGTACGCCACTACACCACGGGAACCTCTTTAACTCTTCTGAGCTATTTGTCTATCTCTTCCTGTTAATGTTGTTCTTCTCTCTCTCCCACTGTCTCCTTTCTACTTTCTTTGAATTCGACTCGGGTAGTGTAATGGTTAGCAAGCTTAACTAGCAAACCGGCAAGAGTCAGTTCAAGTCTGATTGGGTGTCCCATTTACTCGGCCTTGTGCCACATGTAAAGAAAACTCTTAGTAAATTACTACTTTTCTTATTTCTTTTCTTTCTTTCGTTTTTTTTTTGTTTGTTTGTTATGTTTGTTTTTCTCTCTTTCTTATTTCAAAATCTTTCCGTCTATGCCTGCTCCTTCTCCTTCTTAAAAAACAACAAAAATACTTCCACCCACCAAACACTCTTCCCCCCAAACCCTCATCGCCATTGCTTTCTGCAGTATAAGCATCTTATACGTCTAACCCGACATTGTTATTCGCCTCCGGAATTACCCACCACTCACCCTGCACTCGATTTTACCACTAAGTCTCCCGTTACCGCTACTTTGCTTGACCTTTCCCGGCCAATCACCAAAACCAACCCTTGAACCCCGACTACCCGATCCAATCTATGGGAGAGGGGGCGGACAAAGAGAGGTAAAGGTTTGTATCAAACTTCAGCAAACAGCTAATGGCAAAGAATAGAAAATTCGGAAGGCGATTTGTTACATGCAATAGTCCTTTTACATTTTTTTATCAATTTCAAACGATTTAAATCTTTTTTATATTTATTTGGATTTGTCTGCATATATATATATATATATATATATATATATATGTATGTTTTTGTACATATATTTATGCATATATGTATATATCTTATTATATATATATATAAAATTTTCTATGTATTTTGCAGCTTCATTGAGCATGCGTATATGTGTACATACGGAAGTATACATGCACACATACACACACACACACACACATATATATATATATATATACATATATATTCTTTAAGCATTCTACTGCTTCAGTGAGCCTATATATATATATATATATATATATATGAGTGTGTGTGTGTGTGTGTGTGTGTGTCTGTATATATGTATGTATATATAGTTACAAATGTACACACATATACATGCGCATTGGAGTAGAAGATGGCATAGAGAAATATATATATATATATATATAAGAAGTAAATAAAGTTGGTGACCGAAGTCGAGGGCGACCAAAAGGCTCCCTTTTCTATAGCTACAACACCGAGGTGTAGCAGAGGGCGCTACTCCTTTCCCTGGATTGCTCCACTTTACCCTTGATACGTACCTTATATTGCTGAGTGTTAAGCAAGAAGATATCAAGTATCATTTTTAAAGTCTTCGGTATGACGCGGCCTGGGATATATATATATATATATATGTACATTAGCATGTGTATGTGTCTATATATGTAACTATATATACATATATACGGACACACATATATATACATAAATGTGTGTGTATGCATATACATTAATATATATATATATATATATATATATTCAGTTATTTCATTGAGCAGCGCAATATTGAACAAGTCCCGGCGGCAACACCCCACAAGGCACCAACTATGCGGCCACTTGCCTCCCATCACGAAAACTATACAAGTTAGACGAATCAGACACGCAGGATACAGCTGGAGAAGCAAGGACGAACTTATCAGTGATGTACTCCGATAGAGTGCGGATGTAACTTGCAAGACACATTCAGGTTAATTGGCCACGCAATTACCATAACTAGTTGGTTTGGCGTCGCCTGTCTGCGATATGGATTGATGTCTCTGTTGTAGAGTTTCGGCTCTGCAATCTGTGCTCACTGGTTCAATCTCAAGTGGTAGAGATTATAATGATAAGACCTAATATGGTCGAAAATCTGTTCAGTGTTTCCCGTATATCGTGCGTAAGTTTTTGCCGGATATTCTAGTCATGGTAATTCAATTCACAATGGTTAGGACATTTCTTTAGATGTTGAATTTAGTCGAAATAAATTTTTATCCTGAGAAAAATTCTCAGTGACGTTTTATCAGGTTTTATATAAAATTATCCCCAAAATATTGTCTGAAATCTCGTTGTTATAGATTGAAGGATTTTCCAATATTTCATCTAATCTTTAATTTAATGAATTTATAATCATTTATATCATATTCAGTATATATTTATAATTTATATTAATAATTTAATTATGATTTTATTTATTAATTCACTATTGAATAAAATATATTTTTGATAGATTGAATGATATTTTCATTTTTCTAGAAGACCTACATTAATAATACATGTTAATACAGTTTCAAATAAGACATTTATATCATCACTGTAGGATTCAATTAATTTAGAAATTAACTTACTTTTTCCAAATGTGGACATGTCTAGAAAGCACATGAAACATGCAATCTTCTAAGAGTTTTAAAAAAGCAACAGAAAATCTCTGCGATAAACCTCACGCATAGGGTTATATCCCCTGTCCTCTAAGAGACCAGTTATACTCCTTCCCTAATTTCTGGTACTTAGTCAATAAAGGTTTATTGCTACTACTGGCAGCACGTATCCATCTCTCGTCTCTTCGTTTGGTCTTTTCTAAACTCAGTCCACAAAACTCTACAGCTTAATATTTCAAGTTACAAAAACAATCTAAAATATTCTTGACATTTAGATTCTTTAAACAAAATAAATTGGTGATGATAATTTGAAAAGTTAAAAAAGGATAATTTCAATCTAAAAGCTGTGCTACACAAAGGTCACCATGATGAGGTTAACAGCGATTTCATTTGGTCTGAATTTTATATAAAGAGAATGTTGTTACAGTTGAAGAAATTGTTTAAAAGCTGTATTCGAGCCATTCAAAAGGTTACCATCGTCTGCCAAAATTTGAAAAGATGGCTAAATTTGGTAAATGGGTTCCCTATACTCTCACAGAAAAGATTCATAAAACAAGGGTGGACATCTACAATTTTGTGAATACATCTTATCACTTTCAGGTAGATAACTGACTAGTGATGAAAACATGGTTATTTTGCAAGAATGCAGACAATTCACTTTAGAAGAGGAACAGTTCAAAATAGATTTCTATCATAGGAATGTTTTGGTTATGCATTTTGTGAAAAATCATCGGTGTGTTGTACTTTCAGCTTCCACTAATCAATGTTTCATCATGGTAGACATCTTATGTCCGTAGTTGGAATGTTTAAACATTATCTTAAAGGAAATAGGGTCCACTTTTATCAGATTTAGTTTGGTTTCTTTGTTTAATCACATATCAACCTTTATAGGTTCTTAAATGTTACAGCCATCCTTGTAGAAGGACACTAGTGATACTATTTAACCCAAAGTTGGGGAAAAGAGCTTTCATACCTTTCTCAAAGGTATTAGTCCGAAAGTGAACATAATAGCACAACTGGAGTTTGAACTTGCTTACTTCAAGGCCGCAGTTTCAGCATTTTAGCCATTATGCCTAATATGTCATTTATATCATCACTGTAGGATTCAAGGTTTTATCAATCACATATGTGTGATATTCCTTCATGATAAAACGGGATCTCATACAGCAAAGATCATATGGGAAAAGACTTTAGCTAGACAAAAATTGCATACCTTCCTTTCTCACAAAACCTTGCTCCATCTGATTATCACCAACACTGAATTTTAAAAAAAAATTTTTTTAAGTTGAGGAATTATATTGTGAATTGAATTACCATGACCAGAAAATCCGGCGAACACCTACGCACGACATACGTGGAAGCGTATCTCTAAACTTCTTGGGAAGACGTGGCCCTGGAGGTGACCGTATTCTCTGTAAAGAGTACGGATGTAACTTACAAGACACATTCAGGTTAATTGGTCGCGCATTTATTATAATTAGTTAATTTGGCGTTACTTGTCTGGTATGGGCATTGGTTCAGTTGTAGAGTTTCGGCACCCCAATCTGTGGTTGCTGGTTCGATCTTCAGTGATGGAGCTCATGGCATACATTGCTGATGAGCCCTAATAAGATCGAAATAGCTGTCTAGTGTTTCCATATATGGTGTGTAGGTGTTCGCCGGGTTTTCTGGTCATGGTAATTCAATTCGCAACTCTGAAGCTTTTGGAAGGATTTTCACTTGACTCATTTTTCATGCACATAAAGCAAAGGATACAACTCTCTCTATATATTACCACCAAACAAAAATATCTTTTACAAAAAACTGTATTATGAATATCATTTGAAAGAGGTTACAAATAATGGTAGAAATTATGTTAATAAATACCTAGGGGGATTGAGTTAGTGCTTTATTGTGTGTTTGGTTTGGTTGGTTAAGTTTTATGACATATCAATGTAATATAATTGCGGAGGGATTTCGTTTTGTATATCTTGCCTTTCGGTTTAGTTAGGATGAGAACCTTTCGGCTCAGTGTATGGGTTAGTTAGGTGCAAACATGAGCGCAGGTGTTCACGCTCACGGGGGGGGGGAGGATGCGTCATTCACAGATGTCAAAATAAAACCCAAGATAGGAATTGTTACTAGGGGATGTGAGTGACGTCACGCTCCGGAAGCGTGGGCTGAGGATTTTGGGATTTGAGAAAAACCAGTGAGCTGTGTTCCTGCCTCCGAAATAGAGAGTCAAGATTCAGAGCTGGGCGAGGTCAGACGAATTTATGCACTATAGGCGCCGCGTGTTGGTTGAGTTGAGATCTGTCGATGTAAAAGCAGTCAGCATAGAAAGATTGTGTCTCTCTCTCCTCATTATCGAATAACCTTTAACTCAAAGTCAATAAAGTTTCGTACCTGAACCAATTTCGTGAATTTCGTGTTTTCGGATTCCTATATATGTTTATGTTACATCAATCCTTGAAAGTTATTTCATGCTAAATCTTGTTCATACATATATATTAAATATATATAATTTGTTAACACATTTGGTAGTTAACATTTGGAAACGAGCTTCAACATTTTTTTCCTTACTGTTAAATGGTTTCAAGTTTTGCAAACTAACTCTTATAATTCTGTTCAGTATTAATCATCTGTTTGCACACAGGGAAGTCGTTACAGGTATTTCTATTTAACACTAATTATTTTATTCGACACTATTTCTTAATTTTGCACACAGTCAATTACTTCCATGATTTGTTATATAATATCAATAATTCAAATTAGGCACACAGTGAAAGAGTTCCAATTATTGCTATTTAACAGTAATAATTCTATTCGACATTACTCATTCGTTGGCTCACAGTTGAATGGTTTCAAGTATTCAATTAAGCATCAGTCATTTGTTTAAATACAGTTAAGTGGTGAAACAGGTCTATTTCTGTTGAAACCAAACAAAGTTTACTGAATGAGAAATAACCAAAATGGAGGCGGAAAATGAAATAGAAATTAACAAAATATAATACTCGCCAGCCAGGTGAAGAAGGTAACCCACTGCTTGAGGTGAACTACGTAGTAAGCATATTACCCTCTCTTACAATAGTGTCCTACTTATTTATGAAGATTGGGAAATACCCATTAATGTTCATTGGTACGAAATATAATAATCTCTAACAATTCAAATAAACATAGGTGATTTGTTTACACAGTTTAAATGTTAAGAATTTATTATTGACCTATACATGGGACCCTAACAGGAATTAACACTCTGGTCAGAGTGGACCTGGGAGTAATAGCAATGAAGGAGTACTCCGCATTCCCCAAAGTTACAGGACTGTAGTATCACCATCAGATTGTTTCGTGTCATTCCAGGGCATTCTTTGGGGGCAGGGTCCTTAGCTCTCTGCAGATATACAGTTGCTGTATTCTACAGCCCCTCTTCTTGCCGACTGGGCTGTGTTTCAACTCAGAAAATCGAAATAGCGGTATTAATATTGAAGAATTATCTCCTAAATTGACCAAAACCATTCAACGATCGACCCGTTCGTGAAATACCAAGAAAAACGTATAAAGTTGAAAAATGGGTTCCTCATGATTTTTGAGAAGCCATTCGCGAACTATTTACCCAACGCCTCCGCCACGGGCAGAATTCGATACAAGGTCAATTTTTAAGCGGAGCACAAAGGGTTTGAATTCAGAGTTTTAAAAAAAATCCTATACTGGTTGCTTAACTAAGGCTTAATAACTTAGTCTGTTCTACTGTTTGCTCATAGTTGGGCTGGGTAGAACAGATGGATTCGTATATTTCCCATGAACATTTGCGCGAAGTGAAATTCAAACAGCTTCGTCCACTATTTGAACTCGTGTCACCAATTTCATTTCCTTCAATAATATACATTACTTTTACTGCACCCCACGTAAAATAAGAATGGATATCTGTAACTTTAAAGTAAGAATGGATATAACTATTTACCCAACTCCGCTGTACGAGCAGGATGTGACACTAAGTCATTTTCTTTAAGCAGAGTTTTACAGATTTGGATTCCGAGCTTTCTATTCTCTTCGCTTGGATGAATAACAAAGACAAAGTCTTCTTTTCTTATGTGCACCCATAAACTTACTCATTTAGATAACCCACCGACTCCGTACGAGAGTTAAGATCCAACTTTTGACCACAGATCGAAATAGGTGTCAAGCCATCGGTTGCCTTGAGCTAATTATTTAAAGTTGAAATCGAACTTCTAACTTCTAGCATTTTAGTCACCTGACCTTACAAATCCTCAAATGACAATCAAGGTTTCAACTACATTTAAAGGTAAGTATATGTCAATTAAACTGAGTTGACTCACGGTATCTTTCCAACTGTTCAACGGTTATTCAAATTCTACACTACATGCACAATAAGAGAATCAGGCAATTTCTTTTTTTGACATTTCTTACCTTAAATCTTGATGCTACGTATGAGATGGCTTGATAATTGCAAATACTGAATGAAATGATATTCTCTATTCAGAAAACATAAAATTATATCAATGAATACCTTTAGCTAATTTCCAGTTCTTTATATGAACAAACCACAATAATCTTAGACGAATTGAAATTCCATTAAACTTAATCAATAAACAATCATTGCCACAGAGGCGCTGATGGTATATGGGTTATCCTTGAACAATATGAACTCAGCGAGCTAAGTTCAAATTCAGGATGAGGCAGTTTACTTTTCACTCCACGTTAGTGTCCACTCCACTCTCGATGAGAGTAAATAGTAGGGATTTCTACTATTGATAGGGCAACCAGAAGAGAGTTTTTGAATTCAAAGTCAGTAGTTGTAGTTCCTAAGGCAGTTCGACATTCTCTACAGCCTCGTTTCCTGAAATTCTTCTGTGAGACTGATGCAAAATTGTAAAGAACTTTGCTTTTTCCTAAGACGACGTCGAACTTTTGAAGATTGAAATATTTTCTATTTGAATATTTAAATTTACCTTTCAAACTAGATTAAGAAGCAAGGTAAAAGGTAAATTACTAACTAATTCAAACCAGTGACGTATATTTCATTTTTTAATAGAGATGTGTTTATCCTGGAGAGTTAAACTAGTAGCGAGAAGACAAAGCCAAGTAGATTGGTTGGTTATTTGGTTGTTTGGGTTTTATGGCATATCAAATTTCATTGGTTATTTAATTCCAAATTCTCTTATATATATATATATATATATATATATATATATATATATATATATATATATATATATATATATATATATGTGTGTGTGTGTGTATGTGTGTGTGTTTAACTAAAGATTTCTAAATGAATACTTTGTAGATAACGTTTTAGATAAGTAGGATCTCATTTGTTTGCAGAGGATCAAATGATTTCAATTCATCATATCTTTTTTGTATTCCGGCTGAGGTAAAACTCCCAAGTGGCAACTTCCAGGAGTACTACAATTTGCTATAACAATAATTCTCTCGAATTAGGTTGCAGGAAAAGGAAAAGTGGGCTCATTTACTGGAATGATATTTAGTTATTTACCAAGAATGTAAACAAAACTTGAGGAATTTGACATCAAAGAAAGAATCGAGACCATTTAAACCACAGTACTGTTAAAATCACCCAGAGTACTCAAAAGTGTTTTAAAAGAGTATTAAAAGAGTACTGGTGGAGATATGAGGAGACAGCGAGTTTCCTCAGATCTTCAGCACTGATTACATAAGCAATCATTCAAGCGAGAAAAGAAAAAGGTTCTGCCTCCCAGAGATGAACACACTTTCCTTTATTTGTCATGGAATTTCACATTTTTGAAATGAAGTTCTGATCCTAATTGACCTAAGACAGCAGATATTTGTTAGGATTGAATATCAAAAATTATATAAGAGTAAGTGTAAATTTATTTGATTAAAGTGTATGTAAATATTTGAATTAAGCTAATCGATCACACATACAGATACACAGACACTTACATATATAGATTCACAAGTATACCCAGAATGAGAGAGAGAGAGAGAGAGAGAGAGAGAGAGAAGGATATTACAAAAGTTGAAACTTGATGTTTAAATTATTTTTACTTCAAAAGGTTTTGTTTTTTTTTTAATTTAATATGTATGGAAATTTACATCCTTTAAAAGTTAAATTTATTGGAATTAGTATTTGTTACCAGTAAAACTAAGAGTGTGTGGCGTGTATATATATTGGCATGATGGTTAGAGTGTTCGCTAATGGCTCAGGAGACCTGGTTTCAATCCCAGGTCAAGTCATACCAAACACTCAAAAAATGGTACCTAATGCCTGCTTGCTTAATACTCAGCTTTATAAGGTATGGATCAAGGGTAAAGTGGAGCAATCCAGTGAAAGGAGTAGCGCCCTCCCCTACACTGCGGTGTTGTAGCTATCGAAAAGCGAGTCGTCGGGTCGCTCTCGACTACCGTCGCCAACTTTACTTTTACTCTCTCTCTCTCTCTCTCTATATATATATATATATATGTATATATAATGTACTGTGCTATTTTCCTTGATAAAGAGTACTTCATATCAGAGATACAACAAATATGCCCAAGTTAGAATAGCGTAATCACAGAGTCAACAGTGCTTGGTGACTTCCAGTTTCTCACCTATACGATCATGAGGCTATGTCTTTTTGGGCGGTCTGGAGATCACATACGAGAGAAAATGACAATCCCAAGCGCTGTTGACTCTGTGTCAACGCTACCATAACTTTTATATATATATATATATATATATATATATATATATATATATATATATAAACGGATTTGAAAAATGGATTTGTGACGCTTTATTTCTCGAACAATAAAACGCTATTAACTTTTAAAAAATACATCGCATGACATGACGCAATTTGAACTCATCAACCATTATTAATCCGTTTTTTTTTTTCAAATAGCAAGATCTACAAACCCTGATGAAGACTTCCAATTGAATCAAAATTTATCTATTATAATTATTTCTCATACTAAAATAATTTTGATAAAACGCTTTTGCCTTTACAAAATGATTAAAGTCGAAACCTTTTCTATGTACATTCTGTCAGATTCAACTCATTTCTTCCTACATATATACATATACATATATATACATATACATGTGTATGTAGAGAGGAATAATATTAATCGGTGTAGGAAAGACCCAGAAATTCTTCAACACTATTACAGACAGTCATTCAAGATAATAAGTTAGTAGATTTTGCAGTGGTTTTTCATAATTATTAACTTAAAAAATAGTATATTTTATTTACCCATAGATTATTATAATTTGGAACAATAAATGTATTGTTTCATATTGATTTATGCTGGCTAGTTTCGCCGCTAATATATGAATGTACCTGAATAAGTCAGTCTCCTAATGATGAAAATAAAACCATCAATTTTGCTTAATTTTTCATTTAATACTATGGTTAATATAAATCTCAGAGACCGTACATTATACATATAAAAATAAAAGGTAAAGTTTCAGTTAATTACATGACAGATGACTGACTTATTGATCTGCTCTTGTACATATTCTCAGTGCGAAATTTATAAAACTGGAACATTATAATCATTATAATTGTCTTTAATTGGATCATTTTGAGATGAGGCTTTTTAATCTGAGAATTAATTTTTATTTATTGCGGACTTTTTGTCCTCATCTTGGTAGTTTTTTTGTTTTTTGTGTTGTTTCTTCTTTCACTACGTTTCGGCCAAATTTCACCTCTGGCCTTCTTCAGGTGATTTTACCAACTATGGAAGGCAGTAATTACTGGGAATACGGTTACAAGACTCATCATTCCTATCCGAGGTCACGGTAAAATCACCTGAAGAAGGCCAGAGGTGAAATTTGGCCGAAACGTAGTGAAAGAAGAAACAACACAAAAAAAAAAAAAACTACCAAGATGAGGACAAAAAGTCCGCCATAAATAAAAATTAATTCTCTGGAACATTATATTTTCAAAGGGAAGTCCTATTAAGTGTTTGATTTGGTATTGTTGTTTTCAATTGCGTATCAACCCTTGTGTGTTATTTAATGCTAAATCACACACACACACACACACACACACACACACACACACACACACACACACACACGCGTATATATATGTATTATTTGTGGGCGAATAATTTTCAAACAAGCCAGATCATATTTGTTTGCACACACTTAAATGGTTTTAAGCATTGCTTTTTAAAACTGATTATTCTGAATGTTTTCAAGTTTTGCGATCTTATACTAATAATTCTTTATAAAATTAATCATGTGTTTGCACACAGTTAAATGGTTTCCAGTATTTCTATTTAACACTAATAATTCTATTTGTGTACTGTTATTAAGTGCTTGACTTGGCACTGGGAATCCGCCCCAAGAAAAGTTGCGTTTATATATTTACTCATACGGTGAGTCACTGCATCTAACGATGATGAGACCCAGGTGGTCCTGGAGATCTGACGAGTGATTACTCCCAGTTTCACTCTGTCCTGTAGTGGCTGTACGTTAGGGTCCTTGCACGAGATGTCAAAAGGCTTCTTATATCTTTATAACTCTTTTATTATCATATTTCAAGTTATTGCTCAGCAAGATGAATACCTTGAAACATTTTGCATAAGATTTCTTGACTCATATATTTTTTGTATTGGTCTCATCAGCTATCAGCAGATTTGTACGAAAAGTCGAAGGGCTTCTTAGATCTATATAACACGAAAGGCGACTACGAGCGAGGTTTTTTTTTTATTAATATATGTCACGTCGTCGCTCAACGAGATGAATACCTTGAAACATTTTTTTTTAATTTTCTCAACTCACTCATATAATTTATTACATTTATTGTATTGGCCTCATCAGCTATCAGCATACTTGCACGAGAAGCTGAAGGAATTTTTTTTATTATTATATGTCACGTTGTTGCTCAACAAGATGAATACCTTGAAACATTTTGCATAAGTTCTTCTTAACTCACTGATACACTACTTTTTGATATATCAGCCTTATCAACCACCAGCGAGTCTATACAAAGAATGTGATGCCTTTTCTATCTTTCGTGAAGCTAACAATGCAATATGCACTCTCAGCATCGAGACAATAAAATTAACCTGAAATAGGCCCCTTAGATTTGACAATGCATGAATCTGCAAGGAGTTCAAAGAGTATAATGATAAAAGACCCCGTAATACGCGTCAGGACATGAGACTTAATCTTTTAAATACCGGTATTCTTCAACATCTCCGCCGCTACTAAGACTTGCAGTACGGCTACTATTTCTGCTGATGGGCGATAATTCCACTTCTACGCCCTCAAGGACTAATACAGCCGCTGCCATGCTCGGCGTTTCAGTAATTACCCGCCTGTCTCGTGTTGAGTGGGCTTGGTTAAGGTCTTTAGCAGAAGAAACCCATCAATCATAAAGTCTTGTGTAAGACTTCCAACGACACCAGGCCGTGGTTTGCAGAGGTTGCTGGTGACTCGCCGACAAGGTTAGAGAGAGGGGTCTTTACAAAATGGTAAGTTGTCATTAGATTACTGAGCCGTTGACAATTGTGATCGATCATCATTATGTCTTCTACTTGCTGATCTCAGTGTCAGGTTGGAGTCGGCAATGGCGAGGGGCGAGCGAGACGTAAGGCTTCGTCATATGGATGCTAGGAAGGAGACACTGAGACCCCAACCGACTCTGGAGATGGATTGGGAGACAAATATAGGTGAGTAGGGGTCTGAGTTTTAGGAGAGGGAAGGGGATAGGCTGGATGAGGTTGATACCCGTCGGGATGAGTGTCTGGTTTGTCATGGGCACAACCGATGGACGGAAAAAAGAAGAGGAGAAATAGGAAATCGAGAGGGATATTAGCGGAAAATGATGTAGGATTGAGGAGTCAATGCGGAGGGCAAGGGTTGATATGACCAGGATAAAAAAGTAAAAGGCGATGATTAAGAATATATATATATATATATATATATATATATATATATATTGTTTTGAAAAGAACGTTTCCACTAATATAACCATTATTCATAAACAAACATATACATACACATCAACACTTTTATGAATAGACGTAAACTTGGGAAGGTGAAAAGACTTGGTGATATAAAAAATAAGAAATCAGCATCCAGAATTCGTGTTTGTTAACCGAGCTCAAACACTGACCTCTCGTCTTCGTGGAAATTACGTAACTGATTCAGGAGAAGTTGCCGTAGTTGCTAACGTATTGGACTGCGGCGTCGTTGTATGCGAGTTCGAACTCCAGTTGCGCTACTAGGTTCACTTTCGGAAACGTATGAACGTCCCTATCCTTCCGGCCAGCACTGGGTTAAGTAGTATCACTACTGTCCTTATACAAAGATGTCATCCTATTCACCCAACGCCTCCGCTCGGGCAGGATGGGACACAAGGTCAATTTTAAGCGGAGTTTAACAGGTTTCAATTTAGAGTTTTCCTTCTTCTAGACTAATTGCCTCACCAAGGCTGAAGAACCCAGTCTGTCCTACTATTTACCCATAGCTGGAGGGAGAACAATTGGATTCATACCTTTCCCAAGGGTATTAGTGCTATGTGAAATGCAATCAGTCTCGTCCAGGATTTGAACTCGTGTAGCCGTGTCCATTTTCATCGACGATAACCATTACACCACGGACATCAAGGATGTCATTGACATAATATTATTCAGGAAGGTTGATATGCCATTAAAAAAGAGGACAAAACTGAACCTAACAACTGTTTCATATTTAATTGCATTATGTCCCAATAGAAATAAGAAGAAACAAGTATCTTCGTTTTAGAAAAAAAATGATTAGGGTGTACTTATTTATATGTGATACTGTATATATGACTTTTTTATGTGTTCTTTTAATCATTTAGTTCTATCTATGGATCAAATAAAATTGTTCAACTATTTACAGAGGTTTTTAATTAGTAGTTGTTATTTGAAACCATGCAGCTGTGTGCAAATTATTATATTACACAGAAATATTTGATAAATAGAATTACTAATGTTGAATACCAATACTTGAAGCCGTTTAACTATGTACAAGCAAAGGATTAAAAATACATATAATTATTAATGTCATATAGCAATACTTGAAGCCGTTTAACTATGTACAAGCAAAGGATTAATAATAGATATAATTATTAATATCATATAGCAATACTTGAAGCCGTTTAACTATGTACAAGCAAAGGATTAATAATACATATAATTATTAATGTCATATAGCAATACTTGAAGCCGTTTAACTTTGTACAGGCAAAGGATTAATAATACATATAATTATTAATGTCATATAGCAATACTTGAAGCCGTTTAACTATGTACAAGCAAAGGATTAATAATACATATAATTATTAATGTCATATAGCAATACTTGAAGCCATTTAACTAGGTACAAGCAAAGGATTAATAATAGATATAATTATTAATATCATATAGCAATACTTGAAGCCGTTTAACTATGTACAAGCAAAGGATTAATAACACATATAATTATTAATGTCATATAGCAATACTTGAAGCCATTTAACTAGGTACAAGCAAAGGATTAATAATAGATATAATTATTAATGTCATATAGCAATACTTGAAGCCATTTAACTAGGTACAAGCAAAGGATTAATAATAGATATAATTATTAATGTCATATAGCAATACTTGAAGCCATTTAACTCGGTACAAGCAAAGGATTAATAATAGATATAATTATTAATGTCATATAGCAATACTTGAAGCCATTTAACTATGTGCAAACAAATGTTTAGTACTGATTGTATTTATTTGTGCTAGATAGTAATATTAGAAACAATTTAACAGTGTACAAACAAATGAGCACTATTGCATGATTTACCGGACATTAGCATGATGGTCAGAGTGTTTGCCAATAGACCGGCAGACCTGCGTTCAACCCCAGGTCGAGTTATACCAAAGACTAAAAAAATGGTACTTGATGCATCCTTGCTTAACACGTCAGCATTATAAGGTATGGATCAAGGGTTAAGTGGGGCAATCCTGAGAAAGGCTCCCTTTTCGACAGCTACAACACCTTGGTGTAGTAGCTGTCGAAAAGGGAGCCTTCGGGTCGCCCTCGACTACGGTCGCCAACTTTACTTTTACTAACTATTCGTCTCCAAATTGGCATTAGATAACACGCAGGGGTTGATATTCTATAAAACACCACAAAATCAAACCTAATCAGTTAATCTACTAATTGGTTCAAATTCAGCAAAGTTTAATTCTTTTATATTATTAATAATAATATTATTAATAACTGCAAATTCAAGTTACTACAACTTAAAGAAAAAAACAAAGGGAGTAACCGTGGAATTTTGGAAACAAGCAGGACTGCGGTATTGTAGTAAGCGAGTTTGATCCCCAGTCACGCTGTCACTTTTATTTTCGGTCTGATGTCTTTGGAATGGGCATGAACCCCCTTCTCCCTCCAACTATCAGTTAAATAGTATCACTGCTCTTCTTATACGAGTATGGTTTCGGCATTAAATAACACACGAAGGTTGATATGTCATTAAATAAAGAACCGAACCAAATTTTAAAAAAAAGTTTTTAGACGGCAATGAAGGGGTTCTCACCAAACTTTTGGACTTGGGTCTCATCAATAGATGCAGTTTAGGGTCATACCCTGGACATGATTTTAACATGGTCATAAAAAATTATAGGATGATATTTGATAGGATTACAGTCTTTGAATAAAAGTAGGTTTTCACTGCTTCCAAAATTTCCAATAATTAAAAGCGTAAACTATTTGTAAAAATAGATAAGCTAAGACAAGGTCAGTAGAAATGACCAACTATTTCTATTTTGATTTTAAAAGATTAATAATTTTTGAATTAACCAAGAAACTAAACCCTCAAAAGGTGCCTTGAAACTGCATCCGAGGGTGGGGCATTTGTTTCCGGCCTTTCAACGCATTGACAAACAGGAAGAAGTTGTTATATATTTCCAAGAGACATGCAAAAAGCAGATTGGCTGAAAAAGTGATAGATGGGCAGAAATTATGAATAAAAGATGTCAATGCATCAACATTTGCTGTTGATGAGTTCTCGATATCGTAGTAAGCGAATTCGACTTCTAGTCGCACTATTGTGTTCACTTTCGAAAAGGTATGAACCCCCTTATCCTCCCGGCTATGGGTTAGATAGTACCGCTATTGTTTTTTTTTAAAGAATGGCTTTGAAATTAAATAAACCACAATAGTTGATGCACTGTTAAAAAAGAAGAAAAAGAAGAAATATAGACACAGAATGTTTATCAGAATGGAAGATAATGATTTAAAGCTACGATCGCTTACAAGATATCATTTGTTACTTAAAAGCATGTAATTGTTTCAATTATCCGTCACCTATTCAGCGGGGCTTGGAATTGTGGGTTGTTTTGTTTTACGGCGTATCAACCCTTATCGGGTCATTTAACGCCGGATAAAATTTTAAACAATTCAGTTTTGTATCAGTATAGTTTTTGTTTACACACAGTTAAATATCAAAAACAATTCTATTTCAAACAGTTCAGTTTAGCATAAGTACACAGTTTCACTGTCAAAACAGTCCTATTGCAATTCAGTTTAGCATAAGTACACAGTTTAGTTCTATTTGACTCTTAAATAGGACCTATCATGTGCTACCACTCCGGGTCAGAGTGGACCTGGAAGCGATGGCAATGAAGAGGTACTCCGCATACCCCAAAGCTCCAGCATTACTGGAACTTCACCATCAGATTGCCGAGTGTCATGTCCAGGACACGCATTGGGGGAGGGTATTACTCCTCTACAGAGAAGCAGTCAGTGTATTCTACAGCTTAAGCAGACTGGATAAAGGGGCTGGGGATACGCCGTTGTATTTTCAACTGAGTGATAAGGCCTCCCCACAAAAGTGTGTAATTGCCCGAAAGTGAACGTAATAGCCCAACTTGAGTACGAATTCGCTTACTACGATTCCGCAGTCCATCGCTTTAACCATTACACCACGAGGACATCCCCCTGGAATACCCCATTATTGCTATACTAACATAATAAATAATACAGAAAGACGGTTGATTCTAGCATTATTTCTAATTACGATACTGTCAAAGAGTGTTTTTTTTTCCAAATTATCTCCTTCTTCATTGAAATTCGTTTGAAACGGTTACAATATTCGTCATTTAGATTTTTTTTTACAAATCCATTCAAAATTACACTTACATTCAATATTCATGTCACAATTTCTAAACTAAGTTTTTTGTTATTATTTTTTAACTAAAGATAAAATTTTAAACTACAAAGACAATTTCATTTTAATATTTTTGAAAGACAAGAGTGACGTAAGTCCAGTTTGAAATAGAATACTATTAATGTTTCAAAACGCTAGAAGAATTTTAGTTTTTCGTTCCATTTTTTCATCTGAAAATAATTTTCAAATCGAGCATTTAACATCTATTACATTGCCCTGAAGATGGTTTCAAAAAATCGAAACGAGGGCAAATCTCATATATATTAATACATTCCCTGAACATTTTTTCTATCATATATTCCCTATTTCATTTCATATATTTTTCCTATTTCATATATTTTATACATGCCGTCGAATTTCTCCAGTTTCTGTGATATACATAAATGGATGCACATATGAGCTTCAAGGTTTGATGATCACAACAGCGAGAAACTGTCACTAAATACCGTAGATTATGTGTCTACGTAAATTTAACTTAGATCTACTCATACTCAAATCACCAATATATCGTTCGCTAATCCCTCTTTAGTCGCCCGATTAAATCAAGTTTAATACAATTTTTCTGAGGAAATAAGAAATAAATTGATATTTTCAGATGAGAATACTGGGTGGAACGATTAAATTGTCGCCCTAGAAAAGACGACATGATTCCATTTCCGATTAATGAAAACCGGTTTTCTTTTTTTTGTTGCAGACCATCTACTAGTTGGCCAGTTGTGTACAAATACCAAGAGCGAGAGGAGCCTTCTATCATGTCTGAGAGTGACACAATGTTCAACGAGCGAGATCGGAGATGCGCCGCTGTACAACCCATGCTCTCTACCGATCCAAGTTATGACAACAGGACCGTTGCCAGCACCCTCAAAATGCAAATCTGGATTACAGGGACGTGCCCAGGGACGTGCCCAGGGTGATGAAAACAAAGTTTCCGGCTACGGTTATGGTCTTTGGTGTGGTTTCAAGTGAGGGCCACATCATGCCACCTCACATCTTCGAAGTCGACTTGAAAGTCAACACCAAAGTGTACCTGGATGTGCTGAAGAGTATGGTGATTCCCTGGTGCAATCAGTTGGCCGGTGGCAGACACTGGGTGTGGCAGCAGAACTCGGCGCTGGCCCACAAGTCCAAAGAGACCCATGCTTGGCTTCAGAAGGAGTGCTACGACTTTGTACCCTTCTCTCATTGGCCCCCCGACCTGAACCTGCTGGAATACTTCGTTTGGTCATATGTCGAGAACATCACCAACATGACCTCCCACAACACTAAAGCCTGCCTGATCGCCACCATCCGGCGAGTATTCGCCGAGCTATCGCCGGCGCTCGTGGAAAAGGCATGCTCCCAGTTCCGGATCAGTATCGAGGTGGTGATTGAGGCTGAAGGCGGCTACTTTGAATAGATGTCAGCTCTACTACATAATCAAGTTACCTGAATTGATTTTTTCAATAAACGTTTTAAAATAAAGCTGTAGTGTTATTTTCTTTAGGACGACAATTTTATCGTTCCACCCAGTAACTAAAGGAAGGGAAACTAGGTTTATTAGACATTTCATCTTGCTTTGCTGGCTAGTGTCGAGCAATTCGCTTTTCCTTTTTCTTTTTTAAGATTGCTAAGAAAAAAAAAAGATAGATCCTTCCGGGGGTTGATTGAGGACTTTGATGAAGGAATTAACGGTTGCCACTTGCGTAATGCAAAGCTCTTCTAACGAATTGAGCACTTCGGAAGCCAATTGCGTAAAATGTAAACGAGCGAAAGTTGATACATATGCGTTAAATTTCACAGCTGACGTTGATTGTCTTAAGGGTATGTTATCGTCCTAATGTGAATTTAGGCGAGTTTCGATCTCGGTTTGAAGTATCTCGCGAGTCTAGTCACACTGAAGAGTTGTGATACAAGGAAAAAATCTGTTTATGAATGACAATATATATATATATATATATATTTATGTGTGTGTGTGTGTGTGTGTTGGTGTGTGTGTATGTGTGTGTGCTTGTAATGACCAGAGTTAATGAAAGTTTCTAGAATTTATTTAACAGATCCTGTTTGTGATATCACGGCCAACATAAACAGTTACGTATAACTGAATCAGAACTGATTCCTTTAACAAAAGAATGATTGAAAAACCTTGACTCGTATAATGAGAAATAAAGTAGCAAAGGCGATGGACTTATTATTTGTGTTTAAACTAAATTTCTCAGTGTAAATTCTTTTATTCATAAAGGGGCCATAAAATTTGATATTATGTTTTGTAAGCAAATATCTACTTTTGATTGGACTGTAAGTTATAGCAAATATAAAAGAAGGTCATTTTTCACATCTAATCGTTTTATTACGGAACGAATGTTTCTTATTTCATTGTGATGCAAAACACAGAACTTATAATTAACTCATTTAATATAAAACTGGATTGTTACCTGATTATTTAAAATATTTTGAGAAAAAAGTTTCGTAAAGCGTCCCAAGCAATATAAATCGAATTTGTTTTTGATAAAATTACATGACCTGTGAACTCATTTTGGGTTTCCGATGTAATAACACTGCGGTCCATGATGACACAGTTGCTTCTGTTTAGGAAGGAGTGGCGGATTCAATTTCTTCTCCATAGTTACATCCGTAATACTATGAACGCAGATGATTAAAAAAAATGACCTTCAGCGCGAACGGAAACTTCACAAAACTATCATTTCTATTATCTGGTTTTGCGCATTTTAAGTTTATTGCTGTAATAAAACCCTCACTTTGATATAACTTTTTCTCCGAGTGACTTTAGATACAAACATAATGAAAACAGTAATATATATATATATATATATATATATATATATATATATATATATATATACCAACCCCTCTGCACAAGCAGAATGCAACAGAAAGTAAATTTTTAAGTGGAATTTAGCAAAACTGAATTCAGAGTTATCTTCCTCTTAGGCCAGTTGCCAAACCAAGGTTAAAGAGCTTAGTCTGCCCAACTATTTACCCATAGCGTGAGGGAGAATAGAAGGATTCATTCCTTTCCTCAGAGTATTTGCGTCATGTGAAATGCAAACAGTCTCGTCTAGGATTTGAACTCGTGTCACCGAGTTCATTTCCCACGACGATACATTAGTTACATCACGAGTGCCTCAACAATATATACAGAGAGACAGACAGACAAAGAAAGAGAGAATAGAATCTCTTAACTTTTTTAAGACCTCTTAAACCAAACGTTCAATACACGCATTTTCGTGTCACTGTCAGATGTATAAATTATCGTGAAACTGATTGTTACCCTAGGCATCCTCCACCCCAAAATGTACGGATCGTTTGGTTTTTGACGTTTTGATGTGATTTGATTTGAACAAAGCGAATTTTACTCCGATCAATAGTAACAAGAAGAAGCATATATATATATATATATATATATGGGGTGCGAAAACAAAATATGAAATGATGAAAACAATTTTTTTGCCCGATTAGTCCAATTTAAAAAAAACACGAGATAGATTTTAATTTTCATTATTAGCTCTATTATTCAAGCACTTTTTCATTATAATCCGGCCCAATATGAGTGAGCAAGAAAAGAAATGAGAAAGATTCTATGATTTGCTTAACGCTGAAACTAAACCGAAATAAAATTCTAAAATGATTGGAGTTTCTTTATGGCCTCCATCAAGCCAAGTCTTTAACCCCCTTGATTACGCTAAATGGGACGTTTTAGAAAACCAAACAAATGCAACTTCCCATCCAATAATTAGTTCGCTTAACACTGCTATTGAGAAGGTATCGAATAAAATGTCTGAAGAATTTATTTTGCAGGCATGCAAGTCGTTTCGAAGGCGTGTTAATACAATAATTGAAAAAAAAAACTGCAGCCATATTGAATAAATTAACTGTTTTGTGTCTATTTTCTTGTTTTGTTGATTATTCTTTAAATTTAAATTAATCTTGTTTTATAAAAGAATCGTTTACTATTATACTCGAATATTCATAATTTCGCTTCCGCACCCAGTATATACATATCAAACAGCCCAAACTCAACATATAAGGAAACAAAACTCCTAGCTGTGAGACTTCGGAGAGAAACTGACAAAATTATGTGAATCTCAATTACATTAACTAGTAATATACGTGAAGGAAAAGCTTAACTCAGCCAACTTCAAGATAGAACCGTGTCCTTCAATCGGTAACCACGATGAATATTTTTCTATCAAATACATTCAAACAAATTGAAGAGTTCATTCTTGACCTCATGAAAGACACGTTTTATCTCTGCAAAAAATATAACCTAAACAAAATCAGTAGCCAAAATCGTGAAAGATCGTCGAAATCTCAAGAAACCAAACACAAAACAAAAAAAAAAAGCACAAAGGACACGATCGTATCAAAACAGTAACACATCATCATCATCATGTCACGCCATCAGCACGGATATCCTTGACCCCTCTCGCCACCCCTCCTTATCGTCCATAGCTTCCGCCAAGTCTTCATGGTTACATCCTTTATCGACACAGAGCTGCTGTGTGTAGGTTCTAGCTGGTCGTCCTACCTTTGCTCGTCTATGTGAAGGGGTCCACAGGAGTACATCAGTTATGAGCTAATCCCTACTTCTCCAGCAGTGTCCCTCATATCTGGTTCGTCTAACTTTCATAGTTTTCATGATGGGTGGTAGGAGACCGTACAGTTGCTGTTTTGTGGGGTGCTGCCTCCATGACTTGTTCAATACTGATCGCTGCTTGTCAAGCTTTTTGTCCATTCATTTAGTTAGCGTCGATCTAGTGCATATATATAGCAGTATTGATGCGACCGTTGCTTGGAAGAAACTGCGTTTTATTCTATCAGTCAGGCCTGCCTTCCATATGGTCGATAGCCTATCAATAGCTGTCCATACCTTTGCTAGTCACGTGTTGATATCAGTCTCGGTTGATGAGACACTGCTTCCTAGGTAGGTGAATTACTATGACCCACACTCAAAAGAGTAACACATAGAAATCGTTATTTCATCATTTTGTCTTTCATCGTCTTCTTGCTGTTCCATCTTTCGTTGTGACCCCATGCTGTTCCATGTTCTTTACGAACAACAATGAAATTAATATCTTTGTTTGTGGACATTATTTATTCATTTCATAAAAGTCTTCAGCTGTTATATTACTGGTTGTACGTGCTGGGAATTAGTCATACCATAGATGGAAATGGACAAACGGATTCTTCAGTGGTTATAGAGTGACTTGTTCTTTGCTAAAATCTATCTTCTATAATCAAGGATTTTAGTCACTTGACTTAAACATCTCCAGTGAATGGCCCAGTAGGACAAGTTTTTACATTAAACTGTGTGTGAACAAAACTATTTAAACCAATGACTAACTGCATGTAAACGAAAGACTCTACTTATGCTAAACTGAATTGCTAGAAACTAAGTGAAACCATTTAACCGTGTGCAAACCCTCACCAAAAATGAGATTAGGCTTGATTAAAAATGTTATCTTCAAATGTGTTTAGAAATCATATATTTAATATATGTATAAAAAGGATTTGGCATTAAATGACTTACAATGGTCGATATGCCATAAAACCACACCAAACCAAACTAAATCCTCCAATGAATACCCAGATTTCAATTGACCTTAAATTGTCAATTACACTGGATTGAGCTTAACAGTTAACTTTTTTTTTTAGAATTATCTACATTAATTCTCAAATAATAGATACTGCTAATCTATTATTTAGCCTGTGGAAATTCATCTCAAAGCCAAAAAAAAAAAAAAAAAAAAAAAAATCCGAAACAAGAATATATTCAAGGTTTGGTTTGGTTTGGTTTCTTTTTTTAATGGCATATCAACACTTTTTAGGTTATTTAATGCCAAAACCATTCTCCTAGAAGAACAGTAGTGGTACTATTTAACCCATAGCTGGGAGGATAAGGGGGTTCATACCTTTCCCAAGGGTATTTGCCCGAAAGTGAACGTAATAGCGCGACTGGAGTACGAACTCGCGTACTACGATTCCGCTGTCCATCGCTTTAACCATTACACCACGAGGACACCCCCGATATATTCAAGTGAGGCGTTCGTAATTTCATGGTTAGGTCGTAGGAAATGGACAGGGCGACACGGATTAAGATACTGGATGAGGCTGTTTACATTTCACATATATCTTGGGAAAGTTAGGAATCTAACTATTTTCCTTCTAGCTAAGGGTAAATAGTAGGGCTGACTGTGCTCTTTAGTTTTCGTATTGCACTCGCCTGTGAAAGGGAAAACTGAATTCAAACTTGTCAAATTCCGCTAAAAATAGACCATGTGTCGCATCCTGCCGTACGGAAAGATTAGTAGATATATTCATCTAAACGAATCTAAACAACCCTACCTAAAATGAATTCAACAAAGTCTGGCACTGAAACCGAGGACACCCAAGTAGAGGTCAGTTCAAACCAAACTGCACACATAGGTGAATTAATGAGAAATAGAGCTGGAGCTCGGACACAAATTAATTCAGTGGCAAACACCAACTCAGAACGTAATGATCAACCAAAAACAGACAAAAGTTCAACCACTAAACCCAATAAAGTACTCCCAAACCACCATAAATACGAACATCTACCCAATAATAGATACTTACCTGGCCTTAGCTGGGCCGTCTGACAATCGTGTCGTACGGAGTATCGAAACCAATAGCAGACTTGGCCCACCTTTGGGTGAGCGAAATGCATCGTTGACACGTTGTCACCCTTGTATAGCACTGGACCTTGCCGTCCAGTTCAAGATATAATCAGGCATACGTGCCTGGACCCAGATTTAGGTCTATGACCAGCTAGGCTCATCAGGCCCACACTGCACGAAGTGGGTCGATGGCCAGCATAGTCCAGCAGGGTTCGAGCCTCGGCTCGTGCCCGACCTTTCTCTCACGTAAATCCCCACTGTAATCGACCTCCAGTTCATTGACTTTGTGTCGAGTCCTGTTTGGTTGGAGGCAGTGACAAAGATATACCTCCCCATAACAATAAACGACAAAACCATCGAACCAAGGCTCTTGGGAGGGTGGATACAAGGTATTTTAACCATAAAAATAGCTTTCAATATTACTCATTTGATAACATGCTGAAAATAAATTGTTTATCAAGAGAAGCAAATTCTCCAAGTGTAGACAAAAAGAAGCGAATATCCAAGTGTAGACGTAGTAATAGGCTTATTCTATGTCATTTACCATACAAACACACACACTTGCGTAAGGTTTTGGTTTGTGTATTGATTTTATTTTTAAGGGTATAATCAACCCTCTTTGGTTATTTAAAGCCAAGGCCATCCTTGGAGAAGTGCAGTAATAGCTTGGGAGGATAAGATGGTTTATACCTCTCCAAAGTCCGAAAGTGAACATAATTGCACGACTAGAGTTCGAACTCACTTAATACAATGCCGCAGCTCAACATGTTAACCACAACACCTCGAGGATTCCCCCCTATATATATATATATATATGTGTGTGTGTGTGTGTGTGTGTGTGCTTAAGCTGATTTAATTGAGATTAAAACCAACGACAGTTTGGCTTTGAAAATGTGTTGATCATGTGATTAAGACCACAAATGAACAGCCTGGGAAAAAATACCGAATAGTTTTCAGGGGTCGCGCGCGCAAAGAAAAATTGTTCTCACGGCTGTAAAGAAGGGGCGAAATCAAACCCCTTCCTCTGTTGTTATCTGACACCGGCTGTACTGGCAACACATGCACAAGGAAAAAGATATTCTACATCCATGTGTACTCACGTCCACACCACGTACTGGTTTGTTAGGGTACAGAACAAGTTGCAAGCCAATATCTGCAAGCAGGGATATAAAACTTTCGGCCGACTGAGAAGTGTGCCTTCATCTTTGAGTGTATTTATACAGTATTAAACGAAATGATCTCTCGGTTTTAGAACGTAAAAATAAATAATAAAGAAATATGAATGAAAATGTAGATACGATTCGAAATCTAATTTTACTATAAAAAGAAAATTAACCATTTTTTGTTACTGTGATCACTTTGTTTTAAAGATTGTATCATCAAAATATTTGTCTTTAAGAGCGTATGATTCTTGAAGCCCTACCATAAAGTTCGGCAACGCTCGCCTCATCGTTGTTTCTAGTATTTCTCGCCTTGTCGTCTGGGGTTGTAAAAAACGCCGATTGCAACTCTGTACTGGTATCAGATACCTCTCTACAGAAGTGTCCTCAGCGTTTTATACAGCCACATAATGGTCACTTTTTGACCGTAATGCCTGAGTTAAGCGGCTGAGCAGTCCGTGACCCGGAGGGCAAACTTGTCATGTGATTTTCAACACTCCACCTTGGTGAGGTGGTCAGGGAGGCCTAATCGGATCAGTCGGTTGGTCATATCAACTCCTAACTCTTTTACCATTGTCCCGATCGTGTTCTTCAAATTGCTCTTGTGGCAAACAACTAAAGTAAAAGCAAAATTGGCGACCGTAGTCGTGGGCGACAGGAAGTCTCCCTTTTCAAGGTGTAACGGAGGGCGCTATTCCTTTCCCTGCATTGTTCTACTTTATCCTTGATCCGTACCTTATAATGCTGAGTGTTAAGCAAGGCGGCATCAGGTACCATTTTTTGAGTCCTTGGTAAAACTTGACCAGGGATTGAATCCGGTGCCCAACCCAATTCAATTTTAAATGTGCTTGAAAGTGGTGGCAGAGGGTCAAATGCGCTGGGATTGAGGAGAAAGAAAAGAAAGAATACTGACAAATACTTTACGCCCAAGCCAGAATCTGTAGTAGAAAATGTGGCGCATAAAATTATCTACGATTTGGAGATACAAACAGATCATCCAATCCCAACCAGAAGAGAAGACCACGTGATTATCAAAAAAGTAGAAACGAACTTGTTATGTGACGTATTTCGCCTGTAGATCATAGAGTAAATTTAAGAAAATGGGAAAAGACAGACAAATACTTGGATATTGCTGAAGAAGCTATGGAACATGAGACTGATACTAATACCTACTGTAGTTGGTGAGAAAAGAACGGTCCCTACGGGTTTGGTAAGGATACTGAAGGAATTTTGAGATCAGAGGAAGAATCGAGACCGCAGCACTGTTTAGATCAGCAAGAAAATTTTGAAGATTCATGGAGACGTGTAGAGAATTTCTGTTACTCAGACTGTGGTGAAAAACTAGTATAAAAAAGCTCGTAAAGAGTGAACTGGTTAAAAAAAAAAGAAAAAAAAAGCGGACTCATGCACGAAATCTGGAAAAAAATTGATTTGTTTGGTTGTTTGTTTGTTTGTTTTTAATGGCATATCAACCATTGTTGGTTATTTAATGCCAAATCCATTTCATACAAATAAACAATTCTATTTTAAACGATTCAGTTTAGCATAAGTGCACAGTTCAATTGTCAAAAACATTTCTATTTCAAGCAATTCAGTTTAGTCAAAAGATTTTATTTCAAACAATTCAGTTTAGTCTAAGTATATTTTTTTTTTGCTTATACACAGTTAAATATCAAAACTGTTCTATTTCAAACAATTCAGTTTAACATACCAAAACAGTTTCATTTCAAAGAATTCAGTTTAGCATAAGTACGCAGTTTAAATGTCAAAGCAATTCTATTTCAAGCAATTCAGTTTAGCATAATTACAGGGTTTAGTACAATTTGGAGAGGTCTTACCCCTCTGCAGAAAAGCAGTCCGTGTATTCTACAGCCCCAGCCGACTGCGATGCGAGAAGTCTGCAGGAAACACGACTTATAAGGGTATATCTTAACGATATGTTTATCAAAATCTTACTCATAACTTATTTACGGTGTTTCTGGTAGACTTCTTAAAGAACAAACGAAGGATAAATATCAAGAAGAGCACCAACAAAGGATGTTAATACCGTAAGGCATTGCCCGGGTACCTTGATTTTGTGCTGATGATGTCTGGACACCGAATTCATGCCTGAGGCCTGGGTTTCCTTACAACAACGGTATTAACAGATTCTATTCTTGTAATCATATTTTCATATAAAATCACTCACTTGTCCCCTAACCTGATTTGATCGTGAGAGGACGCTACTCATGAAGCGGGCCTTAGGCATAAATAGCTCGGCGAAGCCCATTCCTTTCTAGGTTTATAACTGACTTGGATTTACAATTTTCCTTCTCCTAGACTAGTTTCCATAGCAAGATTAAAGAGCCTAGTTTACTATTTATCCATAGTTGGAGAGAGAACAGTCATATTTGTACCTTTCACTAGAGTATCTATCTATCTATCTGTCTATCTATCTATCTCAGTCTATTCCTATCTATCTATCTATCTATGCGTGCCTAATAATCAATTAAAGTGAATCAATCTATCGCCACATTTCTCCGCTTCTCTCTATATATATCCCTCTCTCAATATATATATATATATATATATATATACTTTCATCCCTTCCTCCCTGCCTCTGTCTTCCTGTCTGTTTGAGTCTATCCCTCAATCTATCATGAAATAACCAGACGATGTAAATATAACTGATTACAAAATCGAATCCCGATAATCACAACCCAACACCAGATAAATGCAAACAATTCATTTGATGAATTAAATTTCAATTGAAAAAACAAACAGAAAGAATTGATCTTTTTGCTTCCTAAACCAACCAGGGAGATGGCAAAAACCAACAGTAAACATCATCGACTCACAACAACAACAACGACAACAACAACAACAACAAAAACAACAACTAAAAGAAGAAGCAAAATAAAAAGAACCGCAAAAAGAAAAGAATGAACAAATTTTTCATTCAACGAAAGTAACAATGATAATTATTATTCCCAACAGTTTGATACATTGATACTCATACAGAGGTCATCAAATGATAAATAGCTAGCATTGCATATTTCTAATATTCTCAGTTTTATGATATACCTGGATTATATATATATACAGTTATTTGCAAAGCCTAGCTTAGTTGAGTCACAAAACTGCATGAATGGGGCATGCATTGAGACTCGACCTTACAATTAATGGTATATATATATATATGGAAGAAAATAATGGATAGTAATCCGACAATTTGTGGAGAAAAATTGACAACAAGTAATCAAATAGAAAGGGGGGATTTATGGAGAAACAAAGTCAGTCGACACTATAGCGTTTTGGTTCTGCTGAACCATCATCAGGACTGTGAAGAGTTTTATTAGGGATGTTAAGCGTAGATTGATGTATAAAAAGTGTAAAAATATATTAAAATTTGGAAAAGTTGTATAACAAGAAAGGTTGGCTGTTCATGACAAGAAAAACTGGCCGTTTCATCAATGAATCAGCGTTCGTTTCTTTAAAATACGTCACCTGACATTAGAAGCATTGTGCAGAATCCACGTTCCGTTAGTTCATCGAGAAATCTCAAATCATTCCTCGTTTTTGATGAAATTCATATATATATATATATGTATATATATACAAACCAGTTGATAAACCGTTGTCGAAGGCGACCCGAATGTTTCCTTTGCAATAGCTACTACACCGAGGTGTAGGAGAGGGCACTACTCCTTACCCTAGATTGCTCCACTTGCTCTTGATCCTTACCTTATAATGCTGTGTTAAGTAAGGAGCTATCAAGTGCCTTTTTCGAGTCTTTGGCATAACTCGACCTGTGATTGAACCGCGGTTTCTGAGACCATGGGCGAACACTCTCACCATTATACCAATGAGCTTTTCGTTTAAACATATGTCAAAAGTAGGAATATTACTTTTATGTTGGTTAATTTTTATCATTATTCTCAACTAGTTTCAACCTTAGATCAACGGCAGGATGAAAAGATTTGTCTAAAAGAAAAACTTCTCAAGAAAGTTCTTTCTTCATTTTTTATAGTAGTTCATATGCTATAGGAAAAGTGAAGGAAAATGCACAGTTGGCATAGCATATCCATTAGTTTAATATATAAAAAAAAAACGTTTTCATCAAACCAGTAGATATGCTACGCCAATAGTATATATAAACATATCAAGTGTAAAAACGTAAGATACGAAACAGGTTAAAAACGCTTGACTCTGCATTTCACACTTTCGATACGTCTGACATTTTCTACTGATCAAATGCACTCTTCTTTCTACTACATTTTTCATACGTTTTTTTAATGTCAACAAAGTAATAGTCACGTGACTCGAAAAGAGTACAAAATAAGAGCTGATTTATTTAGTTGTAAAAGTCAGGCGTTTTTAATCAGAGGATCAAACCAAAGCTCATCAGAGGATTGAAAGCGTGAACCTCTGAGTCGTATTTTTTTTATCCTGTTTTATATTTTATACATTGGCTTGGAAAAAAGACTAGAAAAACTGGAAATCAGATGAAGATTCATTGTCATACATATTACAGCATTGTTGAGGGCAGTTAGACAACCCAGAAGAGTCCAGGTGAACACAGGAGACTTGCTGTCACTGAGACCCCAGGGAAAAACTGTCAGTTAAATTGGTGTGAAAAACTCGCAAGGTGTACAATATTAATGTATAAGGATCTGTAAATTTATACATTAAAACTTTTGGGAAATGTATGAACCCCTTTATCCTCCCTACCTATGGATTGAATAGTATCACTGCTCTTCTACAAGGATGGCTTTGGAATTAAATAACCTACATTAAAAAAAGAAACTAAACCAAACCAAACCAAATCAAATCAAACCAAAAATAAGCTTAAATAAAGTGGAATTTCTAGGGATACTTGCAATGTGTGCAGATGGGAAGGAAACTGAAATTCACAAGAGACTGAAATTTGACCATACAACGAAATAGTATATGTACGAAACAACTTTCGTCCTTGAAAATGAGACGTGTAAAATTCTCTGAGATTTTTTTAGATAAATGCAGATCCCTAAATCCCAGCCCAAAAGACCAGAGCTAGTGACAATTGACAAGAAAACAGTTGTAATCAAGAGGATTTTGCTGTTTCAAGCGGACCGCAGATTGAAAATAAAAGAAAGTGAAACAAAAATAGGTGAATACCTAGTCCGTGCCCGAGAACAAAAACAGACTGTGAAACATGAAGGTGATAGTGATACCATTGGTATGGTGATGGTAAGCTGGAAACAGTTCCTATAGTCTTAGAAAAAGGGATAGAGGAACTGGAAATCAGGGAAATTATCAAAATCAACCCGTCTACAGCATTAAGTTCTGCTAGAATACTCTGGTGAGTCCTGGAAACCTGAAGGGAATTGCTGACTCTCAAACTCCACTCAAATAACAACTAGTTCAAATTGGCGGAGAAAACTCGAAAAGCATGAAATATCAATAATAAAAAGAAGAATAAGAATAGTGGTTTCGGTTTCTGGGCATATCAACATTCATTGGTTATTTAATGCCAAAGCCATCCTTCTATAATAGTAAGTAAGTAAAAAGTAAAGTTGGCGATCATAATCGAGGGTGACCCAAAGGCTCCCTTTTCGATAGCTACTACACCAAGGTGTAGGGGAGGGCGCTACTCCTTTCCCTGGATTGCTCCACTTTACCCTTGATCCGTACCTTATAATGCTGAGTGTTAAGCAAGGAGGCATCAAGTACCATTTTTTGAGTCTTTGGTATGACTCGACCTTGGATTGAACCCACGTCTCCCGGACGATTGGCGAACACTCTAACCGCCAGACCAATGTCCGAAAGTGGCACTATTTAACCCATATCTAGGAGGACAAGTGAACGTAATAGAACAAGTTCGAAATCACTTACCACGATTCCCAGCGCTTTAACAATGACACCACGAGAACAATCCCGAAGAATAGCGATGATGCCACTCAATCACTCAATCCACTGATGGATACTAACATCATAAATCGCAAGAGAAAATCAACCATCTAATGTTCATGGACGACATAAAACTGTTCGCCGAAAATGAGAAAGAATTAAAAACCCTTATACCGGCAGTGATGGATATACAGTGATGATACAGTGATGGAACTTGACAATGAACAGCAGAAAAAAGATCTAAGACGAAGGAACAAAACAATCAAATCCAAATAAAATCAGAACTCCTGAAAAAACTATGGAACATGAAAGTGTCGGTAATAACAATTGTAATTGGCGCGCTCGGTACAGTCACCGTAGGATTGGTACGGGGACTGGAGATCTGGAAATAAGAGGATGAGTAGTGACCATCCAAACTACAGCATTATTGAGAACGGCTAGAATACTGAGAAGAGTCCTAGAGACTTGAGGAGATTTGTTCTCACTCAAACTCCAGTGAAAGACCATCAGCTAACGCTAATGTGAAAGACTCTAATAATAATTATAATAATAATAGCGAGAATAGATAAGACAACAAAACAGCTGATGGAGGTATGTGGTTAAAAAGACGAAACGACCAATTACATAATAAGCGAATGCAGTAAATTAGCACTAAAAGAGTTTAAGACAAAGCATGGCCGGGTGAGCAAGGTGATCCACTGGGAATTGTGCAAGAAATTGAAATTTGACCATACAAAGAAATGGTATATGCACAACCCAGAATCTCTCCTGGAGAATGAGAAGTACAAACACTTCAGGGATTTTGAGATACAAACGGATCACCTAATCTCGGCTAGACGACTAGACCTTATAATAATCAACAAAAAAGAGAGGACTTGAAAAATTGTGGACTTTGCAGTCCTGACTGACCACAAAGTAAAATTGAAAGAATGGTAAAAGAGGGAGAAGTACCTCAACCTTGCTAGCGAATGGAAAAAACTATGGCACATGAAAGTGACGATAACGCTAATTGTAATTAGTGCTCTTGGTACAGTCACTAAAAGATTGGTTCAAGGACTGGAGGACTTGAAAGTAACAGGATGGGTGGAGACTGTCCAAACTGCTGCATTATTGAGATCGACCTGAGAAAAGTCCTGGAGACTTGAGGAGACTTGTTGTCACTCAAACTCCATGGGAAAACCATCATCTAATGCTGATGTGAAAAACTCTCAAGGAATAATAATAATAATAATAATAATAATAATAATAATAATAATAATAAGAAGAAGAAGAAGAAGAAGAAGAAGAAGAAGAAGAAGAATAATTCTGCCCGATGACTGCATTTTGACCATAAACAAATGGTAAGTGCACAGACCGTAATTTGTCCGGGAAAATGAGAGCAAAAATCTCTGGGATCTTGAGATCAAAAACGTATTAACCAATCTCGACCAGAAGATCAGACATTGTTATATTTAAGTAGAAGAAATTGTCATTTAGTGTAATTCTTCGTTTCAGCAAACCACAAAGTCAAATAAAAAGTAAGTAAAAAAAGTTAATTAAAAATCTTGACAAAGAATTTAAAAATTTTCCTTCATTATTAAAGTTTTCTGTAACTTTTAATAAGTTTAATACATTTCTGTGATTCAGTAAATTTTTGTGAATTTTATATATTTGATGAATTTTTCAAAATTTGATAAATCAAATATATTTCAATAGATTTATCAAATTATCATGAATTTTGGTAAATTTTGAAAAATTCAATAAATTGATATTTCTAACAAATTTTTAAAATCTTTATATTGAAAATCCAGAACTTGACAGAGAATTTTGTACTATAGGACATCAAATTGGCAGAGATACTAATTATAATCAGATCTCTTGGAACTCACTGAAGATGGCGTTGCTTCAACTATTGATCCGTACAAGTACTAAAATCTAAATCTCATAGGATAGTTACAACTAGGAAGAGGACTTTTCTTCTCACTGGGTGCTCCATTTTTGGAACCTTGTGTTGAACCTTAGCTATGATTACTATCAAACTGGAAAGAATGAAATATCCAATATTAGGTTTGGTTTAGTTTGGTTTGGTTTTATGGCATATCAACAATTGTTGGTTATTTAACGCCAAATCCTGTTTTTACATATATATTAAATATATGGTTTGTAAACACATTTTTTAGATACACAGTTAGATGATCAAACAGTTCTATTTCTAATAATTCTATTTAGCATAAGTCAACAAAGTTAAATGGTTCCATGTATTGCTATGTATCACCAACAATGCAGTTAAACATCAGTCATTTGTTTACGCACAGTTGACTTATCAAACAGTTCTATTTTTACAGTTCAATTTAGTATAGATCATTTGTTTACTCTCAGTTTAAATATCAAACAGTTCTGTTTGATCCATAGATAGGACCTGTCAGGTGCTACCACAAGGGGTCTGAGTGGGCCTGGGAGCAATGGCAATAAAGGGGTATTTTGCATTCCCCAAACCTTTAGCTTTAGTGTCATATCCAGGACACCCGTTAGGGGAGTCTTACCACTACGTAGAGAGGCATTTGGTGTATTCTACAGTACAAGCCAACTGGGCAACCAGTTTTATCGTACAAATTACTCACACTCGTAAATTTCTCGAGATTTTGATGCAACATATGAGACCAACTAGTGTGAAACGATTTCTCTTGATGGGTATAGTCCCCTTGGCTTAGTGTTTAACAGTTTGGAATACGATATCGTCGTAATCGAGATCGAACTGCAGTCACGCTATTTCGTTTTCTTTCTGATACCAATGGGAAAGGTACGAACTCTCTCAGCTATGGGTTAAATAGCACCACAAATGGCCCGGGAGACTGGTGTTCAATCCCAGGTCGTGTCATACCAAAGACTTTAAAAATGATACTTATTACCTCTTAGCTTATCACTCAGCAATATAAGCTACGTATCAAGGGTAAAGTGGAGCAATCCAGGAAAAGGAGTAGCGCCCTCCCCTACACATCAGTATAGCCGCTATTGAAAAGGGAGCCTTCCGATCGCCCTCGACTACGGTCGCAAACTTTACTTTACTACCTTTCAACTATTCTTCTAGAAAGATTGTTTGGCATAAAATAATCCACGTAGGTTGATATATCACAATCTTCTTTTGATATAAACTGCAAACCATTCAAACGATTCTGTAATCGCTTGTTGTAAGTCATTGCTTACCCGAAACTGTCAAGCACACTTTTTTTTTTTTTTTTTTTTTGACAGGCTTGTTACTTTTGATGAAAAGTGGATCCGTTATCATAACATCAAATACTGTTGTCTGTGGATCTGTCGATGAAACAGACCATCTCGATAACCGAGAAGTAGACTTCTCCCAGAGAAGATCATGTTGAGTGTATGATACTATTTACCAACCCCTCCGCTCGGGCAGGATATGACACAAGGTCAATTTTTAAGCGGAGTTTAACAGGTTTGAATTCAGAGTTTTCCTTCTCCTAGACTAGTAGCCTCACCAAGGCTGAAGAACCTAGTCTGCCCTACTATTTACCCATAGCTGGAGGGAGAATAATTGGATTCATACCTTCCCAAGGATATTAGTGCTATGTGAAATGCAATCAGTCAGGTCCAGGATTTGAACTCGTGTCGCCGTGTCCATTTCCTACGACGATAACGACTACACCACGGTTGAGTGTATGATGATATTTTCAAAGAACTGCCTATTACGAACTGTTGGACAATAATCAAACAATCATATGTAATCCCTGCTGCAATCAACTTTGTCGTTTAAAAACAGGTTTAGACAAAAATATCCCCTATCATATTAATAAACGTCCTTACTTAGTTCATTCGACAAAAGCTCAGTTAGGAAAAATTGTTTCACCCTCCATATTCTCATGAACTTGCTCTTTTTGATTATAACTTGTTTTAGGGATTACGGAATCATTTGGATGGTCTTAGGTTGATATTAAGGGAAGAGGCTGAACAATAGTCGGTCTCATATTGCATAAAACCAAAGGAATTTTACAAGCTTGGCATCTATAATCTTGTGGACAGATGGAATTAGGTTCTTGGAAGCAATGGAGGTTATGTTAAGGATTATATACTTCAATTATATATATTTCAATTGGCATAAGTTTTTTTTTCAATGATAGGATATACTTTGAAAATTTTATTCGTTCCGACTTAATATTCTATAGGCACTTAACGGGTTAGGATTGCAGAACTTTACAAGTGAGTTAGATTCTAAATAGTTGCGGCACATGGCGCAACTAAAAATAAGATAATATATCAATTCAAATGTAAAGTCACATAAAAACATGGCGCAAATAAGAACAGAAAATGAGGGGGTGGAAAAAAGTAATAGTTAGTGGAAAAAATAAAGGGAAAAGGGGAGAGCTGAGAAAAAGAAGAAAAAGCAAAAAGAAGTCGACGAAAGGAAAGAGGAAGAGTGTAAAAGAACTAAAGGAAAGAAGAATAAAAGAAAAGAAAGAAGAAAAGAAAGAAGAAAAAAGATGCAGAAAAAATAAGTAAAAGAAAAAAGACAAAAGGGGAAAGAATAGAAAGAGAAAACTAATGAAGAAAAAGACGTGGAAGAAAAATAGGAGAGAGATGAATTGCAAAAAGAAGGAAAAAAGAAAAAGAAAATCGAAAATTTCTAATGATGATGATGATGATGATGATGAAGAAAGCCACAAAGATATGCCGAAGTGAAAAGGAAAAGAAATAACAAAAGTTGAATGAATGGAAAAAGAAAACAAATGAAGAAGAAGACGTTGAAAAAACGGGATTTAGAAGAATAAGGAAGAGAAGAAAAAAAAAAAAAACGAAGGAGAAAATAGAAAGTTGCAAACGATTATAATGATGATGATAATTATGATGATGATGAAAGCCACAAGGATTCAACATATAATGGTGTCTTTTTTTTAAATACTTTTTCTAAAATTATTACTTCTGTCAAAAGGGATTTATTTTCGTTCAAACGGCGCATCAATCTTTTCTCTTTTTATATGATCCTAACATCACCGCTTAATCTTCCTTCGCTATTTACTCGATAAATAAGAAACGAATAAGTCGGACAGTTCGGCAGTTCAACAGAAATTTTTAAAAAATGTTCTCTTGATTGAATTCTGTAACTCTACCGCCCCCAAACATTTTAGTTCCGACCCTACAAAGAATAATCTTTATTCGTATTGTAATTTTTATTGCGGTCGTTATTTTATTTCATTTCATTTTTTTTTTTTTTTTGGACAATAAAGCGGAAGACGACGAGTTGTTAAATGATTGGTCGTTTTACTCAAGCCGAAATTCAATTCATCATTAATTGAATGGAAAGTACAGTTTAAAAGGAATTGAATTTGTTGCACTCTTTTTTTATTGCACTCCACTACTTCCCACCTATCATAGGCGAATTTGCTCAGCTGGTAGTTAAGCCGTAAATGGAATCGACAGAGTTCAAATTCTGGTCACAGCCACCATTTTCGCGCCAAATCCGTTAACATCGGAGGTCAATCCATTTCATTCAGAGCTCAGCTCAAATGTTCCCCATTAACAAGCATACAAGAGGACAACCTTCTTTCACTGCAAAGCAAAGATCGTTGTGGCATAATGGCTTAAGTACTGGACTGTGACCCCGCCGAAGTTAGCAAGATCGCTATTACTTTCACTTTCGGACTAATACCCTTAGAAAAGGTATGAATGTTCAACTGTTGTCTTTTTTTCGACAAAGATAGCTTTGGCATCAAATAACACACGAAGATTGATATATTTAAACCTAAGTTTATGACTCGGAATGTTCATAACCAACCATAAAGTCCTGTTCAGCTAAAACCGCGCAAAAATCATACTATTAACATCTTTCGAGGCTTGTTCATTAACCGGTTCACTCCAATCTTCAATTTTGTAATGTTGAAAAAATAAGCTGAGGGAGAAGAGGGTTGGCTTTTCCAAGGATATTAGTTCGAAAGTGCACGTAATAATGCATGTAATAGCGTGACTAGTGTTTGAACTTGCTAACTACGATGTCGTCGTCCAGTACTTAAGACATTAGGCCTTTGGGACTCAGCTTATAGATATTCTTGTTATATATACTCGACTACGTAACAATTCATACATGTCCACGAGTACGTCAATGTATGGCATACAAATTTCATATGACCCTGGTAAATCTCTCTCCCCCTCTCTCTCTCTCTCTCTCTCTCTCTCTCTCTGTATATATATATATAAATGAAGGCATAAATTTTTCGTATTTATCATGCACGCATTCTCTCTTTCTATTTTACTTTCTTTCTCTCTCTCCCAGTCTCTCTCTCTCTCTCTATATATATATATATATATATATATACATATTTGTGTACTTACTAATATAAAAGCATTTTCAAGAAATAAGGCCAATTACTTTCTAGATATTGTTAAAAAGTCAAAAGCTCTGTCGCCGGCGCTTAGAATATATGCATACCCTGTAAAGGGTTAAGACCCTCCCGAAAAGGGGTGTTCTGGATATGACTCTAAACTGCAACCGGTGTTTAGGCTCTTTTGCGGGAACTTGGGGAAGTGTGCAGTAATTCTTTAGTGCAATTACTCCCATGTTCACTCTGAACAGCTACAAAAACTTGTAAATATGCATGTTCAGTCAATGCGATTCTCTAACCTCTTGGCTTTTTCTTTTATCTATTTATTTATTTTTTGTTTTTTATATAAAATGTTATATCAACCGTGGGTTATTTAATGGCAAATCCATTCTTGTAGAACAGTTGTGGTACTATTTAACCCTCAGTTGGGGGTATAAGTGGGTTCTTCCCTTTCCCAAGGCAGTTAATCCAAAAGTGAACGTAATCGAGTGATCGCTTACTAAAATGTTGCAGTCCAGCACGTTATCTACCACGGAATAGGACTCCCCTCTAACCTCTTGGCATAGAATGACTATAGACAGGTTGACATGCCGTTAAAATCAATCCATCAATCTTTTTCAATTTTGGATGCCTGTATAAAATACTTTTTCAAGAAATCAGTCTCATTATTTTCTAGATATTCTCTATAAACGATTTTTTGGGAACAAAATCAAAACTCTGCTCTGTGGTTGCTGTTTGGGAACTGTTTAGAACATGCAATCGATCGTGATGAATCACGTGAAAGCAGTGTCAGTTGAAGACTCACAGAACTGTTTTTTTTTTATTTTTCATTTTTTTGGAGGGAGGCGGGGAAATGGAAATGTTTTCGTCGGCGTGTAACTTCATAAGGGAAATATTTTTAAAGTGATAAAGTTGATTTGTAATTAATTTGATGATGAAAAACATTTATACATTCCGTACTATTATTTAAGCGTGCACGTGCTGTTTTTAAGAGAAACATTCTGTTCAAAAAACAATGTCAGTTTTGAGCAAAACTGACATTAAACACTTAAGGCCACGAATGTTTGATAATCGAAACTTACTTAGTTTCATAATAAAGCTTATTATGAAACTGTCTTCTTTAATTCATTTTTGGCCGAGCCTCGTATAAAATAATTTAATTCTATTTGACTCATGTTTCAGTGCAAAGATACGAGGCCATTTCATATAGTAAGTTCTCTAGATGTTACTCGGTGTTCGCAGAGATAAATGTAAGTTTTTGCTGATCATCTGTCGTAAAGGTACAATTTTGTATCGTCACGGAAAAAACAAAACAACAAAAAACAACAACGAGTTGCCCTTCCGAGAAATATTCATTTACAAAATATACAGACGTTGATATATATAGGAGACAAAAATAGAGTAATCTATTTAGCTTAGATATGGCACACGGCCGAATAAATAGGGCACCCAATGAGACTCGAACTCTCTCGTGTAAGTTCGCTAGTCTAGCTTGCAAACCATTACACCACTCGTGGTGCCCAAAAGGCAGAAATAGACCATCGAGGTCCAGTGCATAAGCTACTCTTATACGCACTGGATGAGTCGAAAATAAAAGTCCATGTAGGTAAGAGTAGATTAGTGCTGTTCCTCTCTACAACACAGGTCTGACATTCTCCAATTGACATTTACATATGGACTATGTAAATGTCAGTTGGAGAATGTCATTCATGTGTTTGTCCTTATTTCTCCAGCAGAGCAGAGCATGTCTGGCTTGTACTTTCGTAGATGGTTTGTGGGATGAGAGGTAAGTGGCCGTATAACTGTTCTTTTGGAGGGTGCTTCCAGGATTTGTTCAGAAAAGCACGTGACATCCAATCGAGATTTTTCTCCAAGAGTTTAACTGAGAGTCCAAGTGGTGCAACCATACAGTAGTACTGACACGGCTACTGAAGAATTCCCGTTTCATTTTCTTATAGAAATCAGATTGCTTTATGGTCGATAACTTGTCTATACCAATACATGCTTTGCCTTTGCGTATATTTTACATCGCTTTCAGTAGATGAGATATTGATATCGAGGTATGTGAACTTGTCTACGAATTTCGGAGGCTTGCTAGTTAATGAAGATTAAGTTCTGCTCTGGCCGATATTTTTTTTATACCGACCACGTCAAGGTTTGTTTGCAACAGATATGTTTCACAAGAACATTAGAACGAAGTTTTGAAAAGTTGATTTTGAGGTTTTATATTATCCCAGTCAGCTGGGGCTGTAGAATACGCCGACTGTATCTCTGCAGAGGTTTAAGACCCCCCCTTCCTGCAACGAGTGTTCTGGATATACCACTAAGCAAAATACTGGAATTTTGGAGAATGAAGTGTGCCTCTTCATTGCCATTGCTTCCTGTTCCACTCTGACACGAAATGGTATCACTTGATAGGGTCTTATTAAGGGGTCAAAGGGAACTGTTTGACATTTAAACTGAATAAAAAAATAACTTATGCTAAGTTGAATTGGTAGAAATAGAACTGTTTGTGATTTACGTGTGTGTAAACAAATGACTGATGTTTAATTTAATGGTTCGTTTTGAATTGCAATTCTTGTAACCACTTCACTGTATGCAAACAAATGATTTATACCGAATAGAATTATAAGTGTTAGACTGCAACAATTCAAACCATTTAACGGTGTAGAAACAATATAAATACTAGCGTGTAAACAAATTAGTTCTAACTCATTTAAAAATGAAATAACAGACAAACTAATTTTGCACAGATCCTGTATATTTATTTAAATGCGTGCAAACAAATGAATAATATTAAATTGTTACTGTTACATAGAAGTAGTTGAAACCATTTAACTGTGACGTAAAATGAACTCAGGTTCGTATAAAAATGTTATCATCAAAATGCTTATAAATGATATATATATTTAATGAATATGTATAAACAGATTTTGGCATTAAATAACCAGTAAAGGGTGATATGCCATAAAACCAAAACTAAGATAGTAAATAGTTCATAGATCATATCGTAAGCTAAATTTTGCAAACAATGAAACATTAAGAAAAAAAATCTGCTATAAACATCACAAATCAACCAAATTTTTCATAAGATTCATAAATAAAAACATCTAAAATTCATAATATACATGATTTAGAGTTATATAATATCAAGAATTCTATCGAATACTACAAATGATAAAGTTTCAAGTAATTATTTCTATCTAATAATAGTAATTTGTTTGCATTGCAGAGTTATATAGCCTCAAGTAACTCATAATAATCCTTCGTAAACAATTACATCTTCAAGTAACGTAACTATTCTTAATACAAATGATTTACATAGAGTTTTTGCTGTTGAAATGTTTTTGAAGGCCGGTGCATCGGTAATTGCTACACACCGAGCTTTTCGATCTCCTTTCCTGTTATATCAGAATGATGCTGATTTTACTCTCTCTGGCTGCATTTTCAATCCAGAACAGCATCATTCCGACGTAAAATGAAATAAGCACGAAAAACTATATGTGTAGCAAATACAGATTCATCAGTCTTAAGAAAACCTTTTTAACTGCACTCACACGGTGTGCTTAAGTTCAAGCAATGATCGTAATTAATCGTCTCTAAAAAGCAAAAATGGCATGACAGCTAGTTGTTACCATTATAACTTGTCCAAGTTTACAAGCACTACACAGGTGACAGATTAAAATCTGGTGGGTATTTCAGCCCCACTCTGTATAATCCCATTGGAAGATTCCAATAATTCTTATTCAGCTTAGTCAAAAGTTTTTTCGACAAAAATAAAGTTTTTGCTTCGTTCCAAACATACAATAGAAAATGTGAAAAATGAATCTATTTTATTCTTCTTGATGAAGACCGCCCCAGGTTTTACGTGAGTTGTAAAGTTGGCGACCGTAGTCGAAGGTGACCAGAAGGATCCCTTTTCATTAGCTACTACACCAAGGTGTAGGGGAGGGCACTACTACTTTCCCTGGATTGTTCCACTTTACCCTTGATACATACCTTATATTGCTGAGTGTTAAGCCAGGATGTATCAAGAACAATTTTTAAAGTCTTTGGTATGACGCGACCTGGGATTGGACCAAGATCTCCCGGCCCATTGGCGAACACTCTACCCGCTAGGTAAAACCTTTAATGTTTTTACATTTTCTTTCTCTCCCTCTCTCTCTCTCTCTCTCTCTCTCTCTCTCTCTCTCTCTTTCTTTCTTCAAAGAGAATTACTGAATTTTCTTTTTTTTACAGATTCAAACAGAATTATCATTTCTTTCTTTGTTTCTTTGTTTCTTTGTTTGTTTCTTTCTTTCTCCAAACTGTATAATAGTTTCTTTTTTTTTCTTCTTTCACCAGAAAAATATTCTTTCTTTCTTTCTTTCTTTCTTTCTTTCTTTCTTTCTTTCTCAAAACAGAATTTATCTTTCTCTCAACTGTATTTTCTATTTTTTCCTTCGAATATTTGCTTCATTCTTTTTTCTTTTGATCTGGTGTCCCCTTTCTATTATCTTTTTATTTTATTTTGGTTTTCATTATTTTATTTTCCTTCCTTTTTTCTTTATTTCTTTTTTTTTATTTTAGTTTTTTTTACTATCAATTTTTTGCCTTCTTATCCTCCCATCTCTGTGTCAATCAATTAGCGATTATCTGAATAATTTCATTTATTTCACTCTTTTTTTTTGTCTTCAATCCTAATTCGCCCTCTTTTCCTTTCTTTTCTTCTTTCCTCGTTGTTTTTATCCTTAAACTTGTTTCTTTTTATTATCGCCTTATATTTCTACTCTTCACTTTCTGCTTAATTCATTGATTGTTCGTTAATTTTATTTTTTCATCCTTTCTTTCTTCCTCCCTTCCTTCCTTCTTTCCGTTCTTGGAAAATTTTTATTCGATTCCGGTGCGTGCTGTGTTCATGGGGTGCTTCAGCATCCTGTTCCACCGACTGCAGTCCAATGCAGTGAGATGTCGGCCATGATTTATTTACCTATTATTTCATCCGTCTGTGCACATACCCTTGACACAACAGCTCCACTGATACCGTTGTGGACGAGATGAAGTACACCCCCACCTAATGCCACTCCACCTCACCCCATCCTTAACCACCCGCATCATACCTCCACTTCATTCATATGCTTGACCAACCCTTCTACCCACAAACGATATAGCTGTACCGTCGTGCGCATGTTCCACGATAGGTGTGCAAATCATTTAGGGTTTGATGTGTGCTTTTGTGTGAGAACAAGATTCTCAAAGATTATGTAAACATGGATATATGTAGGTATGTGTGTCTGTGTATGTGTCTGTGTGCGTTTGTGCACATGAGTATGTGTGTATGAAAGAATGTTAACTCTCAACATTTACATATATATATATATAAATATATATGTGTGTGTGTGTATTTGAGAATTTGTGTTAACATAAGTGTATACCTGTTTATAAGTATATGTGCAGGTGAGCTGCCAAACGGAAATTGTGAGGATGTGTATTTGTGAATGAGTGCGTGCGTATGTATTTGTGTTTGAATATAGCTGTGTATGTGAGTACGTGTTATATCAGTACGAGAATATGTAATATGTAAATATGGTTATGAGCAGTTGTGTATTTACATGCGTGTGTGTATGCACGCATGTGCGTGTGCGTGTGTGATTATTTACGAGACTCTAACGGTTACTATCAATCCAGGATTAATGTCAATGAAGGGGTATTCCAACTTCCCCAAAGCTCTTGGACTAGAGCCTCACCGTCAGATGCAGTTTAGTGACATAACCAGGACACTCGTTAAAGGGCTCTTACCCCTCTACACTGGCGGATTCAGTGTATTCTATATCGGCTCACGTTAGAATTAATCGTTACTACTTTATTCAGATTTGAACGCAAAACATTGATCGTAATACAAGTTTTACAAAATGTTGTTGGCATCAGAAACTCCAATCACCAATAATTCCAAGAGTAACACAGATTCATTTTTTTTTCAAGGTGTCCTAGTGGCACAATGGGTAACGTGTAAGACTATGATCTCGTAGTAAGCAAAATCGATCTCTACTCGGGCTATTACGTGCACTTTTGGAATAATTCTCGTGGTAAATGTATGAAGTTCCATATTCCACCAGCTATAAGTTAAATAGTACCACTGCTGTTCGATAAGGATGGATTTAGCATTAGATAACATATGAAAGTTGAAATGCCGTTAAACAATCAAACCAAACCATTTTTTGCCGATAACCGTTGCACCTTCCATGTATTCACACACACACACACACACACGTATATATATAGAGAGAGAGAGGGAGGGAGAGAGAAAGAGAGAGAGAGAGAGAGAGAGAGAGATAGCATTGTTTTATATACTTAAATCGTGAAAATAAAAATCATACGACAAAACTTGATACATGTAATTTTTTACGCTTCTTTGACGAAGCAAAATTGATGATGGCATTCCAGTTATTATTTCATTTAACTTTGTCTTAAACTGATTTGTGTTTATCCAACTAATCCGTGGCTAAGAGATTGCATAAAAACATATGGTAAAATTTCTAAGTAGAGTACAGCTGGTATAAATTCAGAGTTTTCCCTTTTAGACAAGGTTAAAGACCCCAGTCTACCCAACTATTTATCCATAATTGGGGAACAAACGTCTTCATGCATTTCCGGGACTTGAACTTTACAGGTTGATTCCATTTCCTATGAATATTTCCAATAACCGTTACGCCATTGACTCCTTCTGATTTTTGCATAGGTTAATGAATTTTTAAAAGAATCGTACAACTTATAATGGATTAGGAATTCCTTCTTTGTCAATTCTGATTAATTAATAATTATTGATAATGCTCCATTTAAGGTATTTCTAGTCATTTTTAAAGTGCTATAACAAGTTTTTCTTTAATCGTATTTCTGATTTTATTGCAACACTGAGGCTTTAATTCTATGATGGTTAAATCAATGAATCATAAAACGTTTATTTTCGATATCTTCAGTCTTGCCTTTTTCAGTTTTATTCAATTGTAGTCAGTCCGAGAAATAAACAATCAATAAATATTCCTTAATAAATGTCCCAAAGAGTTAGTATCGTAACGCTAACAATTTGGGTACGTCAAAAGGATCTTTTAAAGCGATTCCTTTTAGTGAAAAGTTGAACGTTCTCGACTTACTGTAGTATATCTGGAGGAGGGGTAGAAAGTGACAATAACACTTATTTATAAAGATATAAACTATTTTCTTATTATGAATGTCAAGGAGAAATGGCTATAGGGGAGAGAGAAAGAGAGAGAGGGTGAAGGGAAGAAAGAGAAAGAGATGGAGAGAGTCAGGAAACTGGCTTAGATTTACACCACATTGAGATAGATATATTCAGAGCCTTGCTTCTTTGTGTTTCTTTCACGAGAGACTGATTCAGCGCAGGCTCTCAACCTGCCCACCCGCCTCGGGCTAGAGCCCAAAACGGGGTGATTCTGCTGACTGCCTGTTTTCTCTGCTGACTGACTGCCGACTTACTGGGCTTGAAAACTACTGTTGTTATATATTTTCCGGACACCCACGCATTCTTTCTATGCAGTTCAGGTGGCATTTGCACTGTCCCTTGTTTACCTTAAGACACAGCTGCACATAGTGTTTTGAATCCCCAAACTAACTGGCCTGTCAAAGGTCAATATGTAACACTACTAAAGAAAGAAAAAAATTATGCCTTGAGGTTATTAAGTTCTCCGATAATCTTGGATCCATTTTTTTTTCATTACGATATATAACAAGAATTTCATGGAGATGCACGTGGTATAATGGTTATCGTCGTAGGAAATGGACACGGCGACACGAGTTCAAATCCTGGACGAGACTGATTACATTTCACACAGCACTAATACCCTTGGGAGAGGTATGTATCCAATTATTCTCCTAGGGAAGACTAGGTTCTTCAGCCTTGGTGAGGCAAGGAAAAACTTAGTGAGAAGGAAAACTCTAAATTCAAACCTGTTAAACTCCGCTTAAAAATTGACCTTGTGTCATATCCTGCCCGAGCGGAGAGGTCGGTAAATATGGGTATATAACACGAATTTCATTGTTAGGTATTATGATTAATCCCTTGTATCTGATTTATAAATGAAAGTTTATTACAGACACGTATCTGTCGTAAAAAAAGAGAATTATGGCAACAGAGGAGTACTAGTTATTCCTCATACATTTAGAAAGGAGCCTCATCACTGGATTCAGTTTAGTATCATACTCCCTTATTTTTCTGGGGTGGGATTTGCAATGAATACAATCAGTGTATTTTAAGTCCCGTAGAGAGAGCTGTGTGCAGGAATCGATGCTTGCATTCCATCCCAAAGGCTGGAGAACAAATTCCTGAAACTTGACAAATTTTTAGTTTATGTCCAATCCGTCCTCACAAAGTGGCTGAGACATAGGGTCGATTTTAAGCGGATTTTAACAGGTTTGAATTCAGGATTTTCCTTCTGCTAGACTGGTTGCCATAGCAAGGTTAAATTGCAGAGTCTGCCCTACTATTTACCCTTGGCTGAAGGGAGAATAGTTTATTTGATTCATATCTTTCCCAAATCGCAAGTTTATATCTATTATTGCATGCCGAAATTTCATTAAGTTCTAAATGTTTGATTACGATCATAATACTTCGAATCTTAAATTGCGTTTTTTAAATTTCTCTGTTTGTCTATAATTATTTTTTTGATATCAAATATTCCTATCTGATACAAATAATTTTGATATCGTTAAATGCTTTAAGTATTGCAATCTAATACAAATAATTTATACACAAACAAATGGTTTCAAGTAACCATTTCCATTCAACAAGTAATTAATAATAAAGATTATTAGAAAAGAATTTTACCTTCAAAGATACCTAATACAAATGATTTGCTCAAAGTTACATGATCTCGAGTTTTCTTATATAATACAAATAATTTGGACATAGTTGCATGATATTAAGTTTTTCTATATAATTCGAATAATTTCTACACCGTTGGATGATATCAAGTTTTCTTATTTAATACAAATAATTTAGATAAAGTTGCATGATATCTAGTTTTCCTATATAATACAAATAATTTTGAATAGATCTATTTGACCTGTAGATGCGACCTTAACGTGACATCGATGGTCAAATATATGTGTTTATAAATTTCTCTACACTCTCAAGAGGTCCAGATCTGAAGCCTCACCATTAGATGCGGTTTAGTTTTATATCCTATTTTTTGTGGGGAGATATAAAACCCTACACTGCAGAAGATGGAGTGGTCGTATTCTTTGCCCCACCCACAGGGCTGCCCAGATATTGAATTCAAAACCTGGTAACTTCATACATTTTAACCAACGCTTATACACTATACAATTATCCCATAGGATAATTTGGTACAAAGAGCCTTAAACCGAATGTTCCTTTCTCTCCCTATTTAACCAGAGTATATATATATATATATTTTTTCCAATGACTAAGTTGCAGGTTTTAAATTTATTAGAGCATATGATAACTTAATTTTTTTTATTAGGATCAGTGGGGAGTACGTTTCTTTGAATAAATGTGTTTAATATTTTTTCATCTAATTTATAATTGTAAGGCATTTGGTTGCGGTAAAAAAGTTTGATGAATTTATATACTATAATAAATTTAAAACCTCCAACTTTGTTATTTCGATTGGAGTTTTGCAAAAAACCAACGTTATATATATATATACACACACACAGTGTATCACAAAAGTGAGTACACCCCACTCATTTCTACAGATATTTAAGTATATCTCCTCACGGGACAATACTGACAAAATGACACTTTGACACAATGAAAAGTAGTTTGTGTGCAGCTTATATCATAGAGTTACTTTATTTTCCCCTCAAAATAACTCAAAATATAACTATTAAAAGCTAAACCCCTGCCAACAAAAGTGAGTACACCCCTTAGGGAAAGTTGTCAATATTAACATACACCATGTCAACTCAATATTTTGTGTGGCCACCATCATTATCCAGAACTGCCTTTACTCTCCTGGACATGGAATTTACCAGAGCTTCACGTGTAGCCACTGGAATGCTCTTCCACTTCTCCATGACGACGTCGCGAAGCGGGCGGATATTTGAGATTTGTGCACCTCCACCTTCCGCTTGAGGATCCCCCAAAGATGTTCTATTGGGTTCAAATCTGAATACATGCTTGGCCAGTCCATCACCTTTACCCTCAGCCTCTTCAGTAAAGCAGTTGTCGTCTTGGAGGTGTGTTTGGGGTCATTGTCATGCTGGAACACTGCCCTGCGACCCAGTTTCTGGAGGGAGGGGATCATGCTCTGCTGCAGTATTTCACAGTACATGTTAGAGTTCATGTTTCCCTCAATGAAATGTAACTCTCCAACACCTGCTACACTCAAGCAGCCCTATACCATGACATTCCTACCACCATGGTTGACTGTAGGCATGACACACTTATCTTTGTACTCCTCACCTGGTCGCCGCCACACATGCTTGAAGCCACCGGAACCAATCAAATTAATCTTCATCTCATCAGACCATAGGACATGGTTCCAGAAATCCATGTGATTTGTCGACATGTCTTCAGCAAACAGTTGGCGGGCTTTCTTGTGTATCGTCTTCAGAAGAAGCTTCCTCCTGAGGTGACAGCCATGCACACGAATTTGATGTAGAGTGCGGCGTACGGTCTGAGCACTACTAACAGGCTGACTTCCCACCTCTTCAATCTCAGCAGCAATGCTGACAGCACTTCTACGCCGATCTATCAAAGAAAGCATTTGGATGTGACGCTCAGGGCGTGCGCTCAGCTTCTTTGGATTACCTTCCCGAGGCCTATTCTGAGTGGACCCCGCTCTTTTAAAACGCTGGATGATCTTAGTCACTGTGCTGCAGCTCAGTTTCAGGGTGTTGGCAATCTTCTTGTAGCCTTGGCCATCTTTATGTAGTGCAACAATACGTCTTTTAAGATCCTCGGAGAGTTCTTTGCGATGTGGTTCCATGCTGGAACTTTCAGTGACCAGTATGAGAGAGTGAGAGTGCTGCACTACAAATTTGAACACTCTTGCTCCCTATGCACACATGGGCCTAGTAACACTAATGAGTCACATGACATTTTGGAGGGAAAATAACAAGCAGTACTCAATTTGGATATTTAGGGGTGTAGTTTCTTAGGGGTGTACTCTCACTTTTGTTGGCAGGTGTTTAGCTTTTAATGATTATATTTTGAGTTATTTTGAGGGGTAAATAAATTAACTCTGTTATATAAGCTGCATACAGACTACTTTTCATTGTGTCAAAGTGTCATTTTGTCAGTGTTGTCCAATGAAGAGATATACTTAAATATCTGCAGAAATGTGAGGGGTGTACTTCTTCTCACTTAGGTGAATTTATTCTGTATCTACTTATCTTTCGCTTTATTCATTTTGAGTAAAAATCTTCCTTCTTTTCTTTCCAGAATGCATTGATTATTATAGATTGAACGAATATTGGATTGTTTTACATAGATCGATTTGTTTTTCTATTACAACCAACGCTTGCTGGTGAAAAAAATTCAGTTACAGTCCGAAACTGCTTAATTATATTTTCTCACAGCATAGTAATACCCTTACGCTATGATTTTTTACACACACAAGATATGCCCACTTAGATTTAGGCTAACAAAGACTACTACATTCCATGCATGAATCTTCACTTTCTCTTCCAAAACCTTAAACATTTACTCTCAGCCTAATACTATCTTTTCTTACAAGAAAAGATTTTGTAACTTTGTTTTCCAACAAACTTTTTCCTCAGTTTCAAGAAATAGAAACCTTAATTTGTGGATCGGGGTTTTATTCAATCATTTACACCTTTTTTCTGATATATATATATATATATATATATTATCCAACGCCAAGTCAGCCGATGGTAGGAACGATTGTATTTTCGTATTTTTTATCTACAATATCCATTTAATTCAAAATATAAAAGAGAGCTTAATGTAAAATGATTCTAATAAATTAAAATACGGAGCAAATATTTCCATATAAAAGAAAAACCTTAAAAAATTACTCATTTTTTGTAATAATATTTATTTCAGCAGACCCTATTTTCTTAAAATGTTAGATCTGCATCTTCAGACAAAGAAATAATGATATATATATATATATATATATATATATATATATATATATATATATATATATATTGTGCATTTTATAGGTAATTCGGTAAAATATGTGTCTCAAGCCAAATGTCCTTTTTGATGGTGGCACGCCATCATATGCAGTTTATTGCCATTCTCGAGACACCCTTTTGGAGAGGGCGGAGACTTATGCATATACATAGAGCTTTAGTATATTAAAGGTCCACAAACCAACGATCTGCCTGATCTCTGTAACTACAATCAAGGAGGCCTTACGCAACTCTGAACAATGAGCAATGTACATTTGTTGCCAGGAGATGGTTCAAAAAGTGCTTTGGATGAAACACTTAGATTCAGAATCCATAGATTCTACTTTCTCATCCTTTGGAAAAGTGCTGATCATACCATCATTTTTTACAGATACTATGATAGATAGATAGACAGATATAAACATACTGAGAAAGAAAGAAAGAACGAAAGAATGAAAGAATTTTCAATGAATTATGAATTAGGATTATCAATAGAAATCAAAGAATAAACGTCATCCAGAACGCGAACATGATCAAAAATATGTATGGACTGCTTTAGAGCTGCGTTAATAACATATTTAAAACCAATATCAATGGTGGGTGTTCAAGATTAAATAAGAGTTACAATTTCAAATGCTGATTTTTAAGGCAAACAAGCAAGTCCCAAAAAGAAGATTAGGGTTAAACCCTCTACCTTTACCCATTTCTCCTACTTGGCCATCTGTCTCCTTTAATAAAAACTTAGTGAGAATCTATACATCTTCTATGTATGTAAGACGCGTGTATCCACAATGTATCAATATTAGTGTGCATATGCGACAAAGTATATGTTTTGAAGGATTTAAAGCCAGCATTTATCTCTGGCCGATTCGGCTGTCGGCGCCAATGTCTTCCAAGTGCTTGTCGTGTAGTACGCACCTATTAAACATATTTGGCCTGATCAGATGTCGCACACGGTTGCTTGTGGTTCTCAACGTCGCTGGAGCAGCAGTGAGCGCTGGTGGTATCGGGAGTGGGGAGCTATCTGCCCGCGGTGGGTGAACTCTTCCGAACTCTTGCCGCGGGGCACATAACAGCAACGAACAAATTAGAAAAATGGCGGGTCGAAATAATAAAAAAAATGAAAAAAAAAAAAGAACAAAAAGAAAAGGCAAGATGTAAATTAAACAGATTTGGAAAAAAGAATAAATAAAAACTAAAAAAAAGAATGACGTAATTGAGAATGACGGAATTGCAGGAAGTGTTGTAGCAAAAAGAAAATAACACCACTGGATATGAAAAAACCTGAGGAAAGCACAATGTTCTGTGCAAAAAGAAGTCATCTCGTCCATACACAAATATATATATATGTATATATTTCCTTACACACAAAAAAAACTGATACATATATATATATATATATATATATATTGTTCCTTCCTTGTGTTACCGTACGTATTGTGTATACCCTTTGCACAGAACATCGTGTGCTTATATATATATATATATATATATATATATATATATATAGTGTGTGTGTGTGTGTGTTTTCCTTGTGCAAAGGATATATATATATATATATGCAACCTTACACAAAGATAGCGGAAGGCTGTGTTCAAAATATACAAATAAAATGTATACTTATATGACTATAGATAAGGAAATCTCTATCAATATATATGTCTGTGGGTGTCTTAACACAGAGAAAGCATCATTTTCTGTGCAAATATATACGAAACGCATATCTATATACCCTTAAATAAGAACTCTCTCACATTCTCTCTCTCTCTCCCTCTCTCTCTCTCTCTCTCTCTACATATACATATTGCGGTCGAGG
>OY757916.1:62848317-62930817 GCA_963585895.1 Sepioteuthis lessoniana | reverse complement strand
GGAAACCCACTTTTACTGGGCTATATTTGAATTGGCATTCTTTTGCCCCAAAATCTAGGAAGCTTAATCTATTTAGAAATCTTTCTTACAGAGCTCTTAACATTTGTAGTGAGTACAAGATTGATAATGAACTTAGAGCTATCAGGGATATCTTTATAGATAACGGGTACCCAGAGGATGTCATTGACAGTAACATCAAGTATACGGTGACAAAATTCAGGGACACGAATAAAGTTTTTGGTCCTTTGAAATGCCCCGTATACTTCAGACTCCCTTGGGTTGGTTTTGCTACCGAATCCATTGCAAATAAGATTGCCTCATCTGTGTATCATTGCTATAATGCTGTTAACCTAAGACCAATATTCCCTTCTTGGCCGACCTTTAATTCTACCAACAATGATAAGCTACCTATCTTTAAACAAAGTAATTTAATTTATAAATTTACTTGTCGATGCAATTCTACATATATAGGTATGACTTGTCAATGTCTCGACGTAAGAGTTAGGCAGCATATACCCAGATCTCTTTTGTCAGGCTGATTAATATCCGGGCATTCCCAAGTAATGGATTCGGCAATTGGTGAGCATCTGCTCTCTATAAATAATTGCAGAACTCGTTATGAAGATTATTGTTTTTTTCTGTCCTGCACTGGGCTAGAAATAAATTCCACCTCAAATTTCTAGAGGCGATTTATATCTCTATGAATCGCCCCTCTCTGTGCAGGCTGTTAAACAGTCACACTCTTGATATATTTGGGGAACTCCTGGATACAGGGGTTACTTAATTTTTTCCCCCTCTATCGGGCCATTCTACCTATATATTATAGATATATACCCCGTTTTTATTTAAATTTTCCGGTGTCCTCAACTTAAAAAGAACCGGACGAAAAGGGTCCTTCGTTGTTTTATTGTTTTACTAAGTTCCCCGACTATAATCACCAATGATGTCTCTACTCATTATATTGTACAAATTTTGCTGTACTCATAATTTAATTATATATATATATATATATATATATGAGAGTTCTGGTCATACCATATAACTTAGCGGTACCTGTCGCATAGTCGACTCAAAGGTGATTAAACTGGTTCCATAACCAGGTAACTTTGGTGAGGAGATCGGACCTGGCAAGATAGAAAATGATACCTATCAAAAATCACAATAGCGGGGTCAACGATCATCTTCCACACACATGTCGTGATAGATACCAAGATCTTGTTAAATCTTTAATCTCTAAAAAACAGTCTGATATGAAACTGTGAATGATGAAAACCAACTTTTAGTGAACGCTTAAGGGGAGAAGAAGGACAACAGATATAAAACCTGTCACTTGTATAACAATCAACAACGTAAGTTGCCTCTTCTTTTTGTATCCATATTGTTGAAGTCTAGTGGAATTGTCTTTGTATAGTTTCTTTCTTCACTATGATGGGCGCTGGCATTGATTCTGTACGGCTACTTACCTCCCATCTCTAAAACCATCCAAATAAGACGAACACTGCCGGAAAAGCAAAAACGAACTCATAAGCGACGTTCTCCGATAGACTCCTTCGCATGGATGTGCCAGTGTTGGCCGACCAACAAGAACTTACATCCAATAGTTCTGAGTGAACATAGAATGAAGACTGGAAGACCTGCCGGAAGCAATGGATGATTGGGACGGAGAGAGAGAGAGAGAGAGAGAGAGAGAGAGAGAGAGAGAGAGTCAGTGTAATATGTGCTAGCAGTGCGACTTGATGATGATGATGATGATGATGAAGATGATGATGATGAGTGATTGATTGCAATCATAGGATTATTACAAAACTGACATTATAATCAAAATAGAGCAGGAACCTATATATACATAGGTTTATGTATGAATACATATATATGTGTATATATATATATATATATATATATATATGAGTGTGTGTGTGTGTGTGTGTGTGTGTGTGTGTGTGTGTGTGTGTGTGTTACTATCATTATCATTATTATATATCATATGTTCATCAGTCGTTATATAGAGAGAGGAAGATAAGAAATCTAAAGTTTAATACTTACAGTAGAGTACGCAAGAAAAACAACTGCATATGATAATGATTCTCCAAACACTTGAAAGTTTTGAATTTTCGTCATGCCTCTAAAACATTGTCACATGGCCAAAAATCTGCCAAACCTCAAACAAATTACAGGGAAACAAAACTCAATAACTTATCGGATAACCACGCTTAAATTGCTACAAAGTCGAGGACCGACATATAAGTAAGGATAGCGTAGACACCAAGTCAACGGTGATTGGTGACTGTCATTTTCTCACCAAGGTGATCATTAGACCAAAATTGGCTGTGCATATATGCTCAATCACCGATATTTATAAATAAATAGAAAATTATATATATATATATATATATTTTCAATTATAGAAAAGATAAAGCCTTACGATTCTGGGTTTCACAAAATCGATCCTCAGATGAACCTGTATCAACTAACTGATTGATTGATTGATTATAATGGCATGTCAACCCATTCAAAGTTATTCGATACCAAAAGGTCAGGGAATTGCGTTCATTGTATGTTCGTATTTACATTTTTGTGTAGTTGTTTCTGTGGTGGTTTTTTTTCCACACAGTTCTATAGAAAAAAAATTAAGCTGATCCATTTAATACATAGATATTACCCTAACAATACCACCCTGCGTCAGAGTAGACTTAGGAGTAACAGGAATGAAGTGATATTCGATACTCCCCATATTTCCAGAATTTGAGCCTCGCTATCAGATACAACTAAGAGTCATACCAAGAACACCTTTTTTTGAGGGAAGGGGTGCTCCTATCCCTCTGGAGGGAATACAGCCAGCGAGAAAGTGTAATATAACGTGAAACTGAAAATTTTGAATTTTAATCCAGTTTTTATAATATTTTATCGTCTAAAATAAAGTGATATTACTCCGGAATTTTTTTTTTAATTGTGTTATCTAAAAGGCTGGCTTTAGCATTCATCATCATCATCATCATATCGTGCTGGCAGCACGGATATCTCTGACCCTCTCTCGCCACTCCTCCCTATCGTTCATCGCCCTAGGCAGGTCTTCAGGACAACAACCTGTATCCTCACATAGCTGCTGAATGTACGTTCGTGCTGGTCGTCCTGCTTTTGCGCGGCCATGTGTGGGGATCCATAAGAGTACATCTCTTATGAGTTCATCTCTGCTTCTCCAGCAATGTCCTGCATGTCTGGTTCGCCTAACTTGAATAGTTTTCGTGATAGGGGGCAGGTGGCCGTACAGTTGGTGTCTTGTGGGGTGTTGCTGCCAGGACTTGTTGAGGATTGCACGCAGCATTCTTGTGTAATTGCCATCTAGTTTCTTCTCCAGCCGTTTTGTTAGCGTCCATGTAGTGCATCCATATAGCAGTATCGATGTGACCGCTGCCTGGAAGAAACTGCGTTTCATTTTATCGGTTAGGTCTGATTTCCATATAGTCGATAGCCTATTGATAGCTGTCCATGCTTTCGTTAACCTCGTTTCGATGTCCTTTTCGGTTGATTCGACGCTGCTTCCTAGGTACGTGAATTTGTCTACTAGTTTAAGAGGGGTTCCTTTTAGAGTGGAGATGTCCCCCGTTTGGTTATAGCACATATATTCCGTTTTGTGTGCATTAACATGGAGGCCTATGCTTGCTGCTGCTCGTTCCAAACTATGCAGAAGTGTTTCGGCTTGGTCAGGTGTATTTGCCAGTATCGCTATGTCATCGGCGTAGTCGGCGTCGGTAATTGTTGTTGCAGGGTATCTTCTGCTTCTTTTCTTCGTCAGTTCGAAGCCATTCTCTTTGATTTTGTCAATCGATGTTCTAAGTACGTAGTCTAGACAAATGATAAAGAGATACGGAGCCAGCGTGTCCCCTTGTAGTATTCCTGCTACAATGTCGAAGTATTCTGTGTCTCCATCTGGTGATCGTACTTTTACTTTAGTGTTTCTATAGAGAATCGTTATTGCCGCTACGGTTTCTTTAGGTATGCCGTACGCTAGTAGGATTTGTTCCATCTTTCCTCTGTGAATGGAGTCGAAAGCCTTGGTAAAGTCGACAAATATTAATGTCGCTTGTAGGTTCTTTGCCCGTACACCTTCAAGGATTCTGCGGATGGTTAATATTTGTGAGGTCGTGGATCTATTTCTTCGGAAGCCATTTTGGTTTTTTCTAAGTATGTTGTCGATTTTGGGTTCTATTCGGTTTCGTAGTAGGGCATTGTAGATTTTGGCAGCTATGGATGTAAGTGTTATGCCTCAGTAGTTTTTGGCTAATCCGAGGTCCCCCTTTTTAGGGAAGGGGAGTATGCATCCCTTCGTCCATCTATCTATCGGATTTTGATTGTATACTGCGTTGCAGTGTCGGAGCAGTATGTCGTCGAATTGTCTGGTCTTCCATACTTCCGGGGGAATTTCGTCCAGCCCTGCAGCTTTCCTATTTTTAATTTTTCTGAGAACCGAGTCGAGTTCTTCTTGTGTGAACGGTCCAAGTTTAATGTCTAATTGTTTGCTAATTATTCTGGTGATTGGTTCATGCGTTATTTTTGGTGGGTTTCCAAGTAAGTTTTCGAAGTGCTGTTTCCACAGTTTTATTCTTTCTTGTTGGTTTGCTGCTTTAAGTTTTGCTTTGGCTGTGTTCTTTCTTCTGCTCACTTCGTTTATTGTTTGCCAGGCAATTCTAGATTGTCTATCTTCCACCGAGTCTCTAATCTTATCTATCTGATTTTGAATGTATTCTGTCTGTTCCTTTATATATATGCCTGCTAATTGATATTGTGCCGTTTTTAGTTTTAAGGCATTTGTGTTTGTTGGGTTTTTTCGATAGTTTTTGGAGGCTGTTTTCACTAGTGCACGTTTTTCTCTCACCGCTAAAGTTTCCCATGGGACTCTATATTTAGTTTTAATTTTTGTTGGAATGTATTTTGCTGCTGCCTAGAGGTGTGCATTGACGAAATTTTCGTATTCGTCGTTTGGTGTACTTTTTTCCGTCTTTTCTTGTAGTGTTTCGAATCTGTTTCTTAATTCTAATACGTATTTATCTCTTATATCTTTGTTGTTTAATAGGGCCCAGTCATAGTGTTTGGTGGTCGCTGTTCGTTTGTCGTTTTTTCGTAGGCTTAACCGTATTTTCGCCGTGACTATTCGGTGATCAGTGGACACACTCTCAAAAGAGGAGTATGCCTCGCAATTCAATGCACTATTCTTCCATTTCTTGTTTATAAGGACGTAGTCTATCTGAGCTTTAGTATTGTTTGCGTACGTTTTGTGAATACATCACAGTTATTTCCGGATTAAAAACGTTTTAGCGTTAAATTCTAATCATTATTGCGTGCGCGTACACACACACACACACATATATATATATATATAGTGGGGCAGATTTTATATTCATTTTCCAACTCATATTCTTGAGAAAGGTATGAAACCCCTTTATCACTATTAAATAGTACTATAATCATTCTTCGACAATGATGAGTTTGGAATTAAATAACCCACGATACTTATATGCCATTAAACAAAGAAACCCTACCAAACCCCCCCTCTCTCTATATATATATATATATATGTGTGTGTGTGAGTGTGTGAGTGTGTGTAGTCAAAATTTTAAGCAACGATTTAAAACGACTATCTAAAATCGAAAAACCATTAATATCACAACCATTACAAGCATCAAGTACTACTGCCAGTTTCTCGACTAAGTCGATCATTTGGTACAATGATGATCGACTTGGATCGTGAAATTGTCAATCCTACTTAACTCTTTTAATAGCAGTGATTTAATAGTTTTCAGGCTTTTAATAATCGATTTTAATCGTTGCGTACTATTTTGACTTTTATGCGGTTCAATCTTGAATATTCAGCACTGTCACTCAAACAACAAAAGTTTTGGAATAAATATTACTTATATATATATATATATATATATATGCTAGAGTTAACTTTAGGGATCAACATAAAATAGAAATGCAATTTATATATATAGTAAATAAGTAAAGTTGGCGACCGTAGTCGAGGGTAACCCAAAGGCTCCCTTTTCAATAGCTACTACACTGTGGTGCAGTGAAAGGCGCTACTCCATTCCCGGGATTGCTCCACTTTAACCTTGAACCTTACCTCAAAATGCTGAGTGCTTAGCAAGGCGGAATCAAGTACCATTTTTTGAGTCTTTGGTATGACTCGACCTGGGATTGAAACCTGGTCTCCTAGACCATTGGCGAGCACTCTGCTCATTAGACCTATACGTGTAAACATGTTTAACTTGTCTGAATTTTTCTATCCCTACTTAATAGACTCTATTCTATAATCATTTGTGTCTATGTGTGAATGTGTATTGAAATGAACAAAAGATCTACTTAAAAACCGACATCGTTTTAAGTAAGATCAATTTGTGCAATAACCTTCTAAGTGCTATCCCAGTTCATTTCCTTGCCAAACTTAACTCGTTTCAACAATTAATTTTCTTGATTGTGCTGGTGGGGAAAAAAGGGAGAAAGAAAGATTCAAGTTGCCAGAAGTGGTCAGAATCCATAATAAGGTCATTTATTACATTGAAGATCGCCTTGCAAATTTAACTTCAACAAAAAATTATATATATATATATATATATATAGTTGAAAATGTTTAATGCCCCTCAAAATGACGGGATGCAATTTACACTTTGTACCTTCACTTGTCACCTATATATATATATATATATATATATATATGTTTGCCTGTTTATGTATGAGTACACAGTTGCTTACATTTATATTGAGTCTGTAAATAAATGTTTAAAAATACACTTGATTGTCTCCTTACCGTCCTGACTACCTAAAAATTAACATACATGAATGAATGCATACAATCATCAATTAACGTATAGGTTCTAGTGGGAAGCTATAGCTATATAAATGTTTCTGCACTGAGATGCCACATATTTAATCGCTATTAATTCATTTAAATACATAAGATAAGTATAGCATTTAAACTATTAAAACTAATTGTTTATATTTTTCAACTGCTTATTAAACTGTTTTTATACTATATTTTAATCTATCTATCTATCTGAGCCCAATCGGCTGTAGAATACGCCAACTTAATCTCTGCAGAATAGTACCCCCCTAATGAGGGTCTTGGGTATGACATTTTACCGCAGCTGAGAGCGAGGCTTCAGTTCTGGAGATTTGGGGAATGAGAAATACCACTTTCTTGCCATTACTCCCTGGTCCACATCAAGATCTATTCATAGGTTAAAGATAACTGTTTAATTATTTAACTGTGACCAAACAAATGACTGGTGTTAAATGGAATTGTTTGTATGAGAAACCATTTAACTGTGCGCAAACAAATGAGCTCTGATTTGTTCAAAATATTTCCTACATATTATTTGTTTACAAATCATATCTTGAAAGACGTAATTTTTGCAATATTAAAAAAAAAAATTAAAAAAAAAAATCTTTACACTTGCAAACAACCCCTGATCCTGGCCTATAAAGGGTCCGAAAGCGCTCTGAATAATTTAGGAAAATTCATCTACCAACACCAACCTAAAACCAAAACACTTGTATAGGATACCTTAAAGACGTAATTTTTGCAATCTTAAAAAACCTTTAAAAGTCTATTTGAAAATCATATCTATAAAATGTATATTTGCATAAAAAGATTTTGCCATTAAATAACCGACAAGGATTGATATGCTATAAAACCCAACCAACCAATCCAATAAAAGAGAGCCTTCCGGTCGACCTCGACTACGGTCAGCCAACTTACTTAACTACTTATATTATCAAGTTGTGCTGAAAGCACAGTCTCTTGTCTCTGTCTCAATCTCTCAATCTCTTTCTATATCCATTCATATTGTTCATCCCTCCTTGCAGCTTCTCTAGACAGCATCTGGTGTCTGAATAGAGCTAATGTATGTAAGTCTTAGCAGTTCGGTTAGCACTAGTGTGTCTATGTATAGGATTCCATCGGAGAACATCACTTATGAGTTCATCTTTACTTCCTCAGCAGTGACCAGCATGTCTTGTTCGTATTACTTTGATGGTTTGTGAGATGGGAGGCTTGTTACCGTACAATTGCTGTTTTGTGGGATGCCGTGTTGATTCAAAACAGCAAATAGCATTCTTTTGTAGTTCCTATTTAGGTTTTTCTCTGAGCTTTTCGTAAGAATCCAGGTGGTTCATCCATCCAGTATTACCGATTCGGCCACAGCTTAAAAGAAATCTTGTTTTATTTTATCAGAGAGATCAGATTTCCCATAAGATCGACAACCTGTCAATCGCAGATGGATATTGCAGTGAAGCTATGCGAACTGGTCTTCTAATTTTAGAGGTTTGCCATTAACTTGATATCACACACTGAGGAAATAAAAGCAAATACGTCTTACAAATGGTCTCCCTAAATAAACTGTTACAGCTATAATGATACTTTACAAAACCAGGAAAGCAGTGGGTCACACACCCGATAATGGCAGCGACTTCCTTTGACATTGTCCTTGGAGCTTTGCAAGGAGATACATTAGCACCATGTATTGAATATTGACCGGAATAACCCTTTTTGATATGCCGCGTAAATTGCCTCATTGGCATTATAGAAAATAGACCTGTTTCCTAAAGTAAACATAACGCATGTGATTCCTCAGCGAAAGTGCCACGTAAATAGAATTGGTGGCATGCTAGACAAGAGGTGGGTAATTATATAAAGCAGGGAAGATTTCGACCCCAGAGAACTCGAGAGAACGAAGAGGACCGACAGAAGAGCGATTAGACGTTATGTCGCTCTGGGCACTGGCCTCCAGTGTTGAGAGGTGAAGAAAAGTTAAGTTGACGAGACTCCCGAAAGTAGATAAATGAGAAGAATCTAAGATGATTTTGAGCCTTGCGATGGCTCTGATGAGACTCGCGAAAGTAAAAAAGCCAATTGAAAGTTGATGATTCTATACCTTGAGATGTTCTTGACGAGACCCATGGAAATAGAAGAATGAGTAAAAAGATGATTCGATGCCTTGAGCTGACCCTGTTCGAGTCTCGCGAAAGCAGAACGAAGAAGAATCGGTTTAAGATTCATATCTTGCTCTATGTGTACATCTTAGCCGGCTTCGACTTTCTCCCTCACTTTACCATTCCGCACATTACGTAATAAAAGGAAAAGAAAAGAGACAGATTATATTTTTATACATCAGTGATATCTCACAACAGACTACGCCGATGATCCAGTGATTCTCGCAAATTGAACTGACCAAAGTGAATCCCTATTTCATGGCCTTGGACAAGCTCCAAGAGGCACTGGCCTCAACGTAAATGCAAATAAAACTGAGTTCATGCGTTTAAAAAAAAAGTAGAGCCTTTTCCACATCGAATGGTTAGTCACACACATACACACACATACACATACACAGACAGACATAAGACTTTTATGAAAATACACTTTTTATTTCTTTTTCTCGATGATTTGATGGCCCAATCATCTGGAGCTATAGAATTCACCGACTGCATCTCTGCAGAGGGGTAAGACTCCCACTACGTATATCCTGGATATGACACTAAACAAACTGATGGTGAGGCTCCAGTCATGCTGGAGCTTTAGGGAATGCGGAGTACTTTTTTTGCCATCACTCCCAGGTCCACTCTGGCCCAGAGTGGGAGCACCTGATAGGGTCCTATCTATGGATCAAATAGAACTAAACTGTGTACTTATACTAAACTGAATAGTTCGAAATAGAATTGTTTTTGACATTTAAACCGTGTACTTATGCTAAACTGAATTGTTTGCAATAGAACTCTTTATATGTATAAAAATGAATTCGACATTAAATAACCTACAATTGTTGGTATGCCGTAAAACCAAACGAAGTCAAACAATAGATGACCTAACCCTAGTATATCGTTGAATTTACAAATTTAGTACGTGATAAATGCAAAATATGCATTTAGGCATGAACATTTATCCACCGTGTGATATGCTTTTATCCTCCAGGACAGTACTGTTCCAAATTTGGTTCGGAGCAATAAACAACATTCTTTCAACGCACTTAGCATTACGGTAATCGTCATAGGATATGGAATCGGTAACCGGAATTTAAATCCTTTTAGCGTTTCACGTCACACTAATACTCTTGGGAAAGGTATGAATCCATCAATTCTCCTTCCAGCTAGGAGAGCAAACTGGGTTCTTTAGCATGGGTTAGTAAACCTGCTTAGAAGAATTCAAACCCCAGCTTAGTACTACTTTTGAAAAAATGACCTTGTGTCACATCCTATCCATAACGGAGGGGTAGGGTAAGTACACATTCAACTTTGCTAAGTCTAGCACATGGATCTCGGTCTGCTTATAGTACCTTCGATGTCTCTTTTCCGAAGCAGGTTGGATTGGCTTCTATACTTTCATAGCATATCAACTTTTGTAAGTTATCATATTTACCTACCCCCCCCTTCTCGGGCAGAATATTACACAAGGTTAATTTTTAAGGGGAGTTTTAACACGTTTGAATTCAGAGTTTTCCTTCTCCTAGACTTGTTGCTTTACCAAGGCTGAAGAACTCAGTCTGCCCTACTATTTTACCCATAGCTTGCGGGAGAATAATTGGATTCATACCTTTCCCTAGGGTATTAGTGTATGTAAAATGCAGTCAGTCTCGTCCAGGATTTGAACTCGTGTCACCGTGTCCATTTCCTACGACGATAACCATTACACCACGGGCACCTCCATAAAACTTTTGTTAGTTATATAACGACAAAACCATCCTTAAAATTGAACAATTGTGATACTATGCAACCTATAGTTGAGGGCATAAGACGGTTCATATCTTTCCCTTGGGTATTAGTCCGAAAATGAGCTTTATAGAGCGACTGGAGTTCACAATCGCTTACTATGATGTCAAAATCCAGCACCTTATCCACTCCACTCGGGAAGGATCCCTACTCGTAACGGAGAGTAAGGTACAAACACACATACACGTAGATTGTGATGAATTTGACAGTATGAAGTTCTTGGAATAAAGAACGTAATATCGCGGATACCTCTAAACCTGTGTTGAGTGTTTGATTTGACCATTCCTCCACATATTTCTATCATATATATATACACATATATATATATATATATATATATATATATATATATGGTTTGTTGGGTTTTATGGCATATCAACCTTTGTAGGTTATTTAACACCAAATCCATTTTCATGTAAATAGTCAGTTCTATTTCAAACAATTCAGCTTAGCATGAGTACACAGTTTAATTGTCAAAAACATTTCTCTTTCAAATTATTCAGTTTATTCAAATAGTTCTAATTCAGCTAATTCAGTTTAGCACAAGTACAGGTTTTGTTTACACAGTAAAATGTCAAACAAGTTCTATACATAACAATTTAGTTTAGTGTAAGTACAGTTTTAATGTCAAAAACGGTTCAATTTCAAACAACCTCGTTTAGCAAAAGCACTGAGTTTAAATGAAAGCACAGTTTAATTGTCAAAAACATTTCTATTTCAAGCTATTCAGTTTAGTCAAGCAGTTCTAATTCAGCGAATTCAGTTTAGTATAAGTACAGATTTTGTTTACAGTTAAATGTCAAAACAGTTTTGTGTTAAACAATTCAGTTTAGTGTAAATACATTTTCAATGTCAAGAAAGAGTTCTATTTCAAATAATTCAATTTAGAATAATCACGCAGTTTAAATGTAAGTACAGTTTAATAATCAAAAACATTTCTATTTCAAGCTATTCAGTTTAGTCAAACTATTCAGTTTAGCATGAATATGCCGTTGGTTCTATTTAACCCATACATAGGACTCTTATCAGGTGGTACCACTCCAGGCCAGAGTGAACCTAGGAGCAATGGCAATGAAAGGGTACTCCGCATTCCCCAAAGCTCCAGCATTGCTGGAACCTCACCATCAGATTGTTTAGTGTTATATCCAGGACACTCGTTGTGGAGATTCTTACCCCTCTGCAGAGGTTCAGTCGGTGTATTCTACAGCCCCAGCCGACTGGACAATATATATATATATATATATATATATTGACACATACGGTGTATATTGAAACATACTCGTCTTCACGCCATCCCTTTATATATATACGCATATAAATATTTTATCATATATATATATATATATATATATATTGATACTTTTCACTTTTCGATCGGCTGTCTCGATACTTTTTGAATGCACATTTTTGTTAATACAATGGTGTATATGAATAACCATTACCCCACGGGCTAGAGGTGCCCGTGGGGTAATGGTTATCGTCGTAGGAAATGGACACGGTGACACGAGTTCAAATCCTGGACGAGGCTGATTGCATTTCACATTCCACTAATACCCTTGGGAAAAGTATGAATCTAATTATTCTCCCTCCAGCTATGGGTAAATAGTAGGACAGACTGGGTTCTTCAGCCTTGGTGAGGCAACTAGTTTAGGAGAAGGAAAACTCTGAATTCAAACCTGTTAAACTCTGCTTAAAAATTGACCTTGTGTCATATCCTGCCCCAGTGGAGGGGTTGGGTAAATATGTATATGAAGAACACTAGAAACTCACCATATATAAAGAACAGTCACCATATATAAAGAACAGTTTCAAAGGTCTCTCGACCAATGCTAAGGTTCCTGGACTATTTACATAGCATGCCCAAAAGAGTTATTTGAAGAAACTTGTTGTATATTGCCTTGTTTATACTTATCCTGATATATACAGCTTCAGTCTTAATATTTTTGGAACAGAACGCACACACACACACACACACACACATATATATATATATATATATATATATATATATATATATGTGTGTGTGTGTGTGTGTGATAGCGGCAGAAAATTCAACAGCTTGCGAGGATCACGAATCCACAAAGCGCGCTGGTGCAATCAACGTAATTCTCCTGCCGGAGAATGTAAATCGAATGATGGACCTATGAATCAGGTTTACTCCCACAGTATTCACGAGCCCATTGCTGAGCATCAGCGTCCTGGAGACATTCCTTGCAAGCCAAGAATTTAGTGGCCCAAGGGTAATCAGATAGCTACCTGGACAAACTTGGACCAGGAGGTTTCTTTTTAGTCATCACCCATCTTGAGGGCCCGGTTGATCAACAAATAACATCTTTCAGCAGAATTATATATGACGTTTGTCTCGAGTGCTTTTGTGCAGTAACACGTAAAAAAGATAAAACTGAAGGAAAACGAACCGGATAGATGACGGATATAGAAAGGATTTCAACATGAATGATATGCACGCGGAACCACCTTTCCCGTGTGATTACGCAAAATCAAAAAACGGTTGCTATGACATCAACTGTCGAAAGTAAACGCGTTTTTAAATCACAAACTGCACTAAAATGAAGATGAACGAACGCCAAATGTAATATCTGCTTTTAGTTGATCTGGTGTATATATAGATATATATTTCTTTTAAATACCCTGTCCGGTGGCAAAAGCTGCTTGGTAGCGCCGGGAGTGGCAGTACCGCCTTGAGCTACCGAAACTGTGTTATCACCCTGGTTGGTCGCTGATAAGGACAGAGTATCGCACGTGCTTTCACGCGTTGTATGATGAAAAATATATATATATATATATGTAGAAAAATTGATAACAAGGTAATCCAAGTGGAAGGAGAGATTAATTGAGAAGTCGACACAATAGCGTTTCGGTATATAACTATACAAAAATTTCTCCCTAGGTTTTTGTATTTTGCATTTCTAAACATCCATCGTTGACTTAACATCGCTAATATCACCCCTCATGGACCTGATGATGGTTCAGTAGAACCGAAACGCTATAATCTCGACTTCTCAATAAATCTCTCCTTCCACTTGGATTACCTAGTTATCAATTTTTCTACATATTGTCGGATTACAATCCTTTATTTACTTTCATATATATATATACGAGGATCATTAAATATGTTTCCAGACTTTTTTCGTATGGGAACTTTTATTGATAGTACACATATGAAACTCTAGTCCCCTTCGAAGTAATCTCCTCCGGCTTCTATGAACTTGTTATACCGTTCCATCAACTTCTGGAAGGCCTCATGGAAGTCCTCTTGTGTGAGTGTGTCAATGACCTTCGTCACAGCCAAAGTACAAATATGAAAATGTGCAAAAATGCAAAAAAACACAAGGTTTTCAGAAGATGATTCTCTTTCTAGTTTGAATTATTTGCCACCATTAGATATTTCCCTCTTTGAATGTGGAAATATTAAATCTTCATCAAACCATAAGCTATTTAAATGCTTTGATAAAGGTTTAATGTTTTCATATTTAAAAATCGAAACGTTTAACGTTGGCAAATAATTCAAACTTTGAGTAAGATCTTCCTCTGATGACCTTTATTTCATATTTGTTCATTTTCAATCAGTGGGATTTATCTAGTTTTCTCATATATATATATATATATATATATATATATGTGTGTGTGTGTATGTAGTGAATAAACGATTTAATGTATTAGTTTAACATGTTCTGACCATGTATCATATAAGCAGCTTCAATTAGAATAATATGGTACGTACCTTTCAAGAAATAATATCTACACTGTTTTTTTTTATAGTAAAATAATTTATAATACAATTCTATTGTAAAATACTGTTATATTTGCTGTTATTATATGTGAAAGCATTAGTCAGAAAAAAGTTATTATGTATCAGTTTAAAAACGCCTACCCATGATATCATTATCAGCTATGATTGACTTGGTAATTTTAACGGCTTGTCAACCCATCAGGGGTTATTTTATGTATGAATGCTGGCGAATCACTCTTATTGTTCGTCTGTCTTTACATTTTTTGTGTGGTTGTTTTTTCTCAGATTTTTGCCCACTGTTATATGATATTAATTATTATTATCTAATAGAAATAGCTGCATGATTTCAAGTATTGTATCTAATACTAAAAATTCAACCGACTCCTTATATTTAGTAATAATCATTTGTTGGCATACAGTTATATTGTTTTAAGTAACTACTACTACTACTTCTAGTATTATTATTAGTAGTAGTTATAATTATAAGGAAAATAATAAACCTTCGTAAACAATTATATCTTCAAGTAACTATTCTTAATACAAACAATTTCAACCATTTGAAATGCCTAGAAGTTAGGAATTGAGTACATTGTACGTTTATATTTAGATTTTTATGTAGTTTATGAGCGTTTTCCTCTCAGTACCTAATAAAAATAATCTTCAAACAGATCTATTTGACCCAGAGATGGGAATCCAACAGGTACTACCATTCCAATACAGAGTCGACCAGCAAATAATGGCAATCCACACTCTCTGGATTTCCAGAGCTGGAACCTCACCACCAGATAGAGTTCACTGTTAAACTCAGGAAACCCCATGTTTTTTAGGGATCTTATCCTTCTGCAGGGGATGCAGTCAGCCTATTCTAAATCACATTGACAGGGCGGTATAATTAGCGAGTATTAAAATAATTTACATTGCATTTCTAGAGAGAATTATTAGATTAAATAAAACTTTTGTCAAATCTTATAATAATTACTACAGTCGATACCATGTGTTACATAAAGAGTTTAACAGGTTTGAATTCAAAGTTTTCTTCTCCTAAAGTGGTTGCCTAACCAAGGCTAAAGAACCTAATCTACCCTACTATTTACTCATAGATGGAGGGAGAATAGTAGGATTCCTACTTTCTTAAGAGTGTTATAGCTATGTGAAATGCAATCAGTCTCATTCAAGATTTTAACTCGTGTCACCATGTCTATTTCATACGATGATAACCCTCAGTGAATATATATATATATATATATATATATATATATATATATATAAACCGGCTCATTGCCTAGTGGGGAGAGTGTTTGCCAATGGTCCGGGAGACCTGGGTTCAATCCCAGGTCGTGTCATACCAAAGACTTTAAAAATGGTACTTGATACCTCCTTGCTTAACACTCAGCAATATAAGGTACGTATCAAGGGTAAAGTGGAGCAATCCAGGGAAAGGAGCAGCGCCCTTCCCTACACCTCGGTGTAGTTGCTATTGAAAAGGGAGCCTTCTGGTCGCCCTCGACTACGGTTGCCAACTTATAAATATATGTATATATATATATACATATAATTTTAACTCAGGTCACCAATTCCATTTCCTTCTATGATAATCGTTATGCTAAGTGTGCAACTAGAATAATCAGCAATGTATTTCTACAGTAAAATATTACTGCATTTGTCATGTCTCTATATAAATGACTATTGGCGATTGATTTTTTTAAAGATACATTTGTTATTTGATATTAATTGTTACATACACAAACACTAAGAAAATAATCTAATGCATTTCTATAGCAAAATGGTTTACACTGGATTTCTTCTGTAAAAGGATTTACTATATATTTTTTGAAAAAGAATTCCCAGTGTATTTCTTTAGTAAAATTATGTACATTGCATTTATTAAGTGATATGATTTGTAATGCATTTTAATTGCAAAATTATTTACAATGCATTTATTTAGTACAATGCATTTCTATAGAAAAATGATTTACAAAATATTTCTATAATAAAGGCACCTACAGTGCATTTCTATAGCAAAAGGATTTACAATGTATTTCTATAGCAAAATGATTTACAATTAATTTTCATAGTAAAATGCTTTATATAGAAAAACATTAGGTTTGGTTTCTTTGTTTAATGGCATATCAACTCTTTTTAGGTTATCCATTCTCCTAGAAGAACAGTAGTGGTACTATTTAACCCATAGCTGGGAGGATAAGGGTGTTCATACCTTTCCCAAGCGTATTTGCCCGAAAGTGAACTCGCGTACTACGATTCCGCAGTCCAGCGCTTTAACCATTACGCCACGAGGACACCCCTAGAAAAACATTAGTATTATCACTTTTGACATATTTCTTCAATTAAACCCCTCTATGATAGAATGCATAATATGCATATCCAGTTTTAAAATCATCGTAAAATTATTTATAATTCATTCCTATAGTAAATCACTGAAAAATTTGCTGTGTCACTACATATGTAATTATGATCATGAATAAAATTTGACATATCCGTTTAATAAATCCTACCTATGATATCACGGATGATGTAATTTGCAAAATAAGTTTAAAACCAACCGAACCGGAACACATAACCAGTTCGCCGTCGAATTAACCTGCCCTTGTAGTCATGGACAAAAATGTTAATTTTATGGTTTATATATATATATATATATATATATATATATATATATATATATGTATGTATGTATGTGTGTGTGTGTGTGTTTCTCTTTATCTCTCTTTCTCTCCCACTCTCTCTCTTCTTTTCCATATATTGTGGGCACGTGATGTACCCTGACACAGCTCTGTTAACCGTAGAAGAGATTATGAAAAATTGCCGTACGATTACTTAATAACAGTGACCTGTAATGCTATACCTATTAGCTGAAACTCCCACGCACGGCTGACTGAGCAATCCACCCAAAAACCATAACATCATTCTTCGATATTAACCCTTTCGCGTTGGTGTCGACCGGATTAACCCGTCACTGACAGCTATATTTGACAACCGTTGACCCACACCATAGAATGACTCATTCTCTGAACATTTTCATGCTGGTTCATTTGGTAAAGGTATTGCTTCCTGAATTTCAGTGCTGACTTCGAGGACGTGATACAGAGCGCAGGTGTTCAAGCCTAGCTATAAAATAAAGATAAAGAAATTTTACTGAAGTAAATTTAATTAGCGTTTTTCACATAATGAAATACACATTTTCTTCATTGCTGGTTGGCTTTTTTTACGGTATATCAATCGTTGAATATTATTTGATGCCAAATCCTGTTTATATATTTTAGGAAGACGTAGTCCTAGAGGTGACCGTGTCTTCTGTAAATATACGGATGTAACTAAAAGACACATCAGGTTAAGTGATCACGCATTTGCCATGTCTAGTTAATTTAGCATCGTTTGTCTCCGGTGTGGACCAATGGCTCAATGGTGGAGTTGTGGCTCTGCATTATGTCGTCACTGGGTCGATCTCCAGGCGGGGTGATTATGTTATACACTGCTGATGAGACCTAATAAGGTCGAAACAGCTGTCCAGTAGTTCCATTGCTTACCGGACTCTCTGGCCATAGTAAATCAATTTATGATATATAATTCCTCTATTATATATATATATATATATATATATATATATATATATATATATATATATAATTTGTAAACGAAGAGTTTGTAGGAAACATTTTAAACAAGCCTGAGAAAATTTGTACACTGTTAAATGGTTTCAAGTATTGCTATCTATGACTAATAATTCTATTCAACATTATTCACTCGTTTGTACTGATTAAACAGTTCTATTTGACCCATAGATAAAACCCTAACTAGTACTACTACTCTGTGTCAGAGTGTACCTGGGAGTAATGGCAATTTACTGGTAAGAGATGCAGTTTGCGAATTCTACAGCATTAGCTGACTGGACTGCACATTTTCTCTTTTTAAAAGGAAATACGCCTTTCCTCCCAAAATTAATTGCATTTTTGCTCCTAAAAAGAATTACACTATTTCTCTTCCTAAAATGCCATGTAATTTTTCTCCTAAAATATAATGAATTTTTGCTGCTCAAATAAAATAAACTTTTTCTCCACCCAAAATGAAATGAACTTTTTCTCATAAAATAAAATAAACTTTTTCTCCTTCAAAAATGGAATGCACATTTTCTTTAAAAGTAAATCTACTTTTTCTCCTAAAAATAAAATGCAGTTGTCTGGGCACCTCTGGTGGTGTAACGGTTAGCAAGCTAGACTAGCAGACCTACACGAGTCAGTTCGCGTCTCATTGGGCGCCCCATTCATTCGGCCTTGTGCCACATCAAAGCAAAGCGCTTTGTAAATTACATAAAATAACTTGTCTTCTTAAAATGAAACCAATTTTTCTTTTTCTTTTACTCAAATGTGATTTTACTCCAATGAAGAAATTCGTTTTTTCTCCTACAAATAAATACACTCTTTCTTAAAAAATAAAACGCAACTTTTCTCCACCTTAAGTGAAATGCACTCTTTCTTCTAAGATAACACATCTTTTCTCCGAAAATAAAATGCACTTTTCTCCTCCAGTATTGAAATAAACCTTTTCTCCTAAAATATTTACTTTTTCTCAAAAAAGGAAATATGCCTTTTCTCCTGAAATAAGAGTACTTTTTTTTTTAATGAAATACACCTTTTTTTCCAGAAATGAAATGTACCTTTTCTCCTAAACTTATATGTACTTTTTCACTGCCAAAAATGAAGAGTCTTTTTTTTAAATATATCCTTTCTTTTAACATAAAATGCACTTTTTCTCTTCGAGAGATATAATACACCTTTTCTCTGGAAATGAAGTTTACTTTTTCACCAAAAATGATATGCACTTCTTAAATAAAACATAAATTTTCTCGTCCTAAAATGAAATGCCTTTTTCTCGTCTTAAAATGAAATCGTTTTTTCTCGTCCTAAAATGAAATGCCTTTTTTTCATCCTAAATGAAATGCCTTTTTCTCATCCTAAATGAAATGCCTTTTTATTGTCCTAAATGAAATGCCTTTTTATTGTCCTAAAATGAAATGCCTTTTTCTCATCCTAAAATGAAATGCCTTTTTATTGCCCTAAAATGAAATGCTCTTTTCTCCTGCTACAACGAAATAATTTTTTCTCCTGTTAAAATTAAATGCTCTTTTCTCCTGCTACAACGAAATAATCTTTCTCCCTCCTAAAATGAAATGTATTTTATTTGTTATTTCTTACCGTAGGATGTAACGTTTAAAGATATATTGAATCACTGTCGTAAATTAATGAAGTAGCATTAAGTAGCAATAAGAAGATAGCAATAAGATATTTAAAACGTTTCATTTAAAGTTTTTAACTGGTTATTTTCTATTCTTATTTCTACTTATAATACTACTTTCTTCCTTATTTTCATTAGTTTCCAGAATTTATTTCTATTTTGACAAAAACATTTATTTATATAAATTCATAGTGTAATGCAATGACTGACCAACCCCGGCATTCTGGAGAGTGGATAGATATATGCAGAGGTAGGATTTATAGGTGACATCTCAAAATTCATCATTGCTGAAGTAAGCATCGGAAACATGTTCGCATTCGTTCACAAGTTGAGAGAAGACAAGAGAGTCCGAAAAAAAGTTTTGAATTTTTATTTATTTGGGGCTTTGAGAACGAGAGAAATAGACAACCTTATTTTGAGTAGTTTTATTTTGAATAGTCACTTTGAGGGGCTCCAACAGAAGTTTAGAAGATACAGAGTTTTCTTCCCCGGTGAAAATCACTGAAAAGAATTGATCAAATTGAATTAGGCTATTAGTATTTCTCACAGAGTAAATACTTTAGGAAAAATATGAATCCAACTATTCTGGTTTAGTTTTTGGGTTTTATGGCGTATCAACCTTTGTAGGTTATTTAACGCCAAATCCATTTTTATGTAAATAATCTGTTCTATTTAAAACAATTCAGTTTAGCATAAGTACACAGTTTAATTGTCAAAAACATTTCTATTTCAAACTATTCAAGCAGTTATATGTAACAATTCAGTTAATTGTAAATACAGTTTCAATGTCGAAAAACAGTTCTATTTCAAATAATTCAGTTAAGCATAAGCACGCAGTTTAAATGTAAGTACGGTTTAATTGTCAAAAACATTTCTATTTCAAGCTATTCAGTTTATTCAAACAATTCAGTTTAGCATAAGAATGCTGTTAGTTCTATTTAACCCACAGATAGGGCCCTATCAGGTGCCAACACGTCGCGCCAGAGTGGACCTGGGAGCGATGGCAATGAGGAGTACTCCTCATTCCCCAAAGTTCCTGCTCTGCTGGAACCTCACCATCAGATTGTTTAGTGTCATATCCAGGACACTCATTGGGGAGGGAGTCTTACCCCTCTGCAGAGAAGCAGTCGATGTATTCTACAACCCAGGCCGACTGTGCAACCAACTATTCTCTAACCAGCCATGAGTAAATATGAAGGAAAACTGGGGTCTTTAAAAAGTATAGTATGACAACTCGTCTAGGAGAAGGATAACTCTGAATTCAAACCTGTCAAACTCTGCTGAAAATTTACCTTGAGTCATATCCTGCTCGTCTCGACCATTCCTATCTAAAACTAATTATTTATGCACAATTATATGGTCTCAAGAAACTATTCCTATGTAATGATGATTATTTATTTGCACACAGTTATATGCTTTCAACCACTCCCATGCAATACGGATAATCGTTAAACGTGTATATTTGACCAGTAGATGGAACCTTAACAAGTACTACCACTCCATGTCGCCTCGACTACAGTCGCCAACTTTATATATATATATATATATATATATATATATATAAATATATATATATATATATATATATATATATAAAATATATATATATATATATATATATATGTGTGTGTGTGTGTGTGTGTGTGTGTGTGTGTGTGTGTGTGTGTGTGTGTGTGTGTGTGTGATGTGAAATTTAGTTATATATAGAGTATCTGCGAGACGATCTTATTAAAATCTGCTTCGGAGCAAGACGCCAAGGCATTTTATACATTTAGTTTTGTGTAACACAGAGTAATAACTTTGGTACGTCGAATAATCCTTAAATTATTTCGATAGAAAGATAGATAGATAGTGATCAGAAGGGTGATATGCTTGAATCAAGTAATTTTTGGGATAATTTGCCAGACATTTTTGATCAACAAAAAGGAACATAACATCTCGCATTAACTTCTTCTTCTTCTTCTTCTTCTTCTTCTTCTTCTTCTTCTTCTTATTATTATTATTATTATTATTATTATTAGTCGCTTTTTTTTCTTTCCAACACTTACCTCTTTTTTACAACTAGTCTTTTATCCTCACCCTTCATATATATCCCAGCTGATTAACTTCACATTGACAACGTTTCTTCCTTCAAAATCTTGAACCCTTTTTTAATTTCCTAATTCCTCTAGATCTGTCACCGCTTCACCTCTGATCTGCAGGCCGCTACTACCCAAGTATCATTAGAATCCACATCTGATTGTTTTTAAAAAATCACAAATCTCATCTCTGTTTGGATAAGTTATCAGAAGAAAGAACTTGTCAGTCATCACTGATTTACGAAGACGAGCTTAATTTTTCTTCTTCCTCCTCCATCCTGCATTAATAAACTTCTTTTTTTTCTTCTTCCTCTTCTTCTTCCTCTTCTTGTTCTTCTTCTTGGGTTTATGCACTTGTCGATTTTAAAGAAGAAGAAGAGTCAACGCTGACTGTTGTTGTCGTCGTTCTTCTTCTTCTTCTTCTTCTTCTTCTTCTTCTTCTTATTATTATTATTATTATTATTATTATTATTATTATTATTATTATTATCTTTCTTCTTCTTTAGAGTTTTTCACTGGGTTTAGCTGATGGTTTTTCACTGGAGTTTGAGTGATAGCAAGTCTCCTCAAGTCCCTAGAGCTCTCTTCAGTATTCTGGCCGTTCTCAATAATGCTGTCGTTTGGATAGTCTCCACTCGACCGCCAACTTCCAAGTAATCCAGGCCCTTTAATAATTAGAAATAAAAATAATAATAAATAATTAGTTACTGTGCGTAAAGCACCAATCACAATTGGTATCATCGTCACCTTCATGTTCCATAGTTTTTTCAATTTTCTAGCAAGGTCGAGGTACTTATCCTTCTTTTCACATTCTTGCAGTTTTATTCTGTGGTCAGCTGGGACAGCAAAGTCAACAATTTTACAAATTCTCTTTTTTTGTTGATTATCATAAGGTTTGGTTTTCTGGCCGAGATTAGGTGATCTGTGTGTATGCTAAAGTCCCATAGGAGTTTATGTGTCATTTTCTAGGACAGGTGCTGGGTTGTGCATATACCATTTGTTTGTATGGTCAAATTTAAATTTCTAGCACATTTCCCAGTGGATCACCTTGCCCACTCAGTAATTATTATTATTATTATTATTATTATTATTATTATTATTATTATTATTATTATTATTATTACTACATTTATTAACTTCTTGTTCTTGCACATATGTACTTGTTGCTGTTGCTGTTACTGTTGTTGAAGAAGAAGAAGAAGAAGAAGAAGAAGAAGAAGAAGAACAACAACAACAACAACAACAACAACCATAGAAGAAACTTCTGTTGTTGTTGTTGTTGTTGTTGTTGTTGTTCTTCTTCTTCTTCTTCTTCTTCTTTTAATTTCTTTTTTCTATTCTTCTCTTTCATTTTACCATATTCTTCCCAACCGATCTTGAAAAATCCATTTAATATTCTATTTGCGTCATGAATATGATACTAAACAACATCCGGTGGTGAGGTTAGATTTCCGGAACTCTGAGTTGTGTGGAGTGCTCTCTTCATTACCATTACTAAGACTTGATGTGGTAGTTCCTGTTAGAGTCCCAGGAGCCCTTCAAATAGATTATTTGGTTTGGTTTGGTTTGGTTGGATTGGGTTTTATGATATATCAATCGTTGTAGGTTATTTTACGTCAAATCCGGTTCATATATAAGATATATATGATTTATAAACACATTTTACCGATAACATTTTAAGACGAGACAGATCTCATTTTTTAACACACAGTTAAGTGGTTTCAAGTATTGATATCAAACATTAATATTGTCCAATCGGCTGAGGCTGTAGAATAAACTGACTGCTTCTCTACAGAGGGATAAGATTCCTCCCAAACGATAATCCTGGATATGACACTAAACAATCTGATGGTAAAGTTCCAGTAATGCTAGAGGTTTGGGGAATGCGGAATACCATTTCATTGCCATTGCTCCCAGGACCACTCTGACCCGGAGTGGTAGCACCTGGTAAGAATTCTATCTAAGGGTTAAGTAGAACAAAACCGTGGTTTCTTGAGTTTACTGTTTTTTGCATTTAAACTACGTATTTATGCTAAACTGAATAGTTTAAAATAAAACTGTTTTTACATTTAAACTGCTTACTTATGATAAACTGAATTTCTCGAAAAAGAATTGTTATGACATCTAAACTGTGTACTTATGCTAAACTGAATTATCTGAAATAAAACTGTTTTGGCATTAACGCTGTGTATTGCTGGGGCTGTAGAATATACCGACTGCACCTCTACAAAAGGGGGTAAGACCCCCTCCGCAACGAGTGTCCTGGTTATGTCAATAAACAATCTAATGGTGAGATTCTTGTGATTCTGGGGCATTGGGGAATGCGGAGCACCCGTTCACTGCCATTGCTCCCTGGTCAACTCTGGCCCTTAGGGTTTGCACCTGATAGGGTCCTATATATGGGTCAAATAAAACTAAACTGTATAAGTATGCTAAACTGAATTGTTTGAATTAGAACCGTTTGACTAAAGTGAATAGATAGAAATAGAAATATTTTTGACACTTAAACTGCGTATTTATGCTAAACTAAACATTGACATTGAAATTTATGCTAAACTAAACATTTGACATTGAAACTGTACTTATGCTAATCTGAATTGTTTGATATAGAACTGTTTTGAAATTTAACTGTGTGTAAACAAAATCTATATTAATACTAAACTGAACTGGCTGAATTAGAACTGTTTGATAAAACTGAGTAGTTTGAAATAGAAATGTTTTTGACAATTAAACTGTGTACTCATGCTAAACTGAATAGTTTGAAATAGAACTGACTATTTGCATAACATTGGATTTGGCGTTGTTATGCCATAAAACCCAACCCACCAACCCACCAACCATTAATAGTTTTATTTGCATACCGTTAAATGGCTTCAAGTATTACTTTGTAGCAATAACAATTTAACATTAGTCATTTGTTTGCACACATTTAAATGGCTATACATATGATTTACAAGTGAACAATTTGTAGGTAATTTTATTTTTAAATGAATTAGAACTAAATTGTTTGGTTTGTTGGGTGGAGTTTTATGGCATATCAACCATTGTAGGTTATTTAATGCCGAATCCTCTTTATACGTACGTATCAAATATATGATTTGTAAACACATTTTGTACATAACATTTTTAAATGAGGCTGAGCTCATTTTGATTGTTTGCACACATTGTTTCCAGCATATCTATCTTACATGAATAATTCTATTTACAATTAACTATTTATTTGCGTATATTTCAATGTGCGTATATATATATATATATATATATATATATATATATATATATATATATATATATATATAACTCTGTGTGTGTGTGCGTCCGGTTTCAAAATATATATATATATATATATATATATATATATACACACACACACACACACACACACACACACACACACATATATATATATATATATATATATATATATATATATATACATTCAGATATGCGCAAACAAATAAGTAATAATGAATAGAATTATTCGTGTAAGATAGATGTGCTTGAAACAATGTGTGCAAACAAAAAAAAATGAGCTCAGCCTCATTTAAAAATGTTATGTACAAAATGTGTATGGTATAATGGTTAGAGTATTTGCCAATGACCCGGGAGACCTTAGGGTTCAATCGCAGGTCGAGTCATACCAAAGACTCAAAAAATGGTACTTGATACTACGTTGCTTAATACACAGTATTATAAGGTACAGATCAAGGGTAAAGTGGAGCAATCCAGGGAAAGGAGCAGCGCCCTCCCGTACACCTTGTTGTATTTGCTATCGACTACGGTCGCCAAATTTACTTGCTTATATATATATCTATATCTATCTATCTATATATATATATATATTACAAACCTGGTTGAATTATCATGATAAATTATATATGGTTTTTAAGTGAATACTTTGCACACTAGTATTGCAATGCAATATTTATAATTCAATTCAATATCAATCGTTTGTTTGCACACTGTTAAATGGTTCTAAGTATTGCAATATATCACTAACAATTCAATTAAACATCAATCACTTGTTCATACACACGTAAATGATTAATCTCTTCTATTTCTAGCCATCCAATTTAGCATTAGGCATTTGTGTACATAGAGTTTAAATGTCAAATAGTTCTATTTGATCCATAGATTGTACCCTATCAGGTGCTATAACAATGCATTGATACACTACATTCCCTAAAGCTCCAAGACTGGAACTTCAAATTGTTTTGTTTCATAATCAGCACACTCTTAGTCGGTGTATTCAACAGCCCTTGCTGACTGGGATAAGAACTAATTTGTCTGCACATTAGTATTGATATTTCTACACAGTTAAATGGTTTCAATTATTGCTATCTAACACTAATAATTCTATTCAATATTAATCCTCTGTTTGCACACAGCGAAGTGGTTACTAGTATCGTTGTTTAACACTAATTATTCTATTCAACACAATTAATTCATTTGCATACATTCAAATCGTTCCAAGTATTGCTATGTAATACCAATAATTCAATTTAGGCTTACAGTTTGAGAGTTTCAAGTATTACTATTAACCGGTAAAAATTCTATTCAATATCAATCATTCGTCAGCACACCATTAAATGGTTCAAAGTATTTCTATGTATCACTAACAATTCAATTAGACAGTCATTTGTTTACACACAGTTTATATGTCAAACAGTTTTATTGGACCCATAGATAAGACCGTACCCGATGCCACCACTCCGGGTCAATGTGGACTGGGCAATGGCAATGGAGATGTAATCCACCATTCCCAAAACTCCAGGACTGGAGCCTCACTATCAGATTGTTTCGTGTCATATCAGGACACTCGTTGAGGGTGAAGAAGCCTTTCCCTCTGCAGAGATGCTGTCGGTGTATTCTACAGTCCCAGCCGACTGAGCAGTTGATGTTTTGAAAAATTATTTGTATTAGATAGGTATACTTATATCAAATAATCGTGTGCAAATTATTTGTCTTAAGAAAAATTACTTGATGTCATAATTAGTATTATTATGTCTAATTAGTATTATTATGATCATTTGTCACTTAAAATCCACATAATTGTTTGCAAGTTATTGATATTTGATAGGAATACTTGAAACTATAAAATTGTGTGTAAACAAATCACTATTATTAACCATGAACAGATAGTTGCAACCATATAATTACGTATGAATTATTAGTATTATATACGACTAATTGATACCATATCTGTGTGTAAACAAATGATCATTATTTCAGTCAAATAGAAAAATTTGATTTAAGAAAAGTGACTTCAAAACTCCTCCATCATAAGCATGATGCAACATGAGGAGATTTTTAAGCAGAATACAGCTGATTTGAATTAAGTTACCTTATCAAGGTCAAAGAGCACGGTCTCTACTATTTATTTATAGCTGTCGGGGAAGAATAGGTAGATTTATACCTTTCCCAAGGATAAAGGATTACAATGAAAAACTGAGTATATAGATAGTTATGATAGTAATCAAACATTTACAAACGAATCAAATTTCAACATCAGATAACCCATAGTCTTTTAATTCAACGCTTTTTAACCAATGTATTTAATTCCACGCTTTCTAGCCATTTTCAATGGCCTTCATATTTTCCATTATCTTTCATCTCCTTTTCTGTCTCCTATTTTTTTATTTGTCTATTTTATTCATCTAATTTTTTTTGTATTATTTTCCTTTTTGACTTCTTTCTCTTCACGTAGCAACTCACTTTCACTCCCACACACAGATTTCTACATTTCTCTCCACACCTACCGCACAATCTATTCTTTCCCACCGCCATCTTTTATTCCCGTCAATAAGTATGGCTATATACATTCTCCCAGGCAGACACCAAATGTCACTAAATTGACGGGACATTTCTGTCTGTCCAAGGCACGAAGATCAATAGCCTGACCTAAGCACCCATCACAGTCACCGGACATTCAACATAATAAATCCACCATTGGTTAGTCATTCGATACCTTAGTATCCACCCACGTGACAATTGAAAACAGTCTACCGCGTGTATATCTGAATAAATGTTTGCCCATTCACCGGCTGTAGTTGGCTTGGCTGATGGCAAACCATCATTTATCGATGCCAATGATCTGATGAGTGTCTCTAGATTAGAATCGAGTGAAGTAATAATATTAATCTTTAAATCCCAGTGTAAATGCTGATAGAATTTATCCTTATCAGATTTTAACATGTTAGCAGAAAACTATGAATTTAGAAAAAAAATTTATAACGTGTAAAAGTATAAAACGATTGAATCCTAAAATACTTAAAACATGCCTTTCAGAAATCGGGCTTTCCAGGTTTCACTGTTATTGGCTATGAGCCAATAACGTTGAAACCTGGTCTCTGGGAATCTATTTTCCAAGCAGCACCACACGTTAACCAAAGAGGATTAGAATTAGAATTAGATCTTGATACTTTTAGTGATTGGCAGAGGAACTTGATAATTCACTATCAATAAACAAAAAGTCTCGGAAACGAGAATTGGAAGAAAAATTATTGCATAGATACTTCAAAATACAAATTGCATATCAAATGATGTAAACATAGCACTGAATTGGAAATCTGAAGAAAAAAAAACGAATATCTATTAATAGGAGCACAAGATAATGTCCTAAGTACCAATTATATCAAACCAAAATAGATAGTACTCAAAAGAATAGTTAGTGTATGTAATATGGGTACGGAGATCGAACAGTTTGTCGCATAATAAACTAGAACTATCATCCACAAAGATAATACAAGAGTGAGTATAAATAACTCGGAAATATCATCTCTTGGGAATTGTTCAAGAGATTAAAAAGGGACAAATGGCATATTAATAAGCAAGAATTTTTCCGAAAAGTTGAGATGCATAAAACTTACAAATTGACCGCATTCCAGCCAGAAGAACTTATTATCTGGAGGATTTCACCGTTCCAGCGACCTACAGATAAAAAAATAAAAGAAGGCGAAAATATTCTCAAATATCTGAATTTTGCTAGAAAGCTGAAAATCATTGGAATATTATGGTAACGCTGATACCAATTCTAGTTGGAAAGGTTCCCAAAGGCTTGGAAAAAAGACAACGGGAACAGGATGTCAGAAGAAGAATCGAAGCTATCCAAACTTCGGCATTTTTTTAGATCAGTTAGAATACTTAGTTCAGTCCTGAGGACCTGAAGAGATTTGCTATTACTCAGACTCCAATGAAAAATCACCACTTAAAATTGACGCGAAAAACTCTCATAGAGTCAAAATAATAATAATAATGATTATTATTATCATTGAAAAAACTGTGGAACATGAAAGTGACGTTTATACCAATTGTAATTGGTGCTCTTGGCACAGTCCACAAAGGATTAATAAAGGGAGTGGAGGACTTGGAAATAAGAGGACGAGAAGCGACCATCTACTGCATCACTGAAATCGGCCTGAATACTGAGAAGAGTCGTGGAGACTTGAGGAGACTTGCAATCACTCAAAATCCAGTGAAAGACAATCAGCTTATGCTGATGTGAAAATCTCAAAGAGTAAAAAAGAAAAAAATAATAATATTGTAATTGGTATGCTTGGAACGATCCCCAAGCCGTAATGAAAAGGCTGGTAGAGTTGGAAATCAAAGGATAAATTCAGACCTTCCAAACTACAGCACTGTTGAGATCGGTTAGAATATTGAGTAGAATTCTGAAGACCTGAAGAGACTTGCTGTCACTCATACTCCAATAAAAAAAATCAACTAATGTTGATGTGAAAAACTAGAAAGGAGTAATATAATATTTATATAGGCATGAATGAGAGGAAAAGTTGATCTACTCGGAATTGTGTGAGTGGTTAAAATTTAACAAGACTACCAAATTTTATACGCACAAACAAGAATCCGTCCAAGTAAATGGGACGCATAAAATTCTCTGGGACTTTGAAATACAAATGGATTTCCTCTTGTAGATTTTGTAGATTTTGCCGTTCGAGTTGATCACCGAGTGAAAATGAAATAAAGCAAAACGATAGAGAAATACTTTGACCTTGCCAGAGAACTGAAAAGGCTGTGGAATCAATGGGATGATGGTAGTACCAATTATAGGTGATACCAAACTACAGAGCAGAAATCTCATCAAAAGAATAAACATTTGGGCTGTCCCTCTTTTAAAATACTCAGGATCATTCTTAAAGTAGACAAGTGAAGAATTTCAACAAATGAACCTGAGAACAAGAAAACTAATGACGATGCATAAGGCCTTGTAGGGATTACGTAGACAGACAATATGTGTTGAGAAAAGAAGGGAGAAGACGTGCCAGCATTGAAGCATTGGTATATCGACTAGAAGATTATTTTAAAATGCATGGAGGAAGATTGATTACAGCAACCAGAAACAATACAGACAGCGCAAGCATCAACAGAACAAAAATAATCAGTAAACAAAAATGCGAGGAAAAACAACTGTATGGACATTTCAAGCGACAAACAAGCAAAATCTCACCCTGGAAAACATGGATATGGCTAAGAAAGGGAAAGCTTAAGACAAAAACTGAATCTTGTCTGACAGCTGCTCAAAACTACTCCATAAGGACTATGTCAAAGCAAGAATAGACAAGACGCTGTAAAATAGCAGATGTAGGTTATGTGGTGATAGAGACGAAACGATCAATCACATAATAAGCGAATGCAGTAAAGTAGCTCAAAGAAACGCTTGGGTGGGCTAGGCGATCCACTGGGAATTGTACAAGAAGTTTAAATTTGACCATACGAACAAATGGTACACCCATAACCCAGAATCAGTTCTGGAAAATGAGACGCTCAAATTTCTCTTTCTCTGAGATTTTGAGATACAAACGAACTGTGACGGAGCATAAAATATCTATTCCAGGACGGGAGTTTATTTTACGCATGTGTGAAGTCGGGGCAGTCTGGCACTTGACCCCTCGCAAAATAAGTCCTAGTTAAGATCCCCTTTTCGGGCACATGGGAACTGGCTGATAATGTGGGAGTTAATTTGGGGCTAGACTGACCACCGCTGGCAAGGGGTTTCCAAATTTCACGTTACACACACGCACCCTCCAAGCCACTTCCTCTTCCTACCTCCCCTAGGATAATGGAAGATATGGGCCTCTAGGTTGAGATAAGATATTATTATTTAGCGTAGTCGACAATTCCAATTTCCCGTGTAATGTTTTTAAAGGCGAATAGGACATTTAGCGAGAATAAATTGAGGAGAAATGAAGCTGAAAAGGATATATACGCAAAAGAAGGCAACTCGCTGGGTAAATAACGCAACAAATAAACTTCAACGAGGGGACATTTAAAATATAACCAAAATTTTAATAAAGGTCCAAACAAATATTCATAGGGGTCGGCTATGTTTCCCCGGCAAATAGTCTCCGACATAAATGTCTCTTTCTTCTTTTTTTCTTTTTCTTTATACTTTTCTATCTTTTCTCTTGAACCTTGAAAAGGTAGCAAAGTCCACTCATACGTTCACAGTTTATGAAATGAATCTTTTCATTCTACTTCTCTTCTTTTATTAATGCATACAATTCTTTATATGCTTCTTTCTTTAAATTGAGAGAGAGGGCATCTAATTGCAATACTTAGGAAGGGTGGATGGAGAAAACGGTTTTAGGGTTTACTTAGCTTTTTCGACGGGTTTCTTCGCAGAGTATTTTCTTTTACGGGCGAACGATGTTCTGTAGAATTTGGCGGGAAGGCATCTGTTATCTTCTTGTCCAAAATTCTTTTCCAGGAGTTTTTGGCTGCAGCCTCTATACATCTTGTCACGACGACTGCTGTCCCAAAACTGAATTCCTTTCACGGGTGAGCTTGCCCGGAGCTTTTTTTTTTTTTTTTTGCATCAGGTCTGCACGTCCTCTCACAGCGACCTCCGTCCTAAAAGCTGAAATTCTTTTCCCCTATTTCCTCTGACGAAAAGGGCACTACTTCCAGCTTTAGGGTTCTGGCCAATCATTTGGCCTCTTTCTTCTTCCTCCACCTCCCCTTGTCATGATATTCATTCAGGTTACTATACTGACCTATATATCCTCTTCTCTGTCCAACTCGGTCACAGAGTGTAGGCGGCTCTTGGCTTTCATTCTGACCTGGATTCGTTACTTTGTTCAACAGGCAGGGCGAAGAGTTAACCTACATTCCTATTCCTCTTTTAACGGTCAATCTTTGGGACCTGTTAATTCAAATAAGGAGGGGTAGGCAGACCACGTGACACGAACCATCTAATTTCGGCCAGACGATCAGACCTAGTGATAGTCAACAAACAAAAGAATAGTGGACTTTCCGTTTCGGCTGACCACAGAGTAAAACTGAAAGAAATCGAAAAGAAATATAAGTATCTAGACCTTAAAAGAGAACTGAAAAACTATGGAACATGGAAGTAACGGTGATACCATTTAAAATTTGTGCGCTCGGTACACTCACGAAAGGATTAGTACAGGGACTGGAGGTCTTGGAAATAAGAGGACGAGTGTTGACCATCCAAACTATACTATTGTTGCGATCGGCTAGAATACTAAGAAGAGTTCTGGAGATATGAGGAGACTTGCTGTCACTCAAACTCCAATGGAAAACCATTAGCTAACGCTGGCGTGAAAAACTCTCAATGAGAAGAATGATAAACCCAGGAGATAAAAGTCGAATTTGGCATTAAACAATATGCCCTGCAATTAATTAAAAAGGGGGAAAAAGAAACTGCGGAAAGAATAGAACTACCGAACCAGGAAAGCATTGGAACAATTTGAGATAAAGAAAATTACAAATACTTAGAAATATTCAAAGTTGACACCATGAAAGAAACAAAATTGAAAAAATAAGTCTGAAAAAGTACCTCAGAAAACAAGAAAACTTCTTGAAACCAAACTCTTCAGTAGAAACCTCATCAAATGAATAAATATCTCGGTAGCCTCACACGCGAGAGAAAGACATTGAAAGATCCAATGTCATCAAAACAATGAAAAAAAAAAAAAATAAATAAAGCACAGCAGCTAAAAACAGTAATGTCAAAGTAAGGACAAACAGTAAAACATCAAAATCTAGGAAACAAAAATGGAAAAAAAAAAAAAACAATATGGATACTTCAATCAACAAATTGAAGAGATTGTAATCGAGATGCCCTGGACATGGCTACGAAGAGAGAAACTCAAGAGAAAAACGGAATCTCTTTTTATAGCAGCAGAAAATAATGCTATGAGAAGAAATTATATAAAGGTGAAAATTAACAATATGCAAAAGAATACTAAGCGAACGGTTTTGGGCGACAGGGTGTGAGATGTTTAATCCCATAAGCAATCGAAGCAAACTGACACAAAAGGAATTCAAAGATAGACACGAATGAGTAGGGAAAATGATGCACTTGAAATTGGGCAAGAAGTTAAATTTTAACCAGGCTGACAAATGGTATACACACAAACTAGATGAAAATGAAATAGACAAAATTCACTGGACATTTGAGATACAAACGGAACATCAAATCCCAGCCAGAATCCTAGATTTTAGTAGATTTTGCTACTTCAGCGGCCCACGGAATGAAAACAAAAGAAAGGATAAAGATAAACAAATACTTGGCAGATTGGTTTGGTTGGATTTTATGGCATATCAATCCTTATAGGTTATTTAATGCCAAATCCTCTTTATGTAAATATACATGATATGTTAATGTATTTTGCAGATAATATTTTAAATGAGCACGAGCTCATTCTTTTCCAAACAGTTAAATGGTTCCGAGCATTGCTATGCATCACTAACAATTCAATCAAACATCAGTCATTTGTTTACACACAACTAAATGATCAAAGATGTCTCTTTATAACAATTCGATTTAACAAAATCATTCGTTTGCACTAAGGTTAAATGTCAAGCAGTTGTATTTGACCCAAAGATAGGACATTAACAGGTGCTACCACTCCGGGTCAGAGTAAACTTGGGAGCAATAGCAATGAGGGAGTACTCCACATTCCCTAAAAATGCAATATTGAAGCCTCACCATCAGATTGCTTTGCGTTATATCAGGACACACGTTGGGGGAAAATAGGGTTATCCCTCTGTAGGCATGCAGTCGGTGTATTATAAAGCCCCAGCCGACTGGGTTTGTCTTATAGGAGATTTGAAAAAGTTGTAGAATATGAATGGGTCGGTTATGTTAATTATAGTCAGTGCTCTTAAAACGTTCCCCAAGGGCTTCGAAAGAAAAATCAGAAGTAATTGGAAATCAGACCACGGCACTGTTGAGATCGTCTAAAATATTCGAAACAGTCCTGAAGACTTAAGGAGACTTGCTGTCACTCAGACCACTGTAAATGACTGACAGTTAAAACTGGTGAGAAAAATTCGCAAAGAGTAAAATGATAATTAAGATCGGCTTGAATACTCAGAAAAGTCCTGGAGACCTAAAGAGATATGCAGTCACTCAGACTTCAGTAAAAGACCACCAACTAAAACTGGTGTGAAAAACTCGTAAGGACTGAAATAATGATAAAAATAGGTTTAAAAGCCTTTCCGACAGTCTCCTTGTTTAAATTGGTAAATGCAACTGTTATCCTTGCCTTCAGTTCTTCTTTATTGCTGCACGGTTGGTTTGGTTCGTTTATCGCTTGGTGCCTGAGGCCCTGCGCCTGGACTCACCTAAATCTTGTGCCATACTCGCTCATTTGGTCGGGCGTGTGACAAATACCCTCAGTGACAAACCGCAAAGACTTATATTCATAAGCTCTGTTTGGTATCTGGGTACAGTTTATAGGGTCTACCAAGAGCGATGGCCTATATGGATGAGTGGTAAGAAAAATGCAAGGAAATCCGTGCTATCAGCATGATTTGATGATGATTATGTTGTATGAAAAAATTCCACAATTATGAGTCGTCTTTCTTTATGTCTTTATTTAACTGCTGACAATTTCCAGCAATGAAAAACACTTTTTCTACCTTAAAGTTGCTTTAAAAAACTTTTAAAACTCAACGGGGTTTACTGTGTGTGCAGAATGGTTTCTTAGTCTTATCATACAAAATGCATTTCTTTATATGTGAACAAAATTCTTCAAGTGTTTATCTTCAAAAAAAAAAAAAAAAAAAAAAAAAAAAGGAACGTAACGTTTTAATTTATACATCCAATACATTCGAGAGCTGCCTAGAAAGTATCGAAAATTTTTTCAGTTTGGCTACTGTGGTTTAAAATTAGCTGGTTGACGTTGAACTTGAACACAAGAGAATTCAAGTTCACCTAAGTACTCTTGGATTATTACTTGTATTTTTGGTTAAATGTGTCTGGAAAATGGAACATAATATCAACTTTGGTGACAAATTTTAGAAAACTGCAACAAAAACTTTTAAGTAGTGAACACTGGTTTATACATATTTATTTAACAACCTCACTACATGACCAAGATGTGACACAAGGTAAATCTTAAGCAGAGTTTAACATGTTTTAATTCAGAGTTTTCCTTCTCCTACACCGGTAGCCATACCATGCAAAAAGAGCTCAGTCGGCCCTACTATTTACACATATCTGGAGGAAGAGTAGTTGGATTCATACCTTTCCCAAGTGTATTAGTATAATGGGGAATGCAAACAGCTCCGTCCAGGTTTTGAACTCGGCTTATCTTGTCCATTTCCCACGACATTAACCAATATACCACGAACGCATCCTTAACATAGGTTTACAGGCACTAAGTTCTATCCCAGGCCAAGTGTTGTAAGGGACATTAGGCATTTTTAGATGACTGACAACCTGTTGAAATAAAATTTTGACTCGTCGGTCTATCACCTCAAAAACAAAAATCAAATACTCTAATCAGATCGGATCGACGTTTAATAATGCAAGTTATTGATGAGGAATCAACTTTGATTAGGGTCACCGACCTGAAATATTAATAAAAATCAATGCCATCATTTTCTAGTCTTTCTATGAATGGGTTCTTTGTTTCATTTCTTGCTCTCTTGATCTGAGTCCTTGTAATTATTTCCTGTTCCCAAAAACTAAAACCCATGATTACCAGTTGCAAATTGTCGAAAATATACATCAGGTCGTGATAAAGCAATTGAAGGTAGTGTCAGTTGAAGACTTCCAATATTATTTTCGGAACTATGAATAGCGTCTTCGTCAACGCTTGGCTTTCGATAAATTTGATTTGTGATTTATTTGATAGAACTTTTACACTATTAGTCTCATTATTAAATACTTCGATTTGGTTTTGGATTGTAGCAGAATGATTTGATTTTAATTGCATAAAAAATAATTATATTTTTTAGTTGAATAAAGATCCCTTTTATAACTTTTAAGTCGCATAAGAAAGCAGTCTCATTGTTTTGCAGACACACCCCACGTGAACGAGATTTTGGCATTAAATATGCTTATAATATCACAGCTTCCTTTTTTCCACCAATCTGAATCCTCGTGACTACATCCTGTTCTCAAAAATCAAAAACTGATGTCGTTAACTGAGAGGTGTTTAAGTCATGCAAAAGGGCGGACGCAGTATCATTTAAAGACTTCTAGTATTGTTTCCAAGACTGGACAGAGTTTTCGTCAGTGTTTGGCTTTTCAAATGATTTGTTTTGATGGGGATTAAAGTTGATTTCAGATTATTACTGTTATCTACTCATTGTGGACTCCAATACTGATCTTGTAGTCTATATCCATAACGTTTCGGCCGCTGTGCTCTCCGGCCTTCTTCAAGTGCCTTTTGTTGTTCTTGTTATCCTTCTTGGAACGTGACCATTTATTTGAATCACGGGAGTAGAGTTTTCTCAGACCAAGCACCGGAAGAAAGCCAAACAGTACAGCCGAAACGTTGTGACAATAGCAACCGAGATAAATATAGCAGTTTGCAATGTGTAGATAATAATAATAATAATAATAATAATAATAATAATAATAATATTAATAATAATAATGCCTAATTCCAGAAAAATAGACAGAAATTGATTTGTTATTTATTTGATAATCTAATTTTTAACGCAATCACTCTCATTACTTACTTAATCGATCTTATACTAATTGGATTTGGATCGGAATAGAATAATTTGATTTTAATTACATTTTTGCTGCATGAACTGGTCATGTTGTTTCTGTGTTCACTGTTAAATTAGAAGTTGAAAAAATAGATAAAATGATGAAAACACTAAACCAGGAAAATAAAACTGAACACCTTTCTGCTTCAGCCTTTTTTTTTTTTTTTAGATAACTTTACCTCGAAACATTCTATATAATGAAGTGCACGTTTTCTCTCTTTCTTTAGTTTGTTTTTAATAGGGCTAAGAATTCTTTGACTGCATCCACTTTAGAGGGGTAAGACCCAACCAAAAAAGGCGTATCCTGGATATGGCACAAAACTACATCTAGCCGTCAGGCTCCAGTTTTGGAGCGCTGAGAAGTACAGGGAATCCTTTATTGACATTATCCCCGGACAGAGAACCCCTTTATCAATATTATCCCAGATTCACTCTGGACCTTCATTGGAAGTACTTGTCATGTTGGCATCTGTTGAACAAAGAAATCAGTTTGAAAATTATTTGTATTCGATAAGATTGTTTGATGGCATATCAATTTTCGTGAGTAATCTAATATCAAAGCCACCCTCGTAGAAGGACAGTAGTGATATTATTTGAACCATAGCGAGGGAAATAAAAGGTTTCACGCCTTTCTTTAGGGTATTTGTCCAAAAAGGAACGTTATAGTGCGGCTGGAGTTCGAACAAAATTACCAGGATCTTGCAGTCCAGTACGTTAGCTTCTATGCCACGGCGACTACACCGTATTAGATAGGATACTTGACACTATATAAATGTGCGAATATTATTTGTATTAATAGTAACTTTAAGCCATAATTGTTTACTAAGGATTTTTATTAGCTATTTGAAACTTACCGTATTTGACGGCATATAAGACGCACAGGTGTATAAGACACCAATTTCAGCAGAGCAAATAGTGAAAAAAAGTACTAATATCAAACATTATGAAATTAATATAATGAATATTATCAATGATAACACTTTCAATCTGCATAATAGCCTTTTAAATAATGACAAATGGTATATGAAAGTTACTCTAAAGTCTAAGCTAAGAGGAGTTACCAGGTAGTTTATTTCGGCCGACTATCACGAATTTTAAACCTAGATATGGCATATAAGACGCAGGGGAATTTTGACAGATATTTTAGTAAAAAAAGAAAAGTGCGCCTTATATGCCGTCTAATACGGTAATTAAAATCAGTCGATAATGGCCGATATCAAAAGAGAATATTGCTTTTTCACTTCTAGGTTACCACTGAGTTAGTCTTAATATTCCAGTAGAGTTTTTAAAATGTTAATTGTCATTTTCAATAAAAAAAACTGAAAATTTTAAAACTTCCGGTATGACAGAACTATACAGTATTTCAGAAAAAAAAATGATTTAATTTTGAAATCAAATAACTAGACCAATTCTCGTTCAAATTATCTCAAACTTTAACATTTTATGTTTAATGCTTATATCTTTCGAGTACAGAAATGACATTCCCATGAAAAGAAAAGGCATTTTAACACCAAACATAAAAGTTTTAGTTATTATTAAAATTTCAGATGATTTGAACGGAAAGATGATCCTATTTACCCAACCCCTCCGCTCGGGCAGGATATGACACAAGGTCAATTTTTAAAGCGGAGTTTAGCAGGTTTGAATTCAGAGTTTTCCTTCTCCTAGACTAGTTGCCTCACCAAGGCTGAAGAACCTAGTCTGCCCTACTATTTACCCATAGCTGGATTCCCAAGGGTATTAGTGCTATGTGAAATGCAGTCAGTCCTGTCCAGGAATTGAACTCGTATCGCCGTGTCCATATCCTGTGACGATAACCATTACACCACGTGCACCTCCATAATAAGATTACGAGATGATAACACTTTAACTATAGTGCTACTGGATGGTTTGGTTTGGTTTCTTTGTTTAATGGCATATCAACCTTTTAGGTTATTTAATGCCAAACCTATTCTCCTAGAAGAACAGTAGTGGTACTATTTAACCCATAGCTGGGAGGATAAGGGGGTTCATACCTTTCCCAAGGGTATTTGCCCGAAAGTGAACGTAATAGCGCGACTGGAGAACGAACTCGCTTACTACGATTCCGCAGTCAATCACTTTAACCATTACACCACGAGGACACCCCCAGGGCTACTGGACGCTTAGAAAACCAGGAGAAATGAAATCAGCCATCAAAAAGGTAAAAAATCCTTTGAAGTAATCACTCCTGTTCTTGAAAAACATGCAATACATTTTCAATAGAAATCTTTGGCATTCAACAACCAGCCATGGTCTCATCGTTGGGAAGGCTTTTTGACATTAATGCGTAGTCATGAAGCGGATTATGGCGAGCAGATGAACAAACATATAAACATATTGACCTGTAAACAAATGAAGACGCTTAACTCAGTTCTCAGGCAGACAAGTTGTAGCGTCTTATTGTAAGAACACGGAGAGTGGCTGAGAATTTGATACGTTTGTATTTCATATTAAAAGATAAATCCGAACCGGCTTAAAAATAAATAAATAAATAAATAAACAAATAGAAAATAAAAAAGGAGGCATATCCAGTGATTACGATTGAATTATGAGTATGATGTTAGAATATGATTTCATATACGTTAAGATTTATTGCTGCACATGCGTATATTAACAAGCTCACGCAAAGGGAGAAAATTACGTGAAGAGAAGAAAAAGAACAGAGATAAATTCTTTTATTGACAAAACAAATAAGATGAGTGAAAACACATACGTATACTGATACTGACTTTGCTGTCACTCACTCTCTCTTAATCTTTCTTTCTCTCTTCTTCTTTCTCGCAACCACACACACACACACACATATATATATATATAGAGAGAGAGGTAGAAAGGGCTCCTGTCTGATGACAAAGCCATGGTGAAAGCTATCCTTCTCGAAGTTGACTTCAAAATCAAAACTGGCAAAAAAAAAAAAAACTCCTGTATGAAACCTCTGCTGACTTGTTTAGGCCCTTTGATGGGAAAGTCTCAGAGAAGGTACTCTGAAACCTGCTGTTTACATAGTCATCAATTATCTCGCAATACTTATCATTAGGTTGTAACTGTGTAGACTCAGGGAATGGTTAAGGGTCACAGAAACGTATGTCACCATAATCTAATGATTTACAGTTGTCTTACTTCATTATCATCTTATGCATCTTGTATATTTTACAAGTTAAATTATTTATTAATCAGGATGTTTGAGCCGTAATTTTGGTGGCAAAGACGGCTATTATCTGTCAAGATGTACCTGTCATATATATATATATATATATATATGTATATATATATATATATATATAAATGTGTGTGTGTGTGTGTGTGTGTGGTATAACCCATAAGTAAGTATACTTTTTAGAAACATTTCATTTTCTTCCATGCCAAAGAGAACTATATTTTGTCACTTTAACGGATATTATACAATCAAAATGGATGATTAGGTGTCACTTATGACCAAACTCTGCTGTACTAAATCTCAGTTAGCAAAAATATGAATATTTTGTACACTTCTCATATATATCTATGAAATTTTATTTTTGTTTACAGAGATGTTGGATTTGTATTTGATGGTTTCCTCACAAATACGATCCAATAGTTCTTCATCAAAATAGCGATTGAAAAAAATCTACTAGTTTTATTTCAGCATTAATATCAGTTTTCACGCCGAGGGCACTGCTAAAAAGAAAAGATTGTCAAGGCAGGATGATAATTTATAATTTATATCTATCTTGAGAGCAACGAATTTATTAATCTTCTTTCATTTGGCACTTTACATGACACAAATAGATGTGAAGTCGCTTAATAGGCAAATCATTCGCTTTTAGTTCGATTTGAACCCATTTATTCTCTCGTGTATTCACGAATATCCTTGCATATTCAGATCACCTTGTTGGCCGAGTTTAGAATACGTACACTGTATCCCCTTCAGAGGGTAAGATCTTACCTTAAAAAAATTGAATGTCCTGGGAAAGACACAAAACTTGCAGCTGATGGTGAGGTTCCGGCTCGGGATATTTTTTGTCGGATGGCAAGGAAGCGATACTCCCCAGAGCTACAAAACTAGAGCCTCACCACCAGATACGATTTAGTGTCATACCCAGGACACACTTTTTTTTGGGGGGGGGCTCTCCAGCAGGAGATACAGTCAGCATATTACAAACCCTGGCGACTAGGTGAGAATTGGAAAATACGTATTATGCAAATATGATCTTTTTTCTCTTGTTTTTGCCTTGAAAATTCATTAGTCAATGTTGGTCAATATATATTGGGATAATCCCCTATATATTTCGTTTTTTCCTAATTAAAGATGGTTTCAATTCAGAGTTTTACTTTTCCTAGACTGGTTCTTTTACCAAGGTTTCTTACATCATGTATTTATCTAACTCCTCCGTAGTCCAGTTGGCTGGGGCTGTAGAATACGCCGACTGCGTCTCAGCAGAGGGGTAGGAATTCCCTAGCAAGTGTCCTGATATGACACTAAGCAATCTGATGGAGAGATTTCAATAATACTGGAGCTTTGGGGAATGTAGAGTACCGGTTTATTGCCATTGCTCCCAGGTCCACTCTGACCCAGAGTGGTCGCATCCGATAGGGTCCTATCTATGGGTCAAATAGAAATAAATTGTGTACTTGTCCTAAACTGAATACTTTGAAATAGAACTGTTTTGACATTTAAACGATGTACTTATTCTAAACTGAATTGTTTGAAATAGAACTCTTTATATGTATAAGAATAGATTTGGCATTGAATAACTTACTATGGTTGAGGTACCATAAAACTAAACCAAACCAAACCAAACCAAACCAAACAGAATTTGGCATTAAATAACCTACAATGGTTGATATGCCATAAAACCAAACTAAAACGAAGATTTTATGAAATTAACTTGATTCGGTATTAAATGACCCGAAAATTGTTGATATGCCATAAAACCAACCAACCAACCAACCAACCAAACAACCCCTCCGCTACAGCGGGATATTATACAAGATCAATGTTTTGAATTCAGTATTTTCCTTCCGTTAGACTTGTTGCCTAACAAACATTAAAGAACTTTACCCAATTGCCTATTAAGCGACTAAGTAAAGTTGGCAACCTTAGTCGAGGGTGACGCGAAAGCTCCCTTTTCAATTGGTATGACAACGAGGTTTAGGGGAGGGCGCTACTCCATTCCCTAGATTGCTGCACTTTACCCTTGGTCCTTACCTTATAGTACTGTGAGTTTAGCAAGGCTGCATCAAGTACCATTTTTTGAGTCTTTGGTATGACTCGACCTGGGACTGAACCCCGGTCTTACGGACCATTCGCGAACACACGACTCATTAGGCCACGGGAAAATATATGGATTCATTTTACGTACTGTTAAGTGGTCCCTCACTTAAGTACTGATGAGATGTCTAGTAATTTATCTGCAGTCATCAAGTGTGAAATCTGTGTTTTTAGTGTGACTTGTCCATAAGTCATTTCAGGAAATTTTTTTTTCTTACAAAATCCATAAAATTTCATACATTAAAATAAGCATATTTTGTTGATACTGCATGGAACTGAGAGTCATGGGAACGATTTCAGACGTTCAAATTCTGACACAAAGTCATTTTTTAAGCTGATGAAATCTGATATGAATTAGACAGTTTACCTATCCTACGCTAAAGAACCCAGTCTGTGTGTGCCAAGTAACATCACTCTAAATTTACGAAAACTTTTATTCCCTGTAATTGCAAAGTGGTAGAAAAACAATTTATAACCTATGGAATTATGCGTATTCTCTATGATTCGCTTTAATTGCAGCAAGGACATTGGGTTAATAACTTCCCGTTGAGCCAATATGACAGCTGGACACGACGACCACCGGTCAGTCAGAATGAAGACATTATCTTAGTAAAATTGTTGATGAAAACAAAACATCCGGACCCGGCCTTCACTTTTTTCTGGGTATGTACACCCCCCACACTCAGGTGAGAATATAGGCGTGGGTGTCTTTGGACATCATGCGGTCGAATTAGATGGCCAATTCTTAGGGTATCGGGTATCGACAAACATAGGATGTGTTATTTTTAAAAAACGGACCCACGTCGAGATCACAGCTTCGGGTTACTTTTTTGTCATCCGATCGCCTTTATTGGCCGAGCGGGGGTGGATTCTCGTGGAATCAAACGGTTCGCGTACAAATACATGCACAATTAACCCACCCGAAACCCACTCGTCGATGCCAATGTCCACAGAGATGGCCATAAGAAAAAACTCTAGCAACAAAAGCCTACGATATCATGAAATAAAAAAAAACGTTTGGCGTAAGTTACTATGAAGACCGTTTCATAAGTATTTTTCAAAAAGGTCGAAGACAAAAAGAAATATATATATATTGTGACGGCAAATTGACTAAAATCTCAAAACGGGACATTATTTTTGCACGTGTGAAGACGGGGCAGGTTGGCACTTGATCCCTTATAGAATAAGTCCTCGTTCAGAGTTTTTTTCTCAGGTATATAAGAACTGGCATATTACGTGAGGGATTAATTTAGGGCTAGACTGACCACCGCTGGCAAGGGGTTCCAAATTTCACACTATCCACACACCAACCAGGTCGCTTTCCTTCCTCCCCTAGACAATGGAAGATATGGACCTATAGGTTTAGTCGTAATAATATTATATTGTAGTAGTCGGCAACTCCAGTTTCCCATGTGATATTTTAAAGGAATTAATAGGACAATTCTAAGCAAGATAACATAAGGCGAACAGAAGCTGAAAAGGAAGCATGAAGTAACAAATTCGTAGCAGACGCCGCAAACAACAACTTAGACCACGTGGTAACGTTAAAAATACAGGAATCTTTTACTACAATTATATACACCTTCAAAGTGTCAAAATATATAATAAATGAACAGTCCATGAACATAAATGTCTTTCTCCTTTTCTTTTCTTTCGTTTTCCTTCAAATTGAGAGAGAGAGAGAGAGAGAGAGAGTGGTATATAAAATTTGGGTATAAGGAGAAATGGTCCCAAAGTTACTTATCTTATTTTTCGACGGGGTTCCACTGGAGAATCTTTCTTCTTTTACGGGCTAATAGACTTTAGGCTATTTTTAACACTGGCTTGAAGAAAATGGCTTCTTCGTGTCTCGCAGATATTTTTTCGTCTTCTTCACCCGGAGTACTTTGCTTTTGGTTCTGTCTCCTACGAACCATGTCCAAAAACTAACTTTCTTACTATCTATTTCCGCTGACGGGAAGGAGTCTCCACTTCCGTTTTGGGGTCCCAGCCAATCATTTGGCTTCTCTCTTCTTCCTCTTGGTGTCCGGCGACCTGAGTGAGGTTACCAAGTACCAACATCTGTTGGTATCCCCTCTGTGACCTACATTCTTTCTTAACGGTTACTCTTTGACGGTTTGCTACTGTTCATTCAAACGGGAGGATAGTATTAATCTTATTTCTATCGTCTCAGTGGGATACCACGTGACAATATATATATATATATATATATATACAAATATATATATACATATATCCTAGAGTGATTCAAGTGTTTAGCGATATATTGGCACGTGTTTGTTTGGGTAGCGTATATCACGTGACCAAAGCAGTTCAAGCCGTGGCTGGTACCCACTTTGAGTGGTAGTATCGTTGTAAATAGTGCGCTGACACGTTGTATATTGCTTATCTCCTCGTGTGACTTGAAAGCCACTCAGATGTACGTCCAACATACTCTCATTTGGGAATTTAGGCTTTACGAGTTCGAACTGGATAAAAGGGATTTTTTGTTCGAATGGTGAAGATGAAGCTAATCACAGTTGAGTAAGCAGATGGTCCGAGAAATTTTGCATGTGTTGCATGAAGCTCGAAGATCAGACAAGGTCAAGTCAGCCTAAAAAAGTAATTTCTGAAACCGTTCCTCAACCCATAGAGGCAAATCCGACGAATAGCTTTCGGATATTATCAAGCGAACTCGGCATCTCACAGTTTAAGTGTGGTTTATCACATTTACGACCTCGGAAAAAAACATCTGGAGTTTTCGAAAATAGCGCAAAACTTTTGTATATGTAGAAGTTAGACGTAGATACAGAGCCAATAGCGATTAGTGACTGTCATTTTCTTGCCTATGCGATCATCAGATGATGCTTGAGAAACTGACAAGCACCAAGCGTCATTTAATCTATCTACACGATGCTAACTTCGACATATTTTGAGCATTATTTCAAATAGAAAAACAAACATTTCTCTACTCTGTGCTACCATACTTTTGATAATTCTTTCCTTATTACTTTACCTTTCCCAACCCAATTGCCACTTAGACCCCTCAATATAGACAAAGTTCTGCCACATCGCATTATAGTCAATATCTTTCCACGAAAAAAGCATATGCCGAGACCCCTTCCTTATTTCTTCCCATCAGCTCACTATATATATATATATATATATATATATTGGCTATTGTCGTTAGGAATGGACACGGTGAACCAAGTTCAAAACGTGGACGTGGCTGTTTACTTTCTGTTACATGGGGTGTTAGAACGCCATTAGACTCCAATAATTATTATTTCGCATTGCAATAGCCCTCTAAATCATTTTCATGGTTAAGAGTTTTCGAACTATTGTCTTTATTGTTATATTCACAATGTTTCGGCCAATATGTCCTCCTACCCTTTTTCGGCGTTTATCGAACTTGGGAGCGTACACGGAACTTCAAATCATGTCCTTTTAATTTAATCCACGAGGGTCGCTTGTTCTGATTCCGTTAGCAATTACCTGGTATAAGTGCTAAGTATTCCAATATTGTTATTTGCCTGCAGTCAGAATTGAACCTGAAACTTCCAGATGATTGTCACTTTTAGAAGATCAGGGAACGAACGCCTATAACCGTTGCGCTATGTGTTCTGCTAGACAATTCAGAGTGAATTTTTGGGACATAAACTTAATGTACTCATATCACTATGGTTTCTACTACCTTAGCTTATATTCCGATTTTTTTTTCTTATCTAACCTTGATTATTGGTTCCTATATTGTATTTATCTCTATTCTTGGTCAACTCAACAGGTTACGGTAGTCTAACATTTGTGCAGATTCCTCAAGTCGTCTAATTCATCAGTTTTCATCTCTATCAATAATTATGACTTTATCCCATGAGGGAAGATGGTTTCCCTTTTCTTTCCATATATGATCTACCATACCGGACTTTTCAATTAAAAAAAATCATCAAGCTTCGTCTCAAAAATTCAGACGATTCATACCCTCTTAATTAATTCAATGCAATAAAATAAAATTAGTGCAATGCTTTACACAAATTTTAAAAAATACTTTTAATTAATTTATCATCTTCTCTATACTAATTGGTATCTCGTCTTAGTGTAATAGTTTGACTTCTTTGTTTTTCATGGCTTATCAACCTTCATTGGTTATTTAATGCCAAAGCCATCTTTCCAGGAAAACTGTAGTGGTACTAACTAACCCATACCTTGACGAATAAGGGAGTTCATACTTTTCCCAATGGTAGTGGTGTACTGATTAGTACATTTGTCGCACAGATCAATTACCACTGAATGGCAACCTCATACTTATCACCTTGTGCACAAATCTTAGTTGTACGGGCTTGTTTTGTGTAATCTCCTGCGATCCAGGCTAGACAGCCGTTGTTAATGCGTTTGATTCTTACTGGAAGCTCTATAAATCTGGCGTTATGTCAAAGTAAGCTAATCTTAGTAAATGTTTTTTGTATATTAATACCCAATACCTCACTTTACTATATGTAGTGAGGCCCCAGGTCTAGCGCTCTGTGAAGTTTACAGTCACCTCGTCGTTGCTATTACTCACAGGTCTATCCTGACAAGAAGTGATGATACCTGTCTATAAGTCAAATAGATCTGTTTGAAATCATGAAGAGTTTGCCAGTACAAAATTATTGTGAAGGTACATATTTTACCATATATTGTTGAAAGCCATAATTGTCATGCTGACTTTGGCACTAAGATCTTGAATTTCAAGGCAAATAAGCAACTTATAGCATAATCTTTTTTGCATTAGAGGAACCGATGCATTTACTGTTAAATGCTATCTTTTAATTCTCAAATCGTCATCAATTTTGTTCCAGATTCTATGCAGTTGCTCCTTTTTAATTTCCTTTGGTTGAATATTCTTAATTTCAATTAAGGCAATTTTTTTTTCAACTAAAATATGACACACGGTCGGTCAGAAGCAAATCTCTCTCAGTGCGGTGAAAAATATTGCTTAGATTCCATCAGAATTTTCCTCCAGGGGTGCCTCATAACCCCCAAACATTACCTATTTTAAGTGACGAAGTATCTACAACATGGTTTGAAAGAGACCTATAAACTAAGCTGTTATTATTTCTCACCAACCTAGAGCGAACGCCCAGAGTAATTATTTAGAGTTCGCTAAGGTCCCACTCTAATATGAACGTAAATAATTAGCAGTCGAAAAATAAGTATATCCCTAATATATAAGTAAAATTTGGCAGTAAATAATGCATAATCACAACAGTTTTTATTGTATAGTGATCGAACTAGGAATGATAAAACCTGAATATCCTAACTGCCCTGTTAGCGGGGTTTAGAAGTCGCTGACAGTAACCCCTGCATATTGTTTTGAAATAGATCTATTTGAACCAAAGATGGGACACCGACTGGTATGATAACTCCTGTCCACAATAGATCTGGCAGTAATAGAAATGAACGGGTACTCCACAGAGCAGCAGAACTGGATCCTTTTCATCGGATGCAGTTAGGTGTCATACCCAGTTTACTAGCCGCAACTTCTTCTTTTGGATTGTGATGGTCTTATCCCTCTGCAGTAGATACAGCGTATTCAAAGCTCAGCCGACAGAAATATGGTCCTTTATCTTGGAAATATAAACAAATTTGATATATAACCATTTCAGTAACGTTTGTAATTTACTAAGTTTTACTTCGTCTGGCTAACAAACATCGGCTGACTCATCATTATCATCATCATCATCATGTCACGCCATCGGCACGGATATCCCTAACCCTCTCTCGCCACCCCTTCCTATCGTCCATTGCTTCCGGCAGGTCTTCAGGACTACATCCCGTATCGGTACAGAGCTGTTGTATGCCGGTTCGAGCTGGTCGTCCTGCCTTTGGTCCTCCTGCCTTTGGTCGTCCATGTGAAGGGGTCCACAGGAGTACACCAGTTATGAGCTCGTCCCTACTTCTCCAGCAGTATCCCGCATGTCTGGTTCGTGAAACTTTGATAGTTTTCGTGCTAGTTGGTAGGTGGCCGTAAAGCAACTGCCTTGTATGGTGTTGCCTCCAGGACATGTTCAATATTGCTCGCAGCGTTCTTGTGTAGTTGCCGTCAAGATTTTTCTCCATACATTTAGTTAGCTCCCATGTAGTGGATCAATATAGCAGTATCAACACGACCGCTGCTTGTAAGAAACTGCGTTTTATTTTATCGGTCAGGTCTGACTTCCATATGACCGATAGCCTATCGATAGTTGTCCATGCCTTTGCTAGTCACGTGTTGATGTCCGTCTTGGTTGATGAGACACTGCTTCCGAGGTAGGTGAACTTGTCTAATAGTTTCAGAGAGCTACCGTTTAGTGTGGAGATATCTTTTGTACATTGAGGCCTATGCATGCAACTGCTCATTCCAGACTATGTAGCAGGGTTTCAGCTAGGGCGGATGCATTTGCCAGAATCGCTATGTCATCGGCGTAGTCAGTGTCGGTAATTGTTTTTGCTGGGTATTTTCTGCTTCTTCCCTTTGTTAGCTTGAAACCGTTTTCTTTGATTTTATCAATAGATGTTCTAAAACGTGTTAGCTTACTTATACTATGTATTTATCCAAACACCCTCCACTGAGCTGGATATGGAACAAGTTCAATTTTCATGGAGAGTAAAGCTGGTTTGAATTCGTTTTTTTTCTTCTTCCTAGACTAGTTATTTAAACAAGGCAACGTGAAGTCCCCGAATCGTAATTAATGGACTGTAGTCTCGAAGTAAGCAAGTTCAAACTCCTGTTGCACAATTACGTTCCCTTTTGGACTAATACCCTTGGAAAGGGTATGAATCCACTCTTATCCCCCAGTTATAAGTTTCAAAGTATCACTACATTTCCACAAGGACGGTTAATTTGTTGGGTTTTATGGCATATCAATCTTTGTGGGTTATTTAACTCCCAACCCATTTTACGCAAATAATCAGTTCTATTTCAAACAATTCAGTTTAACATGAATACAAAGTTTAATTGTCAAAAACGTTTCTATTTCAAGCAATTCAGTTTATTCAGACAGTTCTAATTCAGTTAATTCAGTTTAGTACAAGTTCATATTTTATCTACACACAGTCAGATGTCAAAACAGTTCTTTATAACAATTCAGTTTAGAGTAAGTACAGTTTCAATGTCAAAAACAGTTCCATTTCAAACAATTCAGTTGAGTATAAGCACGCAGTTTAATTGTAAGTACAGTTTATTGTTTGTTTGGGTTTCATGGCATATCAACTTTTGTAGGTTATCTAACACCAAATCAATCTTTATGAAAATTGTTCTATTTCAAGCAATTCAGTTTAGCATAAGCACACAGTTTAAATGTACTCAGTTTATTTTTTAGTCAAACAGTTATAATTCAGATGATTCAGTTTATTATAAGTACAGATTTTGTTTGCACACAGTTAAATGTCAAAACAGTTCCATATCAAACAAATAAGTTTAGTATAGTTTCCATGTAAAAAAAAGTTTATTTCAAACAATTCAATTTTGCATAAGCACGCAGTTTAAATCTAAGTACAGTTTAATTGTCAAAAACATTTCTATTTTAAGCTATTCAGTTTAGTCAAACAATTCAGTTTATCATATGCATGTCGTTAATTCTATTTAACCCGTCGATACCACGCCGGCCCAGAGTTGACCTGGGAGCAATGGCAATGAAGGAGTGCTCCGCATTCCCCAAAGCCTCAGTATCACTGGAACCTCACCATCAGATTGTTTAGTGTCATATCCAGGACACTCACTGGGGGTGGTCTTAACTCGCTGCAAAGGTGCAGTTGGTGTATTCTACAACCCCAGCCGACTGGGCAACATAAGGACGGATTTTGCATCGAATAAATCACGAAGATGGATATGCTATCAAACAAAGAAATCAAGAAACCTAACCAAGGCTGTAGAATACACCAACTGCACCTCTGCGGAGGGGTAAGACTTCCACCCCAACGAGTATCCTGGATACAACACTAAACAATCTGATGCTGGAGATTTGGGGAATGCGGGGTAGCATTTCATGACCATTGCTCCCAGGTCCACTCTGGCCTGGAGTGATAGCACCTGATTGGGTCCTATCTATGGGTCAAATAGAACTAAACTGCGTACTTATGCTACACTTAATTGTTTGATATGAAACTGTGTTTATATGATAAACTGAATTACTTGAAATAGAACTGTTTTTGATATTCAAACTATACTTACGCTAAACTTAATTGTTTTAAATGGAACTGTATGACTAAACTAAATAGCTTGAAATAAAAATATTTTTGATAATTAAACTGTGTACTCATGCTAAACTGAATTGTTTGAAATAGAAATGTTTATTCGTGTAAAAATGGATTTGGCATTGAATAACCTTCAAAGGTTGATATGCCATAAAATCCAACCAACCAACCAACCTTTTGCGTCTGCCTACAAATATACGCGTATAAACACAGTCATTTGTCATTGTAGGCAAAGCACAATTATATATAAGATATAATCACTCATCGTAACCCTAACCACAACGTTTTATTTAAACATTTACCATGAAATAAACTCTATAAGAGGTATTGTCACGGTTATTGCATTCAAAATTCCATTCATTACTCTATCTGTCTCTATCATTAGGCCCAACCATCTGACTTTCTCAACTCAAACTCCCTACCTGCCCAGCAAACCAACGAGACCATCATATGATCGTACATTTTCTATCCCTGCCTCTCTGTCTTTTTTGCCTCTCTTTCTTTTTTATTTTCCTCTCTTTTGTTTTATTCTTTTTTTTATTTTTGTTACTGTATTTTTTTATAGCTTGGTTCCTAATGTTACCACAGCGAGGAAAAAAAACAACAGACTGTTCTCTATATATAACAGCATTGTGCCGTGGACTGCGTAATACCTACGGCCTTCAAGGGATTTTTAGTTGATTACCCTCGCGCCATGGGGAATTTATTGAGAACGATAAGATATGATTGTAGTGTTTTAGTATCTTTAATAAAACGTATCACCATGAATATTATGGAATGGAATTGCATCTGTGTTAAAGGAAAACTTGTATCAAAAACTTAATTGATTCAATTGATTAATTGATTGATTGATTTTAACGGTATGTCAACCCAACTGGAGTTATTTTATGCAGTGTGGCAAATCGCGTATAATCTACGTTTATATCTAGGTTTCTGTGCTCTTTCTTCGGTGTTAAGCTCACGAATATATAATATCAAGTATTCTATTCAAATACAAATAATTTACGCAAACATGTATTGACGCCCTGTTGATGGGATTTAGAATAAGCTGACTGTATCACTGACAGAGGGGTAAGGCACAAAATACCGTCATTGCCATTACTCTCAGATCCACTCTGATTCGGAGTGGAAGTACATGTTAGGGTCCCATCTATTAGTTAAATTTGTTTAAAAATTATTCGTATTCGATCGGACAGTCATCATCATCATGATGTCGGGCTATCAGCACGGATTTCCCTAACCCTCTCTTGCCACCCCTCCCTATCGTCCTTTGCTTCCGGCAGGTCTTCAGGACTACACCCCGTATCGTTACAGAGCTGCTGTATGAAGATTTTAGCTGGTCGTCCTGCCTTTGGTCGTCCATGTGAAGGGATCCACAGGAGTACATCAGTTATGAGCTCGTCCCTACTTCTCCTGCAGTATTCCGCATGTCTGGTTCGTATAACTTTGATAGTTTTCGTGATGTGTGGTAGTTGGTCGTACAGATGCTGCTTTGCGGCTGCTGCCTCAATGACTTGTTCAATATTGCTCCTACACCAAAAATCTCAATATGAACTCAATTCCATAACATTTAGCCGTAAAGTAACCGTAGACGGCTTGACATGTCGCTAAAATCCATTCATCCATCAAATAATCAACACTTGTACGGCTTCAACCATTTTAATACTGATAACTATATGGTTTAAAGTAATTATTTATATTTGTTGATAATCAGGTTAGAGTGAAACTGGGAGTAATGGCAACAGATCTCTAGAACTGGAGCCTTCCCATCAGATACAGTTTAGTGTTATAACCGGTTCTAGAGATTTGGGTAGTGTGCAGTACTTTTTCGTTGCTATTCCTCTCAGATGCACTCTGACCCGCAGAGGTAGTACATGTTATTCGAATTCGATAGGACTATGTGCAATAAATCAATGAATGAATTCTAAAGGAACAACAGCATAAAAAAGTTTAAAATGAACGTAAAATGAACACAATTCCCAAACTTCTTAATATAAAAATATCTCTAGATGGGTCGACATACCGTTAAAATCAATCAGTCAAATCAATCAGATTGTATATATATATATATATATATATATATATAAATATATAATTTAGTTAGCTATATCTATAGATGAAGAGTGCACAAAATCATTGATAGAGCGAATATATTTAAGTTAGGATAGCGTAAAAATAGAGTTAACGGTGCTTGACAACAGTTAGTTTCTCACCTAAGTATTCATCAGGCCGGGAATCATATATGACTTCTTTATTCTTCTTTCTGTCTTCTTCTTCTTCTTCTTCTTCTTCTTCTTCTTCTTCTTCTTCTTCAAAATGTCGCTTCGTTTTCTATTCCTTTCGTAAATTCTTCTTCGTCCCATTGATTCCCTGATCCCTTCTTGTTCTTGTTCTTGTTGTTCTTAAAATTGTCGCTTCGTTTTTTTTTTTCTTTTTTAAATTCTTCTTCGTCCCATTGATTCATTGATCTCTTCTTCTTCTTCTTCTTCTTCTTCTTCTTCTTCTTCTTCTTCTTCTTCTTGAGTTCGTCCATCTATTTTTTCATATTTTTCCCTTTTTTTTAATATGTGAATAACCATTTTCTTCTCTTATTTTTTTTTCGAATATTTAACTTATTTTTCCCATTAATATATTTTCCTAATATTTAAGTTCTTTCTTTAAAACACAGCTGCACTTCATTCTATTTTCTTGTTATTTTGTTCTTTTTTTCTTTTCTATGAATTATCATTAACTTTACCCAACTTTCCTCCCTCCCACTTTTCTCTCTCAACATTTTTAATATTCGTTGCATTAGATTCCTTCCTTTTTTATTTTCTTTTTTCCAGCTGCTAAGCACGTCATACTGACACATTCTTTTTACTTATGCCGAATCTTGTGGTATTTCTGATATACCAATGTTTAAAGCAGGTTTCCGCGAGGAAAATTATTAACGTTTCATTTCAGCCAATGACACCAAATTTGCCACATCGTCAAAATATTAGTTACGCTTTGATCACATTGAAACACCTGTAGTCACTCGCAAAATAGAATTAAGCAACGTCCTCAACAGTTTAGTATAAAATGAACAAGAGACAGAATTAACCCGAGAAAGAACTCTCTCTTTTTCCTGCATCGTAATGTGCCATATCATTCTGAATAATGATGACTGACAATAGAACAGGACATATACTCAGACAAGGGCCTTTATCTTGGTTATTATTCTTGACACAATTTTTCGACTGTTTATCCACCGACCTTCTTCATATGTCCGTCCTCGTTGGTAAATTTTGACATCTTTATTCAATCTACGGCACTTGGCCTCATTCTCTCAATGAGGGCATCTTACATCAGTTAAGTCTTCCTTATTAATTTGGCCTTGAGATGTTGTTTCCCCCTTCCAACAAATCAAAGTATAAATTGGTTTTGTTTGGTTATATTTATTTGTTTAAAGACATATCAACTCCACATGGGTTATTTAATGCCATTATTAGATTCATTTGTAAAAGCTTAATCATAATCTAATATAATTAACGATTCTAATCAATTATTTTTGCTTATTATTTTATTTTTAGTGATAAATTGTGAGCTAAGTAAAATCTTCGAGTTTGACTTCTTAAGTACAATTTCACATTCGAAATATCAGCCAAGTGGGCCTTGGGTACATTCGATGTCAGCTCCTGTCATAAAAAGGCTTTGTTTTAAAATTGGCTGTGAGCCAGGTATTAAAATAAACATTTTGGATGCGATGTCAACTGATATTAGAATGACGTGGCTTGAAAGTTTTAATGATACGTGTTATTATCCGATTGACTGAGAGAATAATTAGCAGAATATATATAAGCAGAGACAGATAGAGTTGGGGCAGTTGGTTAGTAGTCGGGTGAATCGGTCGGATAGTTCCACTTCGGATTCAGTCGGTACCTGAGATGAGCGGCCACTTTGGAGGTGAAGCTCGGTCGGTGTGAAAAAATGAATTTTATTGCATCTCAAACTTTGTGGGTTATTTAATTCCAAATCCATTTTCATACAAATAAACAGTTGTATTTCAAACAATTAAGTTTAGCATTAGTACATTGTTTAATTGTCAAAAAACATTTCTATTTCAAGTAATTCAGTTTAGTCACACAGTTTTAACTCGGTTTAGCATGAGTATAGATATTATTTACAGACAGTTAAATGTCAAAAAAGTTCTATATCAAATAATTTAGTTTAACATAAGTATACAGTTTAGTTCTATTTAACCCATAGACAGGGCCCTATCAGGTGCTACCATTCCGGGACAGAGTTGACCCGGGAGCAATGGCAATGATGGGGTGCTTCGCATTCCCCAAAGCCCCATCATCACTGGAACCTCACCATCAGATTGTTTAGTGTCATATCCAGGACACTAGTTGAGGAAGTCTTACCCCTTTGTAGAGGTTCAGTCGGTGAATTCTACAGCTCCAGTCGACTGATACCCTGGGCAATTGTTTTTGGTAAATGATGGTCTAACGTCACTGTTGAGGATGTTAGGATCCGACCTCTGAGTCAAATAGATCTTTTTGAAAATTTTCAGTGTTGGATAGGAATTCATGAAACCATATAACTGTGTGCAAACAAATAATCATTAAATTTGAATACTTGATACCATATAACTGTTCAAACAAACGATTATTATTGTCAAAGAAGGTAACATTAAAAAGTTGATTGCTGTAGAACGTTGGCGACCTTAGTCGAGGGTGACTCGAAGATTCCCTTTTTAATAGCTACAACACCGAGGTGTAGGATAGGGCGCTACCCCATTCCTTCCACTTTACCTTTGATCCTTACAATCCTGAGTGTTAAGCAAGGCGGCTTCAAGTACCATTTATTTTAGTTTTGGCATGACTCAACCTGGGATTGAACCCTGGTCTCCCAGACCTTTGGCAAACATTCTACTCACTAGGGTAGTGGCTTGGAATCAACTTTTACCATTAAATAATCTACATGGGATAGATTTGCCGTTAACTAAACTAGAATGAAGAAGGCAGGAGGGTATAACGACGGAAACGTTGTGACAATTATGAAAAACAAAATTATGGCATTAGTTTGAGTACTCTTATAAAACTGATAATTTCTCATCTCAGAGATTCAGGGAAATTTTAGATTCATTCATTTTGATTGGCTTTTACGAGAAACGAAACTATATAAGAAGAAAACAAAATTACGTTCTCTATTCTCCATTTTCTAATGTCATATACATTTCGAAATCTTACTATAAACATCATTTTCTTTGGGGAATATTGTACTTTGATTATGGTGTTGTTTGATTATCCCACGTTAATGTGATATACACATTGCTCGTTTCAAATCGTTCCAAAATGGAACCTTTTTGTTTAGCAAATTTTACGAAAGAATAGGGTCCACTGGGATTTTTTTTGTTTTATTTATATAGAAGATACGCATCAAATATCTCTAAGGGGATGTAAATGATTTTCATTGTTTTATTTGAATATTTTGGCTATCCCTCGTGTCCTACAATGTGTGTCAAGAAGTTTCTTGATTTGATTGTTTGAATCACATCGATGATGGAGTAAGAGGAAGACGAATGGTCAGCACTGTGGACGCTACAACAAAGAAATGGCTACACTGAGTAATTAATGCACTTTTAGACAAATGCCCTCGAGAAAGATATCAACTCTTCCCAGTAATGGGTTATGAGGGTTATGAGGAACCCTTTTTGTTCTTCTACAAGAATGGCTTTAGCATTACATAACCTACGAATGTTGACATGCTATTAAACAAGGAAACCAAACCAATATGATAATGAAATGATAATTAAGACAACCAAGTCAAGTCAACGGATTGGTTGGTCGGTTGGTTGGTTGGGTTTTAGGGCATATCAACCTTTGTAGGTTATTTAATGCCAAATCCATTTTAAACAATTCAGTTTAGCATGAGTACACAGTTTAATTGTCAAAAACGTTTCTATTTCAAGCTATTCAGTTTAGTCAAACAGTTTTAATTCAAACAATTTAGTTTAGTATCAGAATAGATTTTGTTTACACACAGTTAAATGTCAAAACAGCTCTTTTTAAACAATTAAGTTTAGCGTAACTACAGTTTCAATGTTAAAAACAATTCCATTTCAAACAATTCAGTTTAGCACAAGTACGCACTTTAAATATCAAAACATTTCTATTTCGATTAATTCAGTTTAGCATAAGTACGCAGTTTATTTCTATTTGAACTATAGATAGGACCCTATCAGGTGCTGCCACTCCAAGTCAGAGTGAACCTGAAAGCGATAGCAATGAAAGGGTACTCTGCATTCTCCAAAGTTCTAGCATCACTGGAACCTCACCATCAGATCGTTTAGTGTCATATCCAGGACACTGGTTGCGGGGAAGGGGGCAACCCCTCAGTAGAGGTGCAGTCGATGTAGTCTACAGACTCAAAAACCAACAGAATAATGAAATATTGATTATGACAACGAAACGAAACGAAACCAAACCAAATCAATAGAATGATAAAATATCGATCATGAAAACCAAACCAAACCAACAGAATGATGAAATATCAATTATGACAACTAGAAAATTTAGAAATGAACAGAGGACAAAAAGAGAATCAGAAGTCATTTGGGGCGGGGGGAGTGGAGTGGTTGATGTCTTTCCAGATCACATCTGATCATCCAACTTTTATTACTTTTCCCGAAAAAGGAAAACTTTCTTGAAAGTAATAAGTTTTTCTTTATATTGTTTCTTGTTAAATGTACTATTTCCCAGTCGCTTATACTTTAAATAAATGAAAAAAAAAATTCCTTAGTCTTTGCTTTTGTTGACTGAGTACTGACATTTCTGAATTTATCCATTTTCAAGAAATTTCAAGTTAGGTTAAGTGATGAGTAGCTGACAGATAATCATCTACAATTTACCAAGCGATATGGTCCATTTTTGTATAACATGAGTATAAATTCTTTGACATTTTAATTAATATTGTTTTATTCAGACCAAATGGAAATAAAAAATTGCAAATTTGCCTGTTTTTTCATAGATAAAGCATTTAATCATGTAAGTGAATGCAGCATATTAGTACAAACAGGGAAAGGAGTCGCACCCTCCCCTAAAACTCGGTGTAGTAACTATTGAAAAGGGAGCCTTCGGGTCACCCTCAACTAAGGTCGCCAACAACAATTAGTACAAAAGAAATACATGGGTAGATATGACTGGGTGAAAAAGGTGATCTACAGGGAATTTTTCAAGAGATGAAAACTTGACCATACTGATAGATGGTATGTGCAAAAACCAAGAGGTGCTTTTGGTGTAACGGTTACCGTCATAAGAAATAGACACGGCAACCCGTCTTCAAACCCTGGACAATTCTGTTTACATTTCACGTAGCATTAAAACTGTTTCAGGGGCGTTGGGTAAATATATAAACGCAAAAAACAGAATCTGTTCTAAAAAAATGATACGTAAAGAATTCTCTAGATCTTTGAGACAAAGAAATTGTCATCTAGTGGATTTTGCCATTTCAATTGACCACAGAGTAAAAATCATTGAAATCGAAAAGATAGACGAATACTTGAACCATGCCAGAGAGCTAAAATAAACTGTGAAATATAAGGATGAGGCGATACCAATTGTAGCTGGTGTCTTTGGAATGGTCCCCAACACTCTAGAAAAGAAACTGGGGGAGCTGGGAATTTGCAGAAAAAACAAAACCACCCAAACAATTGTTAAGATCGGCTAGAATACTTAGGAGAATCCTGGATACTTGAGGAGACTTGATGTCACTGAGATTTCGGTGGAAAAACACCATTTAAAATTGGTATGAAAACTCACAAGAAATGATGATAATAATAAAAGTAAAAAAAAAAAAAGAAAAAAAAAAGAAAACCTACCGGAAAGTGTGCTTTGCCTTCCTGGCAGACCACAGTGTAAAACTGGAAGAAAGCGAAAAGTGAGATAAGTACCTGGACCTTACAAGGGAACTGAAGAAACTATAGGAACATGAAAGTGACGTTGGTTAGTTGGATGGTTGGATTTAATATCAACGTCTATAGGTTATTTAATCCCAGAGGCTTTTTACACATATGCATTATATATATGATTCGTAAACGCATATTTTTAGGTTGGTTGGTTGGTTGGGTTTTATGGCATATTAACCTCTTAAGGGTCATTGAATGTCAAATTCTGATATGTATGTGCGTGCATATATATATATATATATATATATATATATATATATATATCAATTGTGAATAAATAGTCCGGAATTAGTATTTCAAAATAGGTCAAAGCTTTTTGTTTGTATACACTTGATGGTCGAAGATGTAACTCAGCCTATATCTATAATAGGAGACCAATTGTTTTTAAGAAATTGATTATGTTTTTGAGAGCTATTTCATTTTAAATAGTTCCTTCATGCTGTTCGCCTTATGAAAAATTTTTCTGGTGTGGTTTAGTTTTGTACATTCTATCAAAATGTGTTTGATTGAGTATTGGCTTTTACATGGATAGTTTGGGGGAGGTTCTTCTTTAAGAATGAAGAAGTGAGTCAGTCGAGTGTGTTCAATGCGTAGTCGAGTAAGGGTAAAGTGACGGTAATACCAATTTTAATCATTTCCCTTGGTACAAAGGATTGGTAAAGGGACGGTAGGACTTGGAAATAAGAGGACGAGTGGAGACCGTCCAAACTGCAGCATTGTTAAGATCGGCCAGAATACTGAGAAGAGCCCTGTAGACTTGGGGTGATTGCTGTCACTCAAACTCCCATGTGAAGCCATCAGCTAATGCTGGTGGGAAACTTCTCAAAGGAGTAAAAATATAATAATAATATTGCCTCTCAGTAACACCATTACGAAATGCATAAGGAGCTACAAAATCGATAAAATCATAAAAAAGAATTATCTCCTGATGTACATGGATAATATTTAGCTATTTGCAAAAACTCAAACAATAAAACTATACAGTCAGGATAAAGGAATGGGATTTGGCATAGAAAAATGTACCATGTTGATAATGAAAAGTGGGGAAAGCGAAACAACAGAAGGAACAGAACAGCCAAATTAAAAAAGAATCAGAACGCTTAGATAAAAGTATAATTACAAGGAATATTGAAAACAGACACCATCAAAGAAGCGGAGATGAAGGAAAAGATAAAAAAGGGTGCTTTAGAAGAATTAGAAAGCTTCTCGAAACCAAACTCTGCAACAGAAATTTCATCAAAAGAATAAACATCTGGACATTTCTCCTCGTAGGATACTCAAAACCATTCTTAAAATAGACGTGGGAGGAACTCGGGCATTTGGACATCCGAGTGATGACATTGATAGACTGTATGTTTCAAGAAAAGAAAGAGGAAGAGGACTAGCAAGATTGCGTAGATGCATCGATACTGTGGATTGAAAACTGCATTAAAAGAGGAAAGAAAGACTTATCACAGCAGCCAGTAATAGCATTGACGACATAAAAACGAACAGAAAAACAATTAGAAGTAGAAAACAAAAATGGAACAAAAACTACTGTATGCATATTTCGAGCGACAAACTGCCGAGCTGTACGCGAGAATATCAAGACGTGGCAAAAAAAAAGGGAAACTTTAAGAGAGAGAGGATTTCTTTAAATAGCAGCACAAAAGAACGCCATGAGAACCAATTATATTAAAGTGAAAATTGATAATACGCAATAGAAGAGCAATTATAGGCTGTGTTGAGAAAGAGATGAAACGTTTAATCACATGTAAGCAAATGCAACAAATTAGCACAAAAGGAGTACAACTGAATGGGAAAGGTGATCCACTAGGAATCGTGCAAAAAATTAAAATTTGACCATGCAGCCAAATGGTACATGCACAAACTAGAATCCGTCCGAGAGAATGAAATTCATAAAACTCTTTTGGGTTTTTAGATACAAACGGATTAGCTAATCTCGTGGGAAAGATCAGACCTTCTGATAACTAAAAGGAAAAAAGATCTTGCTGTTTTGTTGATTTTGCCGTTCCAGTGAACCACATAGAGAAAATCAAAGTTAGTGAAAAGAGAGGCAAGTACTTGGATCTTGCTTGAGAACTAAAAGACCTGTGGAACATGAGGATGACGGTGATAACAGTCGTAGTTAGTGCGCTAAGAACGGTCCCAAACGGCTCTGAGAAAAGACTGGAAGAAATGGAAATCAGAGGATGAATCAGGAAACTCCAATTTATAGCATTGTCCTGGAGACTTGAGGAGACAACAACAAGTGTCCTGGAAACTTGAAGAGACAGCAACAAAAACAATAACTGCAACAACGATGGACAGCATGATCAGGTATTATTTTAATCCTCTCCACTTCACAAATTAAGTCAGAAGCTTCAGTGGCTTGGAAGCCCAGTTTAAAAAAAGGATTCAAAATTACCAGGATATCAAAAGGTAAAGCTGAAGACTATTGATCTTAATGATAATAATAATGATAATAATAATACAAATTGATTACCCAATCCCATCAATAAAAACAAACCAAGAATTAGTTAACAAGAAGGTGCCCGTGGTGTAATGGTTATCGTCGCAGGATATGAACACGGCGACACGAGTTCAAATCCTGGAAGAGACTGATTGCATTTCACATAGCACTAATACCATTGGGAAAGGTAGGAATCCAAATATTCCCCCTCCAGCTATGGGTAAATAGTAGGGCAGACTAGGTTCTTCAGTCTTGGTGAGGCAACTAGTCTAGGAGAAGGAAAACTCTAAATTCAAACCTGTTAAACTCCGCTTAAAAATTGACCTTGTGTCATATCCTGCCCGGGCGGAGGGGTTGGGTAAATATGGTTAAGAAGAAAAGAACTAGTCATCTTCGTCGTTCCTGCTGGCCAGAGAATGAAATTAAAAGAAAGCAAAAAACTTGATAAATAACTGGATTTTTCCTGAGAGCTGCAAAATATGTAAGATAAGTAAGTAAAGTTGGCGACCTAAGTCGAGGGTGGCCCGAAGGCTCCATTTTTATGGCTTCTACACCAAGGTTTAGGGGAGGGCCCTACTTTCCCTTGATTCGTACCTTATAATGCTGAGTGTTAAGCAAGCGGGCATCAAGTACTATTTTTTGAGTCTTTGCTATGACTCGACTAGGGATTGAACCCAGGTGTCCCGGGCCATTGGCGAACACTCTAAACATTATGAAAAGTAGAAAAAGATGTAAGATTGCATTTTGACGGTAATACCAATTGTACTTAGAGCATATGGAACAGTCCCCAAGAAACTGACAAAGAAACAGGATGAACTGGAGATTAGATGAAGAATTGACACCATCAGTTAGGATACTTAGAAGAGTCCTGAAAACCAGAGGAAACTTGCTGTCACTCAGACTCCAGTGGAAAACATTCAGTTTGAACTGTTGTGAAAAACTCAAATAATAACAATAATAAAAATAATAAGTTTCTAAATATTGAGAGTCATAATAGTAGTAGTCGTAATAATTTTGCTAAAAGTAGATAAGAAAAATGAGAGGAAGAGGAAAAAAGAGTGAGAAAAAACGAGGCGAGGTGGGGCAGGAGACAGACGCGGGGGTGGATAATTACCCTAATAACAGAATAATTGATAAAAGCTCGTCCAGAAAATAGCCATGAGTGTGTTTGTCCCCGACGGCCTCGATTGCGATCGGAAGCCTGCAGCGGAGAAGGGAAACGAAGTGCTGGAGGTCACGTGGTGGAGGGGGCTTCAGGAAGACAACAACAACAACAATAAGAAAAAAACAAACAAAAAGAACGAAAGAAAAGAAAGGAAAATAAGCTCCATAAAAGATGAATAAAATAGAATTGCATGTGCAACAAGGAAAAAAAAGCTAACGGTGAAGAAACTAAATCCTGAATATTGAAGCAACTAAAACAATCAACCACTTGAGGGAGGATTATTTTGGGAAAGACAGATTGGGAAACGATTAGCGATACTCACATTTCAAGAATAGCAACTTCATATCTGATCATGTCCTCTGTGATAGCTTGCTGGTTTGGTAACAAGATGTGTGACCATAAGTTCGCTGGAAAAATATTTTGTCGGACTCATATTTTGAAAACAACTATTGAATATATAACTGATTGATTGATTTTTATGGCATGTCATTTCTTTGAGGTTTATTTAGGCTTAAATCTATATATCTAATTTGTAAAATGAAAATGGACAAAACAAACCGAGTTCAAATCCTGGCCGAGGTAGTTTGCATTCACATCGTGCTAATACCTTTGGAAAAAGCACGCATCAAATTATTATCCCTCCAGCTATGAGTAACTAATAGGGGAGACTGGTATCTCTAACCTTAGTATGGTAACCAATCGAGAAGGAAAACTCAGTTAAAATCTGTTAAACTCCACTTAAAATGTACGGAGGGGTTAGGTGAATACGTATATCTTATTTACGGAGCATCGTTTCAATCGAGAATAAATCATCTTTTATCTTTCAGTATATTGAGATAGAAAACTGTGATAACGACAGTAATCAACATTGTCTAAATTTTCAGGACTGCACCTCCACCATCAAATGCCGTTTAGTGTTTTATCCAGGAACCTCTTTTTGGCTAAGGTGTCTTAACTCTCTATCAGGTACACAGTCAGCGTACCAGTGATTAGGTGAAAAGTCTCGTTTCGACAGAAATGTATGATTGATTGATTTTAACGACATTTCAACCCCTCAAGGGTCATTTTATACAAAGAGTTTAGTGAATCGTGCTCATTGTACGCTCATATTCAGACCAGCTTTACTCCTTTGAAAAATTGTCCTTGAATGACGTCCAGGACATTCGTTGGGGAGGTATTACCCCTCTGCATAAGATCCAATCGGTGTATTCTACAGCCCCAGCCGACTGAGCCAACTCTGGTAGTACTCACTGTATAAAGATTCAGAGAGAAGTGCAGAGAGTTAAAAAAAATTCTGTAAAACATTAGTATATTGATAAATGATTGATTGATTGATTGATTGATTTTAACAGCGTTTCAACGCGTCAAGGGATATTTTATGCCTAGGGTTTATAAAATCGCTTTCTTTGTACGTTCATATTCCGATTTTTTTTGCATAGTTTCTTCTTAAGAGTTTTTTTGGACACATTGATAAGTATTTCAATCAATTACAAATAATCTTCAAATAGTTGCGTGGATTCAGGTATTCCTATCTTTTACTAATAATTCTTAGACATCTACTTGGTCAATATGTACTACCACTCCGGGTCAGAGTGGACTTAGGAGGACTCCACACTTTCCAGATCTCCAAACGTGGAGCAACATCTGATGAAGTCTAATGTAATACCAATAGCATTCCTTCTTTTCTTAGGATGAGGTCTTATCCCTTTGCAAGAAATAAGTCAGCATATTTAAGGCCCCACTGACAGGAGGGAAAATGTATGCATTAGGTTGAATTGTTATTCTAAAACAGTAGAGTCACTCATTTCAGTTTCATACCACTCATGAGTTAATTAATTCGATTAGTGTTGCTGAATATTACAGTTTAGTTTGAATTTTAAGCCTAACAAGTAAATTAAAAGCTGTCTGATTGGCTCGTGTTTAAGTCTAATCCATTCATTTCCTATAGTAACTGTTAAAACATGATATTAATTCTTCTATTTAAAAAGAAGAAAAGGATTCTAATAAGCATTTCTTGATAATCATTAATCGTAGTTAGAAATAATTAAAAAAATAATACTATCGTATTTCTCGACGGTGTGATATTTAGATATCGACAAAAAGAATGTCACTGGCTTGGCAGAGAAAAATATTTAAAAAAAAATTAAAATTAAAATTAAAAGCTGTCCGATTGACTCGTGTTTAAGTCTAATCCATTCATTTCCCATAGTAACTGTAAAACATGATATTAATTCTTCTGAGAATTAATTTTTATTTATTGCGGACTTTTGTCGTCATCTTGGTAGGTTATTTTTTTGTGTGTGTTGTTTCTTCTTTCACTACGTTTCGGCCAAATTTCACCTCAGGCCTTCTTCAGGTGATTTACCGCGACCTCGGATAGGAATGATGAGTCTTGCAACCGTATCCCCAGTAATTACTGCCTTCCATAGTTGTTGTCGATCGCACCACGTGGCGCAGCGGATAGAGGCGTTGAGTCTCTACGGTTCCAGGTGAGCATTGTCAGAAGATAGCGGTTTCAAATCCTACCCAAGCTGGCCAGAGGTTTACTTGGTCAAAAACATTCTCAGATTAAGAAGCCTCATCTCAAAAATGATTCCAATTAAAGACAATTAATGCTTCTATTTAAAAAGAAGAAAAGGATTCTAATAAGCATTTCTGGATAATCATTAATCGTAGTTAGAAATAATTAAAAAAAAAAATACTATCGTATTTCTCGACGGTGTGATATTTAGATATCGACAAAAAGAATTTCACTCGCTTGGCAGAGAGAAATATTTTTAAAAAATATCTTACTGAATAATTAAGAATAGCGTAAAAGATCTGGCTTCCACGAAGAATCAATTAAATATTGCATGGATTTTTGTCTTATAGCTGATCTGCGTAGTTACTTCATTTGGTTCATTTGGATCTGAACTCATTTATAAGTAAGTAAAGTAAGCAAAGTTGGCGACCGTAGTCGAGGGTGACCAGAAGGCTCCATTATAAATAGCTACTACATCGAGGTGTAGGGGAAGGTGCTACTCCTTTCCCTGGATTGTTACACTTTACCCTTGATACGTACCTTATATTGCTGAGTGTTAAGCAAGGAAGTATCAAGTACCATTTTTAAAGTCTTTGGTATGACTTGACCTGGGATTGAACCCCGATCTCCCGGACCACTGGCGAACACTCTAACCACTAGGCCAATGAGCTGAAGTAAAGTACGTTTATTAAAACATTCAGCGTTATATATATATATATATATATAAAGATGTTCATCAAAATTTTCTGCTTCATATATATATATATATATATATAAAGCAGAAAATTTTGATGAACATCTTTTCTCGAGCGGTTATTGTCACTCGCCACCATATAGTCTACTCTTAGCCAGTCTTTGTCTATCACTGTCAACTTGTCTTCCCTGCATATTATCGTCTTCCCTAAGCCGGTCGTCGTCTCTGTGATCTTGTCTTCTTGGCATATTATCGTCTTCTCTTCGTCGGGCGTCTTCTCGGACTGTAAACTTGTCTTCTCGGAATATTATCGTCTTCTTTTAGCCGGTCGTCGTGTCTCACTATCAAATTGTCTTTTCGGCATATTATATTCTTCTCTTAGCCGGTCGTCGTCTCTCATTGTCCACTTGTCTTCTCGGCATATTATCGTCTTACTTTTGCCGGTCATCGTCTCTCACTATCAAATTGTCTTCTTGGCATATTATCGTCTACTCTAGGCCGGTCGAAGTATCTCACTGTCAACTTTTCTGGGCATATTATCGTCTTCTCTTGACCGGTCTTCGTCTCTAACTGTCAACTTGTCTTCTCGGTATACTATCGTCTTCTCTTGGCCGGTCGTCTTCTCTCACTGTCAACTTTTCTTCTCGGCATATTATCGTCTTCTCTTGGCCGGTCGTCTTCTCACTGTCAACTTTTCCTCTCAGCATATTATCGTCTTCTCTTGGTCGGTCGTCTTCTCATTGTCAACTTGTCTTTTCGGCATATTATCGTCTTCTTTTAGCCGGTCGTCGTCTCTCACTGTCAACGTCTCTTCTCGGCATAGTATCACCTTCTCTTGGCTGGTCGTCGTCTCTAGCCACCATCTTGTCTTCTCAGTCTTTTATCGTCTCGTTGATGCATTTTCTTCTCTGCTAGTCTTAGTCTTCTATTGTCATTCCACGCAGTCACATGTCTTCTACTGCTGATAGAATGATTGAGTTTTTTTCTAAACATATAAGTTCATTAGCTTCGATTACTTTTCTTTACTTAATATTTTATAGACTGTACGTGTCGATAACCAGCCTTTGGACCATCGATGGAAATTACATCAAAGCACTGTGCGGTTTCTTGGCTGACTAATTTAAATTTGCAATCCAACTTCTAACTTCTAGAACTTTACTCACCGGACTTATCTCGTCCAATGAAAACCAAGCCTCCAACTTAAATTGTCAATCTTACCCATCTCACACCAAAAATTTCCGCTTGTGTGATAACTGTTTTAAATCTTTTTGAACACATCTACACTACGTTTCAAACAAGACACTGTGAATTAACCTTTTAACACACACGGAAATGTATTTATCATACCCACTCTGCACAAGCGGAATGCGAAATAACGTGAATTTTAAGCGGAGTTTGACGGGTTTCAATTCAGGGTTTTTCTTTCTCCTAGACAAGTTGCAATATTACGGTTAAAGATATCTGTCTGCCCTACTTATGACATATGACTGAAGGAAGAATAATTTGATTTATAGCTTTGTCAAGGGTATTAGCACGATGTGAAATACAAACAGCGTCATGCAGAATTTGAACACGATTCGCCGTGTGCATTTCCTACGATGATAACTTATATACCACATGTATCTTCACACACACACACACACACACACACACACATATATATATATATATATGCGTGTGTTTGTGTGTATGTATGTGTATTAATATCGATGCGTTTGGGCAAAAGTTAACTTAAAATATATGTCATCTTTTTGAGTATTCAATGCATTTATTAAGTCAGAGTCGATTTAAAATCTGAAATATTTTAAAATTTGCAATACCAAATATTTTGTCCTGTCGTCTGGGGCTGTAGAATACACCGACTGCAAAGGGATAGCACCACGCCCAGTCAGTGTCCTGGATATAACACTAAACAATCTAATGGTAATGTTCCAGTGATGCTAGAGGTTTGGGGAATGTAGAGGACCCCTTCATTGCTATCAGTCCCAGGTCAACCCTGGCCCGGAATGGTAGCTCCTGAGAGGGCCCTATCTATTGGTTAAATAGAACTAAACTGTGTACTTGAGCTAAACTGAATTGTTTGAATTAGAACTGTTTGACTAAAATAAATAGCTTGAAAAAGAATAGCTTGTTTTGGACAATTAAAGTTTTGAATAACATTTAAACTGTGTATTTATGCTAAACTGAATTGTTTGAAATGGAACTGTTTTTGACATTGAAAGTGTACTTATACAAAATTGAATTATCTAATATAGGACTATTTTGACATTTAACTGTGTGTGAACAAATTATGTACTTATACTAAACTGAATTGTTTGAATTAGAACTGTTTGACTAAACTGAAAAGCTTGAAATAGAAATGATTTTGAAAATTTAACTGTATACTTGTGCTAGACAGAATTGTTTAAAATAAAACTGATTATTTATACAAAAATGGAGTTGGCATTAAATAACCTACAAAGGTTGATATGCCATAAAACCCAAACAACCCAAACCAATATTAAATATTGTTCTTCGCTCTGAGTTTTATGCGGTGTCTGAACAAGATGATCATCAAATGGATCCAACTCAGATTGATATATTCCACTATGGATAGCGTTTAGATATAGACAAAAAATTCCCTCGTTCTACATAAAAAATGATAAAAAGAAAAAATATAAAAAGATAAAAAAAATAATTAAAAAAGATCTGGCTTGTGTGAGGAATCAATAAAATGCCATTTGACTTTTTTGCCATAAGGTGCGTGTACTTTATCTGAACGTAATTATGCGTAAACTACGTATATTAAAACATTCAGGTTTCTCTCTCTCACTCTCTCTCTCTCTCTCTATATATATATATATATATATGTGTGTGTGTGTGTGTGTGTGTGTGTGTGTGTGTGTTACGTATTTAGCAGGCATTAGAAATCACTATAATATGTATGTAATAATATTGATTTTGGGGTACAAAAATATACCCAAAAATATGAATTCGCAATCCTTTTATCAAATCAGAGCTACTCTAAAGTCTGAAATGTTTTAGAATTCGCAGTATTAAATAATACCCATTAACTCAAGTTTCATCTGTTTGAACAAGATCGTCCCATAGATAATAATCAGACTGACATTTTCCTCAAGGGGTCAAGCGTCATTAGAATGAAACAACAACAAAAATTATAAAAAGGAACAGAAAATCAACAAGTTTTTTGATGTTTTGGTAGATCTCTTGCGAAATATATTTGATTATCCAAACTGTCTTTTTCTTTCTCGTTCCGATGGATTAAAAAAGATTAATTTGAAAATTTAAAATTTTATTTTTTGTCGTAAGATTTTTTAAACTATTTTTCTCATTCAGTAAAATTCTATTATAAACTATATATATATATATATATATATATATATATATATATATATATATATAAGAGGTTTATGGCTCTTACAGACTCACTTGGTGAGTTAATGTTGGATCAAATGTTGCATTATCGTTAAATAGTGTTCAATATCAATGATAGAGCATCTATATCTAGAAATACACACACACGCACACGCACACACACACACACACACACACACATATATATATATATATATATATAAATATTACATAGTACTCTCTGTACCATGCAATATAAAAAATATATATTTATGATATATTATATATATATATATGTATATGTATATATATGTGTGTGTGTGTGTGTGTGTGCGTGCGTGTGTGTGTGTGTGTGTGTGTGTGTGTGAGAGAAGGAATTAAATGAATCAGACAGAATATGTGGAGAAAAAGGAAACGAACGAAAAATATATATAGGAGTAGTTTTGATGATTTATTTATTGTTTGTTTGTATGTGTCTTTTTTTATGCCAACGCGTTTCGACTTCAAAAGTGTTGAATACAATAACATTCTATTAAAATTATTTTAAGTGTGAAAAATAAAATAATTATAACAGATCAATCTTCATATTAATTTAAAGTCATCATCAGGGCAAAAGAATGTTTCTCATGAAAACGAAATAACACAGGGTAATATGTTCGAATTTGATTACGTCATGAGGGGGAACATTTTGAAAGAGGGTAGAAGCGTTTTACGGTTTTAGAAACAGATCTTTTAACGGTACAGAATTTGTAATGTCTAGAAAAAGGAGGCGAGTGTAACAAACTGTCTTAAATTAATTATATTAGTTGCATTTCAGTAGAGAAAAAAATATGAAATTAGAAAACTTAGGAGATTTTTACTTGAGATTTTTTACTTAGAAGTAAATAAACTAATATTAGATAAGACACAAAATACTTTTTAATTGATCCCTATTTTAGCTTCATAGAATATTCCTTAAATTAACTAGATTAAATTGTTTAAATTAAGGGTATATTCCGTCCGAACCAGGCAGAGGAAAATATGAAATATTCAGTTATCAAGTGAAAAAATGTTCTGTAACTTATCTGGTTCAGTCCTGAAAAAAAATGAAAGTAAAAAAGCTACAGGACTCAACTAAATACCTCATGAAGTATTGAAACAAGGAAATTTGACGATATATTTTTTAGATAATTCAACGCTGTGTATAAACAAAACTCAATAAGGAAATGGACGAAAGGTTGCATCCTCCCCTTCCCCAAGAAAGGTGACCTTCGAATTACTCGGAACACCAAAGGCAAAGCTCTTACTGCTATATTCAAAGATTTATAATTCCCCTCTTCTCAGTCGTATCCAACCAAAAGTCGTGAAAATATTTAGGAAAAATCAGAACGGCTATTGAAGAAATTGGTCCCCAACTTCTTATATTCAGACCATTCGTTGAATCACCGAAGGAGTTCGAGCAAAAGACCTTGAGATGACACGAATGTTTTCTTCAAGGCACTTTATTCCATACACGGAGGAGGGATGGAGCAATACTTCTAGCATCTAGTTTCCCTAAAGAAATGCTTAAAGCTATAATGATGCTTTTAAAAATACGAAAACAATAGTTCGCTCAATCGATGGTGACCTTGACTACTTCGACATTATCACTGTAGTCTTGCAAGGAGATAAATTAGCACTGTTTCTTAGTCAAAAGATCATCTTGAATTCAATTTTTCAAATAAATAACATTACATGTCAGATGATTAAGAATATCTCGTGGCCCCTTCTCTTAATGTTGAGCACTGTAGTAGCAAACTATAACACACGGATCAAATCTAACCTTGAGTGATAGTAACTCTTAAAGTCCCATTTATGGGTGCAATCGATATGTTTAAGAATTATCAATATTCATATTTACCAACCCCTATGCTCGGGCAGGATATGACACAAGGTCAATTTTTAAGCGAAGATTAACAGGTAAGTCGGCGACCGTAGTTGAGGGTGACCAGAAGGTTCCCTTTTCAATAGCTACTACACCGAATTGTAGGGGAGGGCGCTATCTTTTCCCTGGATTGCTCCACTTTACCCTCAGTACGTACCTTATATTGCTGAGTGTTAAGCAAGGAGGTATCAAGTAAGATTTTAAAGTCTTTGGTATGACGCGACCTGGGATCGAACCCAGGTCTCCCGGACCGTTGGCGAACTCTACCCACTAGATCACTTTTCATCTTTATAAATAGATATAATTACAAGAATTAGGATTACTTGATACCATATAACAGTCAGCAGATTATCTATATTGAGAATAGTTACTTGAATCTATAATTGTTTTCTAAGGAATATGGTTTACTTGAACCATATAATTGCTTACAAATTATTGGTGTTAGATGGTTCTAGGAATTATACATCTGTGTGTAATCATATGATTGTTTTTAATAATAAGTCTTACTAGCAGCCATATAATTGCTTAAAAATTATTGGTTTTAGATGGTTCTTCAAATCATAAATCTGTGTGTAATCATATAATTGTTTTTAATAATTAGTCTTACTTGTAACCATATAAGTGCTTATATTCGAATAGATCCGTTTGAAAATACTCAGCAATAAATAGGAACGCTTGAAATCATATAACCGTGCAAATAAATTATTATAGATAAATAAAAATTTAATGGAACATTGAAAGAATAATTATGATTATCGAAGAAAAATATTAATAACAAAAAATAGCGATAATCACCTTCCCAGAACAAATCAAACTCTTAAATAAAAGGTGAGTATTCATCTCCAAGTATGAAAAGCATGAAAGCAATTTCTAACATTAAAACATTTACAGATTAATCAAATTTTTGCATTAAATAACCAATTAATTGTTGCTACGCCGTTTAAAAAACCCAAAGAAAACAAAAGCAATGTTTCGGCAAAAGCGACAAGTTGTTTTTGAATTCTAAAGATTATAGATACACATTTTGTTTTTTATGTTTATCTGTGTATTATTTATCTAAATTTCCGGGATGAAACTTGGTAATGTATATCATTTCGTACATTCAGACTATTTCTCTCATTTCTATTGTTATGTAACGGTTTGGTCGGATTTTCCGAATAGGCTCCCGAGTTTGACATGAAACACTAGTAGAAGGCAGAAGGACGTATCGGCGGAAACGTGAAGATGAAGATAATTGTCCGAATAGACTAAATGATAAAAGTGTTACAGTGTGTTTTGAAAGAATCTTATGACCGGGAATTAGCAATTTCTAATTGAGGGAAAGAGAAAAGAAAAGAGAAAATAAACTAAGAAAAAGGATACTAGAAAAATGGTACTATTTACCAACCCCTCCGCTCGGGCAGGATATGACACAAGGTCAATTTTTAAGCGGAGTTTAATAGGTTTGAATTCAGAGTTTTCCTTCTCATAGACTAGTTGCCTAACCAAGGCTGAAGAACCTAGAAAAATGGTGAAGTGTTTAGCCTTCTAGATTGCGACATCCTAGTTCAAACTTGCGTGTTCAAACTTCAGCCATTCGATTACGTTCACTTTTGGACTAATACGCTCGGTAAAGGTATAAATCCTCATATACCTCTTAACTTTGGGTTAAATAGTACCACAACTGTTCTTCTAGAAGGATTGATTTGGCATTAAATAACCAACGAATGTTGATATGCCATTAAAAAAAGAAACCAAACCAAATTCTTATTGATTTAAATAGATATTAACCAATGTATTTTTTTAAAATTTATATTTAGTTTTATACAAAAATTCTCTTGTGTTTGTTGTTCTTTTATATCTAAAATGTTTGTGAATTTGTTTTTCCATTTTTTCCTAATTATTTTCAGTCGCTTGTCATTTATAGTTATTGCAGGTTTTTCAATAAGTTTTTTTTTTTTACTTGTGATTTTTTTCCATTTTGATATTAACCAGTTCGAAGCCTGAATGAAATTCTTCTTCGATGACAAGGCTCTTCACATTTAAAAGAAAAACATTTTTTGTTGCTGCCCAGTGATTAACTTAAGGCTTTCGACCATGAGTAATACCCGAGGGACGTCCCGCTTCACCAACAGCACAGATGTCACTGTTCCGTATAATTTTTTTCAATATTTTCTCCAGCGTCTTTTAGCCAGTTCAACTCACTTGGATCCGTGTCTTCTAATTAGATGGCCAATCAAGTGTGAAATGAAACTGTTCAAGTGGACAAACATGGCTGAGAAACAAAAGTAGTTTTGACCTTCTGACCCAGCACAGTCCTAATTTATGGGCACGTGGACGCGCTAATAATAACAGCAAAGGCCGATAAAAAAAATTAGGTAAAAGAAAAGACGAATTAAATCGTCTTGCTGATGGTAGCATTAGCAAAGAGAGCTCGGGTTAAATATGCGAAGAAAAGACTGAAAAAGTGATGATAAATGATATGCTTTACAAATATTTTGCAGATTGGTTTAATAATAAGCCCTAGAGAATTTAACAGGAAAAATGCACCGAAATGATTTTTATATCCACAAGAATTTTCAATAAATTCAGTATATATATATATATATATATATATATATATATATATATATATATATATATATATAAACTATTAACAGAATAGTCTTTTTTCAGTAAAATACGATTGATATCATTTTTAAAAGTTTAATAGGAAAGAAAGAATAAGAAAAATGTTAGTGGTGAGGTAAAAGGAAAGCAAAGAAAGAGATAAGATTAAAAGAAATGGAAGGAAACGAAAGAAAGAAAAAAAGAAAGAAAGAAAAATGATAGTGGCAAAGGAAAGAGAAGAGAAAAAGAAAAACAGACGAAGAGATAAAATCAAAAGAAAGAAAGAAAGAAAGAAGGAAAGAAAGAAAGAAGATAGTGATAAAGGAAAGAGATGAAGAAAAGAAAAACAATGGAAGAGATAAAACAGAAAGAAAGAAAGAAAGAAAGAAAGAAAGAAAAATGATAGTGACAAAAGAAAGAGAAGAGGAAAAGAAAAGCTAAGCGTAAAATCAAAAGAAAGAAAGGAAAAAAGAAAAAGCTGAAGTAGAGACGAAAAGAAAAGAAAAAGAAAAGAAAAATAAACGCAAAAATGAAGAAAAATCAAATTTTTTGTTTCATTTTACAAATTTTACAAATTGAAACAAAAAATGACAAAATGATTGTCCTTGTGGTGTAGAGGCTAACGTCCTGTACAGCGACACTGTAGTAAGCGAGTTCAAACTCCAGTCACACTATTACGTTCACTTTCGTACTAATATTCTTGGGAAAGACATGAACCCCTTATTATCCAGCTAGGGGTTAAATAGTACCACTACTGTTTACAAGACTGGTTTTGACGTTGAATAATACATGAAGGTTGATATGCCATTAAACAATGAAACTAAAGAAAAATAGCGAAGTGTTATATGTATATCAATGTGGGCTCAAGTACTCACGTATGTGTTTGTATGTTTGTGGATGTATGAAATCTTAAAAGAAAAGGACAGTATAAAACTACCTCATGTACTTGTCTATAAGTCGATCTTCTATATATGATCACACCGTCATTAATTCATGAAATTCATTATTGAAATTAACTGCTGATCCTAGTCCTTCCTATGACGATTGAATTATAAGCTTATACAGTTGTTACGCATGCACTGATCGAGGCTAATTTTTTTCCGTAAATAAGGTCTTTCTTTGCTCATTTTTGTGTATTCTCCAAATCCCTGAATCTTTGCATCTGGATAATCCTAACTCCTGGCGAGTCTTCTTCTTTATTTTCTTGATACATAGAGTATGTTAACCTATGTTAACCTCTGGGTTTTATGGCATATCAACCTTTGTGGGTTATTTATTTTTATACAGGTATACAGTTTTATTTCAAACAATTCAGTTTAGCATAAGTACACAGTTTGATTGTCTAAAACATTTCTATTTCCAGCTATTCAGTTTAGTCAAACAGTTTTAATTCAAACAGTTCCGTTTGGTATAGGTATAGTTTTTGTTCACACACAGTTAAATGTCAAAAACAGTTCCATTTCAAGCAATTCAGTTTAGCATAAGTAAGCAGTTTAAATGACAGCACTCTCTTATTTCAAGCAATTCAGTCTAGCATAAGTACACAGTTTAGTTCTATTTGACCCATAGATAGGACTCTATCAGGTGCTACAATTCTGGGCCAGAGAAGACCTGGAAGCGATAGCAATGAAGGGGTACTCCGCATTCCCCTAATCTCCAGCATTACTGAAACCTCACTATCAGATTGTTTAGTGCCATATCCAGGACATTCGTTGAGGGGGGAGTGTCTAAACCTTCTGCAGAGATGTAGTCGGTGAATTCTACAGTCCTCTAGGTTTAAGACCTCCTTCATCTTTATCACTTTCTATGTTCTTTTTCCGTCTGTCTAAGTTCCTCTCTTGTTCATTTTAAGAAATGTCCAGAGGATGTTAAAAGGGGCATCAGTGCAAGTATTCATTACTTTGATGAGATTCACTTAGTTCTTGTTTAAATATCCCTTAGCTAGATTATGTCCAAATCCAACCTGATGTATATATCGATAAGTCGATCTTCTATTTATGGTCACGCAATCATTAATTTATGGAATCCATTTTTGAAATCAACTGTTGATCCTAGTCCTTCCTATGACGTTAGAATTACAAACTTATACTATTGTAATTTCCTTTTTCTCAAAGCCTTCTGATGTTTTCCCGAATGGGTACTTCTGTTTCTTCCGTTATTTTTCTTTTCCCTCTTTTAATTATAAGCATGCCAAATTTTCATATCCCAAATTCAATTCCTATCTCTTTGCTGCAGATTCGAAAAGTTTCTTTAAGGGTTTCTCATTCTTTTTCATTCAACGCAAATATCTTGATATCATCCCTACACATAAAGTGGTTTATATTTTTCTGTGATTTTATAAATTTGTAGCCTCATGTGCATTTTCTAAGTATATCATTCGGTTTTATCATTGCTATAACAAATAGTAGTGGCGAAAGTGAGTCTCCCTTGAAGAGGTCTCTGGATTTTCACTTCTGCGAGTGTTTGTACTCCGGTTGCCAATGCCACTGTCTAGTTTTCCATCGCTTTCGTGATGAAGTTTATGACTTTGTCGGATATTTTGTATATTTTCCTCATACATTCTATAATAAAAGTTTAAGGGGACACATCATAGGTCTTTTTGTGATCTACCATGCTATGACTTCATTTATTATAATTATTATTAATAGCTTCATCATTATTGACGCTATCATTTTAGTTTCTGCTATCATGGCACCGTTCCCACCAAAATATTTGCTGCTGTTTTTCCAATCCATTTAACACTTTATCCTCTGTTTTCAGAATCAACATCTATTTCCTACTGCCTTTGTTAAATCTCGTGAGCAATGTAAAAAATATAAAGGAATAATGTGATTTCCCGCGAGAACTTTAAACCTGAAGATGTCAGCCATTAGACTTTTATGGTTACTTTGTGAATCATCGACTTCCGGGAAAGAATTTTGAAAGCAATTTTAATCGAAGGAAAAACTAGAAAAGCACTTATCAAGACAAAATAATTTGATGTAAAAATGCAATGCAATGAGGAAAAACATATATTCTGAAGAAATACGCAGAATTTCAGAATTTACACGAATACGTGCGTAGATACACTGGTGGACAAAAAATATGAGCCTGTTATTTGTTTGTTTGTTTTTCTTTTGGTGGTGGGGGGTGCTACTTTGTTAAAATGTCTTATTAGTAAATAAAATTTGAGATTTTAAATATTTATTTTTAAATTTTTAAAACTTAATATCAGGTCGGAACGAGTGTAATGTCTGACTCTTCAGTATATATTATGAATGAAAAAACTTATGCCTATAGAAATCTTTAATCATTAACATAACCTCCATCGCTTTTTGGAACCCCATTCCATCAGTCAACAAGATTCCACGCTTCTAAAATTCTTTAAGTTTTGATGCAAAATATGGGAACAACCCTTTTTTAACCTCTTTTGATGTCAGCCCCAAATCACCCAAATGATTCTGTAATCATTAGTTGTGATTCATTGCTTATGCGAAAAATCAGGAGTTTTCCTTTAGACAAGTTTGTTATGGGTGATAAGAAGTGGATCCTGTACATAACGTTAAAAACCATCGTCAGTATATCAGTTGATTAAACAGACTTGCTGAGCAACCAAGAGGTGGACATTCCAAGAAGAGTTAAGAGATTGTCCTTGACGAACTGTTAGACAATCACCTCCCATCTCTACTGCAATCAACTTTGATGTTTGAAAACAGCCTTGAACAAAAAGCTAAAAATCAAGATGAAAAAAAAAATGCGAGTAAAAATTAAATTTAAGATCTGTCAATTCATGGGAAATTTGAAGGTATTGATTCATCAATTGTTTCAAGAAAAGATTTTTACTTGGATGTAGCTGCGAAAATTAGCCAAAACAATCAGATAATATATATATATATATATATATATATATATATATATATATTCCAGTGCCTGAAAAGTTATTAAATAAGAGATGTGAATTAATAGCAAGATGTAGACATAAGGCTAAATTTAAACTATAGACTAATTATCTTAAAAAAACATAGAAATGAATTGAGAAATAAGGTAAATGAACGAAAATAAAATAAAATGAAAATAAAGAAAAAAAAAGTATCCAATATACGTACATGAAAAAAATAGGTAACTGAGGAAATAGACTCGAAATTCATATAAGTATTAATATTTCCCTAACAAAAATTTATTATATAAACAAAACACATAAAAGTTAATTATCGAACTTAACAAAAAAGAAAATAAATAAAATAAATAAAAAAGTTAAATTACCATAATTCCAACCGACGGTAAAATTAGAAAAATAAATAAAATAAATAAGTAAATAAAAAAACGGAAGTTTAATAAAACGAGGAGTTAACTCTCACCTCTCTTCCTCTCCCTCCCCCACAGTGTCTATTCTGTTTTATTTTATCCATAAGATCTGAAGAAGTTGTATTATATTTTTTCTTCGTGTTTTTGGTTTACATCAGAAACACAAAACAGGATGGAAATAAATTTATAATCCTAAAATAACCGGTCTTTGGTTTTTTCTTTAAAGAAAAAAAAAAATATATATATATATACGAGTGTCATTTAACTAAGGAGTTGGCAATAGAAAGCATTATTTATAGCTGCACTTTTTTTAAAGAAATTCATGACCTAGAAGTCGGTCAGCGTGACCTCTACTGACCGCTATGCTCAGAAATTTTTCTATACCGGAGATTCAGCGTGTTTCCGCTCCATGGATTGTCTTTACGACCCAGGCTTGTAGTAGCAAACCCATGTTTAGCCTATTTTAAATTATTTTAGGACTAAAACAGGCTTGTCTATGCACATCAGTAAATTTCACTTGATTCGTGCTTTGCGGCAACCATAAATTTGATGTGAGATTTCTTTTTAGAGAACTCTGTTTGATTTGTCACCATCTTGAATTGCCTTAAAACAAATATTTGCATTTTATTGCTGAATTACGTTTATTAAACGAATCTAAACTGAATTCGCAAATATCTATCTCATGCAAGTTGTTTCGATTTTACTTGTAAATAGTTTTCAAAATTGTACATTTGTACGAACATCTGCAGTTTTATAAAATTTACTGAAATGACAGTCATCAGAATTTTCTCAAATTTTCTTGTTTAAATACTTGTAGATATTTTGATTTTTTTGTAAAACTTAGTATTTCAAAAGAAGTAATTTAAATTAGACGATGAAAGTTGTTGAGAAACAAACAAACAAACAAACAAACCAAGACAATTTTTTTAACCAAAGTTTATTTTCAAGAAAAAATGCTGGTTTCTCGAAAAATAAAAAAACACTGTAATTTCGAGTAATTTAAAAAACATTTATATCTTAATCAAAGATTTTTTTCTTTGGTATTTTTTTTCTTTTTGATTCCCCTTTTTTTATATTCGGTGTTTAAAAATGTTAGAGTAAGATATTTTTAATACATACATACATACATACATACATACAGGGAGACGCTCGTGGTGTAATGGATATAACCACAGAAAATGAACACGGCAAGAATAGTTTAAATCATGGACGAGAGAGTTTGCATTTTACATGGCGCTAATACCCTTTGGAAAGGCATGAATCCAATTATTCTCCATCCAGTAGGGGCATCCTGAGCTCTTTAACCTTGGTATGACACAGAAAAATCTTAATTCTAACTTGTTAAACTCTGCTTAAAATTGGCCTTGTGTCGCATCCTGCTCGTTTATGGTGGGGTAAATACACTCACACATATATACGTATGTATATATAAATGGAAAACACGCCCAATATTGCACACTTTTCACAGTAACTCGACTTTCATGTTGCTACACAATCATGAAACTGCTTCCGGTAATTTGTGCCTAACATTGAGCTTTAAGAAACTGGAAATACCAGTTCCACCATTATGTGAGGAAAACGGATGTACCGGTTCTGCTATTGTTATTTCTCAATAAAAAATTGTAAGACTCTCTCTCGTGGGTTTGTGTTGACTTTATTATTGTTACCGTCTTGATCAATTGTGACACTGATGATTGTGTAGTTCTATTTCTTTATTATAAACAAATGAAAAGTGCTCAATATAGCGTATATACTTAAGTTAGGATCGAGGTGATATTGCATAAGTTAGAATAACGTAGAGAGTCATAGACAGCTGGGGACTGTTGTTGGACCAAACATAGATAAGAAACTGACAGTCATCAAATGTCTTTGACTCTATGTCTTAACTATTCACACACACACACACACACACACACACACACACACACACACACACACACATATATATATATATATACATATATATATGTGTGTGGGGGGGGTCCGCCAGAGAGTTAAATGAATTCACTCGAGAGGTACTTACGTGAAAGAACATACAAGCCTGGAGCGGATTACACAAGTGATTCCTTCTTCATAGTAAAGAGTTTGTATCGAATTAACTCCATGTGTTCCTATTTTTGTACATATAAATATATATATATATATATATATATATATATATATATATATATATATATATATATATATATATATATATATATATATATATATAATGTGTGTGTGTGAGATAAATAATATATATTTATCTATGTTGCAAGAAGACACTATTATATAGTGGAATTAAATTATAAACAATCTGTCATTATGATAATGAGGAATACTGGATGTCAGTCTAAAAGAACAAGATTCGCGTTGCAATGACACATGTGTAAATTCTATTGCACATTAATAACAATCTGTATTTAGCTTCTTAGAAAATTAGTATCCTAGAAATTCGGCAATATCCCTGAACTCTTTTACTGATAATTATTTGTACGATATTAATTTAGTTTATTTTTTTACGTAGAAACTTTGATTAATATTGAATAAAGTTTATAAAAATAAGGCAAAACTGTGAATAGATTTCTTGATTGCCTGATTAATTTTAACGGCATGTCAATCTTTCTAAGGTTATTTTATGCCTAAATGCTTAGGAATCGTAATCCATAGTAGGTTCACATTTACATTTTTGTGCAGTTTCTTCTTTAGATTTTTTTTACACGGTTCAATCAAGTACGAATTAATTTTAAGCATCTATTCAACTCAAAGATAGGATCCTAACCGATACTATAAATATAGGTAAATCACTGGATTTGGTTTGGTTAGCGTTGGTTTTATGGCATATCAACAATTGTTGGTTATTTAAAGCCAAATCCCATTTTTACATATATATTAAATATATGATTTGTAAACACATTGTGTAGATACACACAATTAAATGATCCAACAGTTTTATTTCTAACAATTCAATTTAGCATCAGGCAACAACGTTAAATGGTTCTATGTATTGCTATGTATCACTAACAATTCAATAAAGCATCAGGTGGTGTCTTCGTGGTGTAATGGTTAAAGTGATGGACTGCGAAATCGTAGTAAGCGAGTTCGAATTTCAGTCGCGCTATTAAGTTCCCTTTTGGACAAATACCCTCGGGAAACGTATGAACCCCCTTATCCTCACAGATATGTGTTAAATAGCATCCCTACTGTTCTTCTAGAATAGTAGCTTTGGCATTAAATTACCCGAAAGGTTAATATGCCATTAAACAACGAAACCGAATAAAACATCAGTCATTTGTTTACGCACAACTAAATGATCAAAAAGTTCTATCTTTATCCATTTAGCATAAGACATTTATTTCCACTGTTTAAATATCAGATAGTTCTATTTGACCCATAGATAGGACCTTGTTAGGTGCTACCACTCGGGGCCAGAGTGGACCTGGGAGGGATGAAAATGAAGATGTATTCCTCAATCCCCAAAGCTCCAGCATTACTGGGGCTTCACCATCATATTGCTTAATGTCATATCCAGGTCACTCATTGAGAGGTCTTTCCCCCTCTGCAGAGGGGCAGTCAGTGTATTCTACGGCCACAGCTGACTGAGCTGTACAAGTACGGATCAGAATTGACCCAGGAATAATGGCAATGCTGGAGTAGTCCACACTCCCAAGATCTCCAGAAATGGAGCTTCACGATCCGATGCAATTTAGTGCCATATTTAGAACACCTCTTGGAGATGTCGCTCCTACTCCTCTGCAGCGGATAAAGTCTTTGTATTTTCAGACAGAGCGATATGTAAATTAAAATATTTACTGAGATCTGTTAACAAGGTTTCCGTTTATTTTATGTTATGGCATACTAATCTTCGTGGGTTATTTAATGCAAAATCCATCCTAGTAGAAGAATCACATTTAACCTATAACTGGGATGATAAGGAGGTTCACACTTTTCTAATGGGAATTAGTCCGAAAGTGAACATATTAGCGCGATGGGGGTTCGAACTCCTTTGCAGTCCAGCACGTTAGTGACTTTGCCACTGGGAATCTCTCCCTCCAGTTTATAAGATCCATGATATTTTGTTTGGGTGAATAAAAAATTACATACGGGAAAAAGAATTCCTCAGAGAAAGTTGATTAAAAACTAAGTGTTAGTTTGTATTCCGGAAATAGCAAAAAAAGTGACCTACTCTCTGAGTGAGATTGACTATTTCAGGACAAAAGTGAAACCTGCCCTAAACAGTGAACCTGAATCCATCCTTGATTACATTATGGTAGCTGATCAACATTTGATGACGCTGACAGTTTTACGACTGTGTGGCAGTGTCAGAGTTAAGCAAATTGTTTGGTAATCTAACGGAATTCAAGGTGGGACGGGTCGCTTCTCGGCTGAAACCGGGATTGTTCAGAGTCTATTGTTGATAGAAATAGGTGTGAAATGATTATTGTAGCAGATAACAAGGAACATGAATAAAAAAAACAACAATAATTTCATGTTCAGCTGCTTGTTCATTTATAGACACAACGGGCAGAACATTACCAAGTGACCTAAATACCAAGTGTCTGTATTTTTTGCCGGCCTGAAGTCAGCCAACCAATAATGAGAGCAGATCAAAATGGATACTGACATGAAATCTCAAGGAAAGGCGCGGTTCATGGCGGGCACTGTGATGGGATTATCTACTGCACAGCCAAGTAGGATTATCCCTGATTTTGGTTACCTAAATATGCCCGAACAGTAAGACGTATCTTTGCAAATAAGGAGATTGGAACAGAATGGCCGAATTCTAAATAATTACCGATACGGCCACGTTTGAACCAATGCTTTGCCCATTGTCATCATCATAGTCATCATGGCGTACCGATAGCACGGATTTCCTTGAATCTCTCTCTCTCTCTCTCTCTCTCACACACACACACACACACAAGCACTCTCCTCTCATTCTCTCTCCCTCACACACATACACCCTCTCACTCTCTCTCTCTCTCTCTCTCATAAACTCTCTCCTCTCATTCTCTCTCCCTCACAAACATACACCCTCTCACTCTCTCTCTCTCACACAAATACACCCTCTCTCTCTCTCTCTCTCACACACACACACACACACACACGCATTCTCTCTCTCTTTCTTTCTCTCTATCTCTCTTACACACTCACTCACAGACACATTCTCTCTCTGTCTTGCCCTCTTTTTCGCCCTCCGTCTCTATTGGTCATCGCTCTCCGAAAGTCCACGAGACCAGTGCTACTTAAGATGATGGTAAGCGTGCCTTTACTGGCATGCAAGACATCGATTGTCGTTACATGGCGAATTTCTAGTTTCATATACTCATTATATATAT
>OY757916.1:62783317-62843317 GCA_963585895.1 Sepioteuthis lessoniana | reverse complement strand
CGTCGTAAAAAATGGACACGGCGACACTAGTTCAAATCCTGGACGATACTGATTGCATTTCACATAGCACTAATACCATTGGGAAAGGTATGAATCCAATTATTCTCCATCCAGCTATGGGTAAATAGTAAGACAGACTAGGTTCTTAAGCCTTGGTAAGGCAACTAGTCTAGGAGAAGGAAAACTCTGAATTCAAACCTGTTAAACTCCGCTTAAAAATTGACCTTGTGTCATATTCTACCCAAGCGGAGAGGTTGGTAAATACGGTAATACCGCTTCATTGCCATAACTCCTTGGTTCATACAGGCTAGAAGTGGTATTACCAGTTAGATTGGTTGGTTGGTTTAATGGCATATTAACCTTCGTGGGTTATTTAATGCCAAAACCATCCTTATAGAAGAACTACTGTGATGCTATTTAACCCATAGCTGGGAGGATACGGAGGTTCATACCTTTCCCAAGAGTATTTGCTCGAAAGTGAACATAATAGCCCAATTGGAGTTCGAACTCGCTTTCTACGATTCCGCAGTCCAGCGCTTTAGCCATTACACCACGAGGACATCCCCCTTACCAGTTAGAGTCCCACCAATTTGCTAAACATATGGTTAAACACTATAAACATTCGGTAGGAATAATTGATGTCGTATAAGTCGATTATTTGCATAAAAAACAGTTACTTGAAGCTAAATTTGTTGACCAAGAATTATTATCATTTACTTGAAACTATATAACAGTACAAACAAATAACTATAATAAGATAGGAAAATTACTTGAGACCATATGATTATCAGTATTAAATAGGTTTGGTTGGGTTTATGGCATTTCAACCTTTGTCAGTTATTTAATGCCAAATACTACTTATACATATTGAATATATATGATTTTAAAACACATTTTGTCGATAACACCTTTAAACAAGCCTAAGCGCATTTTATACCGACAGTTAAATGATTTCAAGTATTGCTGTATAACTCTAATGGTATAATGGTTATCGTCGTAGGAAATGGACACGGCAACACGAGTTCAAATTCTAGATGAGACTGATTGCATTTCACATTGCACTAATACCCTTGGGAAAGGTATGAATCCAATTATTCTCCCTCCAGCTATGGGTAAATAGTATAGCAGACTGGGTTCTTTAGCCTTGGTGAGGCAACTAGTCTAGGAGAAGGAAAATTCTGAATTCAAACCTGATAAACTTCGCTTAAAACTTGACCTTGTGTCATATCCTGCCTGAGTGGAGGGGTTGGGTAAATATGATAACTCTAATAATTCTATACAAAATTTAACATTTGATCGCAGAAAGTAGATTGGTTAAAAGTATTGCTATTTATCTCTAATTATTCTATTCAGCACTATTCATTCTTTTGCACACAGTTAAATGTTTCCAAGCATTGCCATATTTCACTAACAATTCAATTAAACATCAGTATTTTGTTTACACACAGATGATCAAAAATTTCTATTTCTCACAATTCTATTTAGCATGAGTCATTTGTTTGTACGGAGTTTAAATGTTAAACAGTTCTATTTGACCAATAGATCGGACCCTATCAGGAGCTATCACTCCTGATTAGAGTAGACATGGGAGCGATGGCAGTGAAGGGGTACTTATTAACCCTCAAAGCTCCAGCATTACTGGAGCCTTATCTTCTGATAGTTTGATGTCATATCCAGGACATTTGTTGAGGGAGTGTCTCCCCTCCCTGCAAAATGCAATCGGTGTATCCTACGGCCCCAGCCCGCTGGGCTAGTATGAAATACGAATACGTGGAACGATACACCTGTGGTTGCGGGCAAAATATTTATATTAGATTGGAATACTTTATATATAACGGTAAATTATTTCTATTGAAATAGTTAATGAAATTATAATTGTTTAATAAGGAGTATTATTACTTACTTGAAACCATATTGTTATTAATGCAAACAAATGACTGTTATTAAAAAGAAATAATTACATGAAACCATATAATTATTAGTATTAGATAGGAATACTTGAAACCATACTTGTCATCATATAACTCTGTTATTAGTATTAGATAGGAATACTTGAAACCATACTTGTCATCATATAACTCTGTGCAAAATCTCGTAAAAATAACTAAACAAAAAGTGTCAATGTAAATGTACAATAAACGCAATTCCCTAAATAAAAGGCTTACATAACCATAGACGGGTTGACCAGCCTTTAAAACCCATCAATCAATCCCAATACTTCTTTCTTTCTTTCTTTCTTTCTTCTTCTGTTCACCTTGCATATATGCTTTTATTATTTCTTGTCACTTTCAATATACGAGGTGAGACAAAAAAAGTACCAAGAATGATGCCACAGAAGAATTAATAATGAATGAAACGTTCATTATTTTTAAGACAGTCTCTTTGGGATTCAACGCACTAATTCCAACGAGTCATCGTCGGTCGAAGCACCTCTTAAATTCTTCGTTTGACATGATGTGAAGCTGTGCCATTGTATTGTTCTGAAAGTCTGCAAATCCCTGAACTTTTAGATTTCTCTTTTCTTGTTTTTTTTTAGTTTAGAAAATCAGAAAAACGTGTGGAGAACTACATCTGGTGAGTATGTACAGTTCTGAACTTGTATAATTGTGAGTTTCGCTAAAATCTGCCAATCAAAAAGTATTGAGACTTGGCACTGACTCGTCATCAGATACATCACGTGATGCAGTGGTTTGCAACCCATTTTAGTTGATCATTGTGAATGATTTTGATTATAACTGATTATTCTGATCTTTAACCACAACGAAACTAAGCTTAGTAAATAACTACACGCAATGTCATATATGTACAAGTAAATGTAGACAAGTCATCGTGGCGTAGTGGTTGACGTGCCGGCTTTGACATTGTAGTAAGCTAGTTCGAACTCCAGTCGCGCTATTACGTTCACTTTGGTAAGTTGCTTAGAATTTTAAAGACAGTTTTTTTTTTTAATAGAGAGCCCGAAAGTGTTTTTCCAAGAACGATTTGATGAGTCAGGTTAACAATAGAAATAAAGACCATTTTGAAGAGCACAGAGTTGTAGACAAAGAGCTTCTTTTCACGTGTATAAAATTCCATAAATTGCTCCTAAAAGAGTTATGAAATGAGGGTAATTAATTTCAGAAAAATACACTGTATGATTCAATTTTGGAATGAGATCCGATCAACAAGAAAAAAAACAAAAAAACTTCAGGACTCTCTCTCTCTCTCTATATATATATATATATACATAGAAATAAGATTTCAACTATAAAATAGAGGAATACTGGGTTACCTGAGGATTAACAACGTGAAACGTATTGTAATTCTATTTCATATTTACTCTGCATTGTTCTGTACAATGTACTGGAAAGATTTTATTGATTAAAAACGCTTTTAGCGTTCGAATCATATATATATATATATATATGTGTGTGTGTGTGTGTGTGTGTGTGTGTGTGTGTGTGTTACATGGCAGAATCTGGACACTGGGTTTCATGCTATCCTCTTCACTCTGACAAATGTGGATGGCATGAAACCCAGGGTCCAGACTCTGCCATGTAATATATATATATTTGTATATATATATATATGCGTGTGTGTGTGTGTGTGTGTGTGTGTGTGTGCGAACGCGCGTGTGTGTTCATTATGATATTTGCCCAAAAATTCTCTATATAAGACTAGACTGAGATAGATAAATAGATAGATAGATGTGTCAGTACACCCGTCTTCCATAAACACTTGGGGTCACTATGCTTTCCATCCACCGACCGATCCACTTGTCTGATGATGTCATTGAGTGACACGATCGATCCGCTTATCTGCCCACGCTGTGTTTTTGATCCAGACAGCAGATCAATCACTAATCGGAGTCGCCTAATTAAGAAAGTAAAAAAAAAAAATTCGATACCAACAAACGGAGAACAGAACACGGCTTCGTAATAATAATGATATCTAGTTTTAAAAAAATATCTTTAAAAATAGCTCATATACAGGGAGTCTCAAAATAGATGCAACTCATTAATATGATTTATTACTGAGGCAAGCACAATAGCAGTCATGCGGAACACGTCAGGTATAAAATGCATCCTTTGAGGTAGAGATATCAAACCAATAATTTTTTAATTGTTATAATATCAGTTTCCAGGACATGCAATTTTTTTTAGTTTCTTGTCTTTGGAATAAATCATTATCATATTAATATTGGTTGCATCTATTTTGAGACATTTTTGAATGATTTCGTCTCCAAATAAGTAGTAACGCAAAATATTTTCCTCTCTTGTCCAAGGCATTGTGATTAAGAATTAATAGTTGTTATAGTATACTATTTTCAAGTCGGAAACAAAACAGAACGCAACGTTATTATTAGTAAAGTTATTAGCCGTAAAGTTATATTATTAGTAAAGTTATATCAAGACACCCTATATTCACCCTTCCCCGACGTTGGTAGTTATATTCAGAAACCTAGTTCATAAATTGACAGTCAGTCAATATCATGGCATTCAAAGGCGTCTCAGTACATCGTATAAGTTTTAGGCTTGTCTATTCTTTGCTTCTATCTTCTAGCACAAGGAAACCTCAAGTGGCGGTTATGTTTGATTTTCTCAGTCTTAAGTTCTCCGCTTCTCTCGCTCCCTTGATAGTCAGATTCAAATAACGTGTTATGTTAATTTTTCCTCGCTTCTTTACCTTTGCAAATCTGGTACAAGTGTGTCTCGCTGTATCGTATTATTTAAGCTTCTCCTTTCTCACAAAGTGTCGTATTATCTTTGTTCTCTTCGCTTTTCTCTACCCAGGACAGTCTGGTAAAAGGTCAAAACTCACAGTATCTTGAGGTCTGTTAGCCGATTCACGCTGGTCTTTAAAGTATCATATTATCTTGATTTCTCTCAGCTTCTTTAACTCCACTGGTCTGGCAAAAGGTTATCTCAAGGCATTGCATTATCTCAGGCCTCACTTTGCTTTCCTACTTTCAAGAGTCTGGTATAAGATCATCTCAAAGTTCTCTCTCAAGGTGTCGTATTATCTCAGCATTTTCTCAGCCTCTTCACCCTGGGAGGAAGGCCAGAGTCTAGAGTAACATGAAGCCTAATAGCTACCTTCCGCCAGTCTATCGCTGGTCTCTGGCGAGGGACGAAAACTCTTTCTTCTAAAGAGTGGGAGTTAGCGGAGCAAGTGACAATATCAATTTTCTCCCAATTTGGATTTCAGTTATTGATTCTGCTCCCTCGATATATTCAGCCAGCATCTTGCGTATAAAATCTCTGGGTTTGTTATGCGCTGTTTTAACTCGGTTGAGGTGAGAACAATCACGACTAGACCTGCCTTTCAATCTTCCCTAAAGGACGTCTTAGCGATACAGCAATAAAGTCAGGTTGCTTGGTTGGATGGGTGGGTTTTATGGTTTATCAACCTTTGTAGGTTATTCAACAACAAATCCATTTTTATTCAAATAGTCAGCTCTACTTCAAACAATTCAGTTTAGCATGAGTACACAGTTTAATTGTCAAAACAGTTCTGATTCAGCTAATTCAGTTTAGCATATGCACAAATTTTGTTTTCACACAGTTAAATGCTAAAACAGTTCTCTATTAAACAATTCAATTTAGTTTAAGTACAGTTTCAATATCAAAAACAGTTGCATTTCAAACAATTCAGTTCAGCATAAGCACGTTGTTAAAATGTTAGTGCAGTTTAATTGTCAAAAACATTTCTATTTAAGCTATTCAGTTTAGTGAAACAGTTCTAATTCTAAGAATTCAGTTTAGCATAAGTATGCAGTTAGTTCTATCTAACCCATAGATAGGGCCCTATAAGGTGCTACCATTCTGGGTCGGAGTGGACCGGGGAGCAATGACAATGAAGAGGTGCTCCGCATTCCCCAAAGCTCCAGCATCACTGGAACCTTATCATCAGATTATTTAGTGTCATATCAGGACACTCTTTGGGGGGGGGGTCTTACCCCTTTGCAGAGGTGCAGTCGGTGTATTCTACAGCTCCAGCCGACTGGGCCAGTGACAAAGTCAGATGGTTTATACATTTCAATGTCAGTGTGATGCTAACAATGTTGGTAAGACTATTCAATGGCTGAAAGTTCGCGTAAAGGCCTCTGCAACGTGTGTCTTGATATGACATTAAACCACCTTATGGTGAGTGTCAAGCCTTGAAGATTTGGAGAATGAGGAGTACCCATTCATTGCCCTTGCTACTAGGTCCACTCCAACCCGGAGTGGTAGCATCTGATAGGGTCTTATCTATGGGTCAAATAGAACAAACTGCGTGCAAAATAAATTACTGATGTTGCGACTGTTATTTAACAATTGTAGAAATCTTTTAACCGTGTGCAAAATAGAGCTTAGGCTCGTTAAAGAATCTTTTCAACAAAATGTGTTAACAAATTATATGCATATATTTAATATATATGTAGAAACAGGATTTGGCATTAAATAATCTGCAATGGTTTATATACCATAAAAACCAACCGAATCAAGCTGAACTCATTTTTTTAACTGTGTTTCAACCTACCTCTCGATTGATCAGGAAGACGTGAAGGGGTATTTTTGCATCGATTAGGGAATTGCTATATTATGACCTAACCCCTAATGGGCGGGGTACGGTGTTGCTAATCTCGAAATTTTGTTTCTTATTTGTCTCTCAGCTGGTCAATAACTGACTGCTTTTCTCTTTAAAAAAAATCCTCGAATCTCGTTTACAACCATTTCTCGCGCCTACCGCGAAAGTTTTCGTGGTTGATCTTTTGTTTTGTTGACGGTCACACAGCCGGTCACCAGGTTCGCCGGTGGGGGAGGCAGCCAATTGATTGTACAAGCACAGGGAAATTTAATGTAACTTAAAGATAAGAGGACTTAAGTTCATTTTTATTTATTTCAAGTTTAATTTTTAGAGCTTTTCTAAATTAAACAAATGAAATGTGTCTTCGAAGTGCCAGGAGAAAATTTGAAAAAGTCAAGTATTTTTTATCCCAATGTTTAGTTCCTTACATTCAAATAACCAACATTGATTAGAAATAAAGAGAGGGGAGAGTCCTCGTAGCGTAGTGGCTAACGTGCTGGACTTTGCGAATGTTGTGAGTTCGAACTCCAGTCTCGCGATTTCATTCATTTCGGACATTTAGGAAAGGTATGAATTCTCTTATTTCCCCAGATATAGGTTAAATAGTACTACTACTGTTCTTCTACAAGAGTTGCTTTAGCATTAAATAACCCACGAAGGTTGATATGCCATTAAAATGAATTAAAAAGAAATAAAGTACAATTTTCCAGTCAACGTGACCAACTAGATCGACTAGAGTTCTGTGATAGAAAAAAAATTGATATATGAATAGATAAATTTTTTTTAAAAACATGTACAAGGGTTGATAGATAAACAATGTCTCGAGTCCGATAAACAAATTTTATACTAAATAACATACGGAAAACGGTCTCAAAATGAAAATAGTTTTCTCTACCAAAAGTCACCGTTTAGTGTAAATATTTTTCAAATATTTTATCGTCTTATTTATTCTGTTACAGAAGAATGATTTTTGTCGTTGCTTATTCTTAAAGCAATTATGCTTTGCAAAATTTACTTGGGCATCCGATAAAAACTTGTTTTCTAAATGTCAGTAAAACCAGGCACCAAATCCGGATTGTACGTAGAGTGTGTAACGAGTGTGAATTTCAGCCCATTTCTTGGATGCGCCGTTGGTGAAGTGTAATGTAGTTTTATGTTGTCAGGATGCCAAAACCTCTTTTTTCCCCCATTATTCAGTTGATTATATTACTTTCACTTTGCTGGATTTCAGAAAAACAACAATTTTATTATCTGTATGAATTATATAATTCATATATTATCATAATTGCTATGAATTTTATAATTGGTGGAGGGTCTTAGAATACACTGACTGTGTCCCCAGCAGTTAGTTACGACTCTACCCCAAAAGAGGATGTCGAGGGTACGATACTGAACTGCCTCTGATAGTAATGCTCCAGGTCTGGAGATTTAGAGAGCGTGGATGGATTTCCCCTTCACTGCCATTACTCCAAGTTTTACGCTGACCCGAAGTGATAGAACCTGTTAGGATCCCATCTATGGATCAAATAGAACTATTAAAAAATTATTTATATTCGATAGGATCGTGCACAAAACCTCTAAAGAAACAACAATATAAAAATGTTAATATGAATGTACAATGAATGGGATTCCCAAACATCTCGGTATAAAAAAACCCTAAAGGAGTTTACATGTTCTTAAAATCAATCAGTCATATACGAGGTGCATACGATAAGTTTCCGGACTTTTTTCGTATGGGCACTTTTATTGAGAGTACACACATGAAACTCTAGTCCCCTGCGAAGTAATCTCCTCTGGCTGTAATCCACTTGTTGTACCGTTCTAACAACTTCTGAAACGCCCCATGGAAGTCCTCTTGTTTGAGCATGTCAATGACCTTCGACACAGCCGCTTTCATCTCCTCAGTTGTCTCATAACGACAGCCTCTGAGCTTAGGGAATAACCAAAAGTCACAGGGAGCAAGGTATGGACTATAGGGAGGGCGACGACCTGTCTGGATACCCATCTTGGTCAATTAGTCTGTGACAAGGATGGAGTTGTGGATTGGTGCATTGTCCTGCTGGAAATGCCACTGGCCCGATTTGAAGAGTGCTGGCCTCTTCCGACGGAATCTCTTCCTGAACTCCCTTAAAGCCTCAACATAGTAACTCTAATCCTAAGCCTATTATCCCTTTGGCCAATCAACTCTGGTGTATTGACTTCCTTACTCCTCCCACACCTCTCATCATCCCTCACAGACTTCCTGCCTTCCTTGAATCTCTTATGCCACTCAAAAACTGATGCTCGATTCATGCAACAGAGTCCAAAAGTAGCCTGAAGCATTCCATACGTTTCTGTGGTATTTTTCCAAGTTTAAAACAGAATCTTATTGCATATCATTCTTCTAAAGTGTCAGATTGCATTTTTGAAATTCACCAGTTGTGACAATCAGGCTTTAGTAGGGTGTATTCCAATTGCTGCTGTAGCTGTTCATTTGAAGCTAAATCATGAAAATTAGTCAGTGATCTCATAAGATGTATAGCAATAACATACTGAATTTTCAAGAGTCTACGACCATATATACACCCATAAGAAAAAAGTCTGGAAACTTATCACATGCACCTCGTATGCCTGATGTATACATAACTTGGATATGGTACACAAGACTAAAAAGTTCTATAATTCAATCACTTCAAACCGCCAACTGAAACTCACTAATTAAAAAAAAAGATTTTACTGTATAAAAATACTTATTCAAAAATGTCTTAATCTCCGTAAATAGAGATTTACTTGATCGGTAACTTTAGTTATCAATCACTACTCATAGTAAAGACCATACTTCATCTGAGAAATGCAGCCAAATTAAGATTATCAAGTTATTTAAACGTTATTTTTCGATATTTTCTCCTCATAAAGGTCGACACATTTTACAACGGAAGTAGTTTTTGACGCAGTCGCTGTAAACGCCTCTGTCAAAACATGCGATATATCACCAAAGAATTATGATAATCTTCATTTTTTATGCAATTTGATATTGCGATATCGGAAGATAAGAAATAGTGTTGGCACCGAATGGAGCAGGGTATTAATGGATGCTAGTGTCCGCATAAAGAATGCCAAGTAGCGTTCTGTTTATTGTTATGCAATGGCTTAAGTATTATTTTCTACTTCTTATAGTCAATGTTACTAAGAGAAACAAAGTTATGTAGAAATATTTCCGTCACCACACTTTCAAAATAGTACTGTTTTATATCGATATTTGCTTTTGCATACATATACAAAGGAGCATGAACATTCCTAGTATATATATATATATATATATATATATATATATATATATATATACATATATATATATATATATATATATATACTAGGGTGAGTCAAAAGTCTTTGCAATATTTTGATAACGTGAGGCACAGTTCGGCAGCTCCTGATGCTTTTGTTTAGTTCGTAAGGGAGATGAATCATACTGGACGGTGAGACGTCGAGCTCGCCTGATACTCTCATAGTGCTAAATCGTCAGATTTGCTTCTATGGCTTAGAACACAGTCTCGGAATTGAGGTTTTTAAGCCTACATTATCTTACTTGATCGTTGACATTCTCGCAACCCAAGCAAAATTTCTTGAACCATTTGGTTGCTGTACTTTGATCAATTGCGCTTTCACGTTTCGCACAACAAATGATTTTGGTTGCTTTATGGCCAAGTTCAAACTTGTAAAGCGTAAGTTCCCGAATTTGGCAAGGTTGCACATTTATCTGTGAGAATTTCATATCAGAGACGGAGTAAAGTAATACACGACGTATAAGCGTAATAACTGATACAATACTACCAATCATAACGAGTGAGTTTTATTGTTTGAATTGGCAACAAACAAGTACCAAAATACAGCAAAATTTTTCGCTCACCAATATATATATATATATATATATATATATATATATATATATATATATATATATATATATATGTTTATTTGTGTGTGTGTGTGTGTGTGTGTGTGTGTGCTTCAGTGAGTTTCTCAGTATAAAGAGTACGGTTCATAAATAGGAACACCCTTACCAACTTTTCAAATGAAAATTTTATTCCGTTTTATGCAAAAGAAGCCAGGATTTTATTGTTTCTATTGAAATATTACACAACCAGAATGGATATTTTACAGATATTATTTATATTATTTATTATCGAATTGTATAACGTTGAAACTTTTTTACAAGAAATAAAATGGCAACAGATAAACCACCAAATATTAAAATTGCTTAACTTTATAAAATGTGTGTTGGTATATTTGGTCTGCTACATATTTAAAGTGAAAGAGAGAGGGGGTAGAAACCGAGGGAGTGTTACTGTAACGATTAAAAAGTACGGGAAAAGGATTGTGAAAGAGCTTAGGTTCAATAACAGATTTGGAAAAGATGTGAACCCTAACAATAAAATTGTTCAGAAAAAATATGCTGTTACCATATAACGCAGTGGAAACTGTCACCCAATTTTTTTTAGAGGAAATGGATAATGCTTGGTAGTTTTCATTGCATAATACCCAGAATATGTACATTCCGGAACATAAATAGATGAATTAGTATATATATATATATATATATATATATATATATATATATATATATATACCGAGAAAGACAGATGGAGAGAGAGAGAGAGAGAGAGATGGAGAGAGAGGGTGAGGGAGACCATTTTGCATTTTCATTTAAGCCACTATGAATATCTTTTTCTTGCGTAGTGAGAGTCAGCAAGCACCGTTGACCCAACGCTATTCTAACAGATTTAAGTAAGCTCTATCATCGATATTGGCCACGTTTTATTTATAAGTAAAAGAAAGATGCATTATCAATCTTAATATATACATATGCATATATGTATTGAAAAAGATAGATAGATAGATAAATAGATAGAGAAAAAAATCTTAGGACGACTTGTACAGGTAACTGAAAATGTTTAGAGATACCTGGATAGTTAGATATAGAATCTATGTGGATATAGAAAGGATTTTAACATGATTGATATACACGCGTAACCACCTTCCTCGTGTGATTATGCAAAATCAAGAAACGGTTGCTATGACATCAACGGCCGTAAGTAAACAGGTTTTTAAATCACAAACTGCACCAAAATGAAGATGAACGAACGTCCAATGTAATGTCTGCTTTTAGTTGATCTTGTATATATATAGATATATATTTCTTTTAGATACCCTGTCCGGTGGCAAAAGCTGCTTGGTAGCGCCGGGAGTAGCAGTACCGCCTTGAGCTACCGAAATTGTGTTATCACCCTGGTTGGCGGCTGATCAGCTTAGGGTATCGCACGTGCTTTCGCACGATGTATGATGAAAAAAAAATTAGATTTAGTATATATATATATATATATATATATATATATATATATATATATATATATATCCTATCGCCTGATAATTGGTTTGACGTGAAACCGCTAGTATCGGTAAATAAATGTTTTCAAGCTGTTTTAAGTACGTTTTCGTTATATATACGCGTGTTTTGTGTGTATGGTTGAGTTTTTCTGTTTGCATGACTTTCCGTTTGAATGGAGAGAAACGGATGAGGGAGTGAAAGAGAGAGACAGAGAGAGGGGCAGGCTTGGGCAGATAAATCTAAATATCTCTATTTAAATATCTATATCAAAGAAAACGCCTGGGTAAAAATTTGAATTCATCTACAATTCATTATTCGAGCATCTAACATATTTCAAAACCTGACAGCCATTTTTTTAATGGAGAATATACATAGTTGCAAGTGCGAAAAGATAGGCGTCGAAATGTTTCAAGAATCTCTCTCTCTCTCTCTCTCTATATATATATATAGAGAGAGAGAGAGAGAGAAATATGGACAGAGATAGATAAAAAAGTTTTGACCCAACTCTTTCATCATGGACAGGATGCTACATTAAATAAATTTTTAAATGGAGTATGTATCTACCAACCCCTCCACCCAGGCAGGACCCATACAAGGTTAATTTTTAAGCAGAGTTTAATTGGTTTGAGTTCAGATTTTTTCCTTCTCCGAGACTGGTTGCCTAAACAAGGTCAAAGAACCTAGTTTTGTTGCCTTTGACAGAACCATCGATCAGGGATTTTTCTGAACAGGGTGCATTTGTGTAAAAAGATTTCCAAAGGACAGGCAATACAAGGGTGTAAGCAGATCACGTGGGTGTACAACCGGAAGAACACATGGCTTTATGAATTTATATATACACGGGTACCCACGGCAGATACGGTCCGTTATGGCAGTCACAAAGACACAGAGACACAGAGAGCGGCCAGCAAGTGCCCAGAATGGAGCAGTGGCCCTCCCTTCCCTGACCTAGAAGCATAAGAAGTGCTACATGGGCCCTGAATATGGAAGCACAGCGTGGCTAATTAGTAAAGGTCAATGTAGTAGCCCCCCTTCTGTCTTTGCTTTTCTGTCTCTCTCTTTCAGTTTCGACTCTTTCGAGAAATAAAAAGAGAGTTATATTTTCATAACAAAACGTCATGGTCATTCCTTCCTTCATTGTTGTACAACAGCCTGCCCTACTATTTATCCATAGCTGGACGGAAAATAGTTTAATTCATAAACAGCCTCGATCAGGATTTGAACTTGTGTTGCATACTTCTCAAAGACCCAACCAAGAATATAATCAAAGATAATGAACAAACTTCAATGAACGAACGAAATGCACTTCTTTATAAAAATATATCTCTCTCATTTTATTCCCGAAAGGGGGTGCCAACGCTTGCACCCCCTTGCAAGCCATGTTGTCAGAGACGACCTAACGCCTCTGATCGGCTGCGTATCCCTGGCTCGACTCCCGATTCTGAATGAACTCTAAATCTGACCTCGTGGTTCTCATATCATGTGGTCTCTTTCCTGTTACACGCCTGCTCGACTGGCCTACTATGACGCACTGCCATCACCCTGTTTACTAATCACAACGTGACAGCTTGTCAAAGCACACGGGGTCACCAGGAACGAACCCAAAATCCATGTCAACAGTCATTATATAACACTTGCCTCTCCGATTCCATTTTTACACTACAAGCTCATTTTTAAATTGAGTACATTTGTTTTAAATTCAGAGTTTTCCTTCTCATTAGTCAGTGGGCGTTACAAGGCAAATGAACGCAGTCTATCCGACTATTTACACTGAACTGAGGGCAAAACAGATAAATTCATACCTTTTCCAAAATGTAGAAAGAAAGAAATTAAGAAAGAAGACAAACTCTTAATTATGAAAACATGTCTCACGTGGCTAATACACACACACAGACACACACACATACAGAGCGAGAGACAGAGACAGAGACAGAAAGACAGACAGACAGAGACGCTCGTGGTGTGATAATGACCATCGAAGGAAATGGACACACCGAATAGCGTCCAAATCCCGGACGAGGTTGTTTGCCTTTCACATAATGCTAGCACCCTTGCGAAAGGTATGAATCCAATTGTTCTCCCACCAGCAATGGTTAAATAGTCTGGCAAACGGGGTCCTTTAACCTTGAGAAGGAAAACTCTGAATTGAAACCTGTTCAACTCAACTTAAAAAATTGACTTTATGTCAAATCCTGCTCGTGTGGAGGAGCTGGGTAAACACACACACACCTAAACACACACACACACACACACACACACTCGCACACACACACACATATATATATATATATATATATGGATATATATTGATAATGTAGTTTTACAAAATTTCTAATTAAAGAGTGCTCACTATCTTTGATAGAGTATATATATCTAAGTTAGGATAGGCCAAGACTTGGTCTGATAAACGCATAGGTATGAAAATGACAATCAACGATAGATATTTGGTTAGTTTGATAAATACTGAGCTATTATAACACACTATAAAGGTACTAAATAGACATTTGTACCACTACGTGCTCGAACGTATTCATGGCCGTGTGGCCACATCTTAAGTTGTTGTTGGACCCTGTTGTAACCTGGCTGTGGGAAAAGTTGACGAATATACCAAACTCTTTCTTAGTTCACTTACACAAAGGTTTATTTGCTATTACAATTTTTAAGTCGCCGTCGGAAAAGAACGTATGAAAACTGAGTCGACCGCATTAACTGGACCAAGCGAAATGACATGTCACGAAGAGAAAGGGAGAGCAGAAAAAGACCTTGAAAATTTTCCTTGTTTTTCTGTTGTAATTCTACGTGCTTGTTCGCTTGTTTCGTCTTCACTGGTTCGCGTCTAGTGTAAGACCGTTTTTCGGAGACCAACCCAAAAATGGGGCTCGTAAATTTTCGTTTGTCTTAACATCTTCGTGGCTAGAGTTCAGCTTGCGTCTTTACCTCTTCGGGTCCGGTTGACAACTCACTTCCGAACACGAGTCGTCCGCTTACTTCCGCCTGGTGTCGGAGGGAGGACCATATCGGTTTCCGGTGGTTCCACACAAGCGCAGAAGATTTGGGACCTCTGTGGGTTTTTTCTGGTTATTTTTAATCACCGTCTTCATTCACCCGTGACTGGCCGACGCACAACGAGACACTATGTGTGATTTTTCTTTTCATTATTTTTTTCTTCACTCTATCATTCTGCCGAAATTAGTTTCTCGTTCTCTTTATAACTTGGACCTGCCATCAAGTTACAATTATATATAATTATATATATATATATATAGTCACAATGTTGGGCAATTATTAAAACAATTATTAAACCTAACAAACGTTAAAATCAAAGCCATCACAAAAACCCAGTACAATTGCAAATTTCACGACCAAAGTCAATCATCAGATACCTGATGACGCTTGTGTGGAGACTATGATTTAGATTCTGATAATCGTTTTGATTCCTTGTCCAACGTTTTGGCAATTTGTTAACGCAAAACTAACATAATTTTTTTTCTTGAAATAGCAAAAAAAATTTTCGAAATTTTTCATATAGATGTAAGCTGTCCATTATTTGATATTGGTTGATAGCAAAAATTGTTTCAAACTCGTAAAAATATTTGTTTTAGGCTATTTAAAATGGTGGCTAATCAAACAGAGGGCTCCGGGCTTAAACAGAGGTCTGTCATTAAAATTTTGCTAGCTGAGAAGTGCTAACCAGGAGCAGTTTACAAAGAATGAGTGAAGTGTATGGAGAAAAAAAAAATTATAAATGAGCAAAATATGGTTTTGCCATTGCGACGAGCCTAAGTCGAAAATACGGTGGAAACATAATGATCTCCGGTAAAGAAAAAGTTCTTTAACGAGGCAATCAGTAAAAAAGGTTATACTGACAGTCTTCTAGGAGAGGAAGTAACCCCTCACTAATGATTTCTTCGAAAATGGTGCATTTGTTAACAGTACTTCAAATTGCCAAAACCTCAGGCAAAATTTCCCTTATCTATTGAATCATTTCATATATATATATATATATATATATATATATATATATATATAAGCAAAAGATGGAGACTGTCGTCGAGGGAGACCCGAAGGCTTTCTTTTCAATTGCTACTACAGGTGTGGGAGAGGGTGTTATACCTTTCCCTGGATTGCTCCACTTTACCCTTGATACGTACTTTATAATACTGAGGGTTAAGCAAGGAGGTTTCAAGTATCATGTTTTGCGTCATTGCTATGACTCGACCTGGGATTAAACTCCCGAGCCATTGGCGAACGCTCTACCCACAAAGTCAATAGGAGTCACGTTGAAAGACCATTCTTATTTATGATTTCTTTCTTTCTTTCTTTCTTTCTTTCTTTCTTAATGATTTAATTTATTTCCTATTTTTCGTTTCGTTTATTTATTTTCATTACATGTTGAGTTTTTTTACTCTACTCTTTCTTTCTTTCTTTCTTTCTTTCTTTCTTTTTCTGACGTTTTTATTCATTTGCTTTTTCTTCATTTCACGGGTTCATTTTCCTTCAACTTTTTCAAAATTTTTTATTTCCTTACCGAATTCTTTCTTTCTTTCTTTCTTTCTTTATTTATTTATTTATGTTTTAATTTACTATTTTTTTTATTTTCATTCATTTTTTTTTTCGTTGTTTGTTTGTTTGTTTCTTTCTTTCTTTCTTTGTATTTTTCTTTGTTCTAATTTTTTTAATCTTCAGTTTCTACTTTGGTCTATTCTTTCTTTCTTTCACTCAGTGTTCTTTCTTTCTTTCTTTTTTCTTTCTTTTTTTTCTTTCTTTCTTTCTTTCTTTCTTTTTTTTATTTATTCTAGTTATTTAGAAAATCTTCTTTGTTTTATTATTATGTTTCACTCAATGTTCTTTCTTTCTATCTTTCTTTCTTTATATTTCTATTTTTTTCAAGTTATTTTCATACAATCGTTTAGTTTTTTCTTTCATTAATCTATTTTTCAATGTTTAATTTTCCCCCTCCTTATTTCTTATTTTTTTGTGTTTTTATTCATTTAAGTAATTTTCATGTAATTCTTCTTTTTTATTTCATTAATTCTTTTGCATTTAATAATTAATTTTTCCTTTCTTTCTTTCTTTCTTTCTTAGAATTTTTATTTGTTTTATTTTTTTATATACATTACTTTCATTCGATTCTCCGTCCTTTCAACTACACGTTCACTCTACCAATTTCGAATGGATTTCTTTATTTCTTTTAATCGGGAATTGAATAACGTATATATATATATATATATATATATATATATATATATATATATATATATATATACGCAACACTGATTAAAAGACGTAAAATACAGTATCCATTTCCGAAATCTCTTTATAAAAGGAACGATCATAGGTGATGAGACAAGGGGAAATTCTTTGTAAAGAGCAAAATCCATCAATTTTTTTTCTTCTTACACTTTTGTTATGTACTTTGTTTCTGGCTTATAATCATAATTTTTCTTCTTCTTTCCCTTTTTTTCCTTTGGCAAATCGCCCTCTTACCTTTCACTACTCTTGTAGCCCTTAGCCGCGCGGAGCTGGCATGCGACCAGAGCGAGCAATGCATTTTTTCACCCCGACAAGGACGATATATTAAGTGACGACAAACGAAAGAATGCCCCCAAATAGACGGGATGAAATGTTGGACGAATCAGATTTTTAATTCATTTGTTGTGTTTTTTTAGGAATTAAACCCCATTCATTTTTACGCCGAAGATATCGAATTAAAAGTGTTCATCAGTCAAAGATCAGTCATTTATCTTCCAATGTATTCATTTCTTTTCTTTGCCTTTATATATTATACTTTCAGATTTTTTTTTTTATTTAATATCAAATCAATAATTGCAAACGTTTGGAGAGTTTTGTGCTATTAAAAAGGATTGGCAGAGTTGGCTGCTTAAGTGTTTTTTGTATATATATATATATATATATATATATATATATATATATATATATATATATATATATATTAGGGTGGGGATAGGTAGATGATTTTAGTTCCTGCTATACAGACCGTTTATGAGGTGTTTCTCCCAGAGTAAGTCATACAAAATGAAGAAAACTTGTTCCAAATAATGGACAATCGATGCAAAATTAAGCACTTAAAACTTGCATGCAAAATTACTCAAGATAACTAAAACATGTACATGTGAATACTTTTGTGCGTCTATGCATTTATCTACACATATTGTTTTAATTGGCATCATCTTACATTATATATATATATATATATATATATATATGTATATATATATATGTGTGTGTGTGTGTGTGTGTGTGTGTGTGTGTGTGTGTGTGTGTGTGTGTGTGTGTGTGTGTGTATTGTTATGACTGCAGCGTATTTAGAATAGGTGTCTCTGAGTAAATCTGATCCCCAGCAATCATAACACAAAAATTTGACACAAAGAATAGTCAAATAAAACAAGGGTTTGAAATGCTAAACTAAGTTTATTTAGAGGGGAATGAACAGGGGAAGAGGAGGCATACAAAGGTAAAATAGACAGAACATTTAAGCAAGAGGGGTGAATGTTATGTACGGGTTAAAATCAACTTGAAATCTATTAATTCAAGAAAGAAAAATATATTACATGAAATCTATTTGGATTATAAGGTTTAAAAAAGATTTCCTTATGTTTGGCCTGCGAAAACAGACGCAACAAAACCTGAACAAATGGTTGAATATAGTATCTGTAAAAAAGGATTACCGGATAGCTCCTTGACCAGGAGATGAAATTAGGCATTATAATTTTAACCTGTAGAGCGCCGAGTATTTGTCGCTGCCTCCCACCAGACACGACTTGACACAAGGTCAAAAGCCCGAAGGCCAATTAAAGTGGGGATAAAGGGGAGGGGAGGTCGGGAACGAATCGAGACTCGAACCCTGCTTGTCTGTGCTGCTCATCGGCTCACTTAGTGCAATGTGAGCCTGATGAGGCAAGCACTTTCACGAATCCAAATGTGGGTCCGGGCACGTATGCCAGTTAACGGCTTAAACTAGACGCTTGGTCTAGTGCCGTGCATGGGGGACAAAGGAGACAAAAATGCAGCTCGCTCACCCGAAGGTAGCCTAGTCGAAACTAGGTGCCTAATTAAAGGCCCAAAGTCTGCCATTGTTCCTTTTCCAGGGCCACGTTCCGGACCGAAGTCCAGAACAGGCCCCGGATTACCGGATAGCTCCTTGACCAGGAGATGAAATTAGGCATTATAATTTTAACCTGTTGAGCGCCGGTTCACAAGAACAACAGACGGCAGTTTGAAAACCTGGCGGTAAAGCCAAAGGGGGTTGGGAGAATGCAATAAGGAGGGCTATGCATAATGGTATTCAAAATGACCCAGAGAAAAGATGTACCGAAAATTCTATTCCTAGTTTACAGACAAGTTGAAAAAGGGTCCTAAGGCGGTAACAATATATATATATATATGCGCTTGTGTGTATGTGTGTGGTTAAAGAGTGAACAAGTTTATTAAAAAAGCGTTGAAAAATCATAAAATCTGCTAAACGCCGGTTGGTGGATCTATAAAATCTTGCACTAAGTGAAGTCCATCTACTCACTCCTTGGTGCCCTAATACTCAAAGTTCCACGTCGCTAACTATAAAGAGAGAATGTTACGTCAGATGCGGTCACACACACACATACACTTGTCCTGTTGGCTGGGGCTGTAGAATACACTGACTTCATCTTTTTAGAGAAGTAAGACCCCTCCCCATACGGGTGTCCTGGATAACTAAACAATCTGATGGTGAGGTTCCAGTTTTGTGGAATGCGGAGTGCCCCTTCATTGCCATCGCTCCCAGGTCCACTCTGGCCCAGAGTGGTAGCACCTGATAGGATCCAATCTATGGGTCAAATAGAACCAAACAGTGTACTCATGCTAAACTGAATTCTTTGAAATAGAACTGCTTTTGACATTGAAACTTTGTACTTATGCTAAACTGAATTGTTTTAAAGAGAACTGTTTTGACATTTACCTTTGTAAACAAAAGACTATACTTTTACTAAACTGAATTCTTCAAAACAGAACTATTCATATGTATAAAATGGATTTGGCATTAATAACCTACAATGGTCCATGTGCCATAAAACCAAACCAAACCAAACCAAACCACACACACACACACACACACACACACATATATATATATATATATTAAAGGAAGTATTGTTTTATAATGGAGGTGCTTGTGGTGTAACGGTTATGGTCGTAGATTCGACTACACAAGTTGAAATGCTGAGCGAGGTTGTTTGCTTTTCCCATAGTGCAAATACTTTTGGGAAAACTATGGATCCATTCTTACTTACGCTATGGATAAATGATAGACCAGACTGGGCTAATTCATCTTGGTATAGCAACCGATCTTAGAAAATTCGTTATTAAACCCAGTTGCAGACATGAAGAGGGCAGCCCAGTAAACCAGGGCAATAGAATACGCTGACTGCATTTCTGATAAAGGGTTAGACATCCAACTAACGATTGTCCTAGAATATGAAACTAAACAGCATCTGATAGTCCGGGAGTTTTAGGGAATGCAGAGTGATGCCTTTACTCCCTGGTCCACTCTGACTCGGAGTGGTAGTACCTGTTAGGGTCCCATCTGTGGATCAAATAGAAATATCTAATCATTTTCTATACTTGAAACCAAATGATTAATATTAAGTTGAACTATAAGAATTAAAGAGAAATGACCGAAACTATTTAACTGTACGCAAATAGAACAATTAGTGTTAGATAACTATTATATTCTGGTTAGTAAACACAAGTAGTAGTGATAATAAGACAAACCACGATGTGTGAGGAAATAGTTATATTTACAGGAAGAGTATTTACAAGAGAGAGACTGTTAGTTATAAGAACATAGGATAAGTGGACAGAATAAGGATACACTTCAACAATAGGAACGGCTCTTCTGGTCTGACTCGTAGACTGACCTCAGACTGATCTGAACTGGACTCTCTTGGTATTAGAGCTACTGCCATATATGGTAGATGGCCTAGCTCATTATGCTGAAGAGGTAGGTGATACCCAGCAATAACAATATTGGAAACCATTTAACTGTGTGCAACTATTAGTCTTAGATACTCTTACTTGGAACCATTTAACTGTGTGCAAACGAATGAGATCTGTCTCATTTGAAAAATAAAGTTACTTACAAACTAGCCACTTAAAATATTATATATGTTTAAACAGGATTTGGTGTTAAATAACCATCAAGGGTTGATATGCCATTAAACCAAATAATCAAACCTAACCTGGATAAGCTCTGCCAGGTTATTCCTACTGGCAACTGGTTACAGGTTCAGTGATGAGCATTTTATATGTAAATATGGATGTATCTATCTTTAAATCCATTGAGGGGCTTGAAATACGATGACTGTATCCTCTCCAGAAAGGAAAGACCCCAATCAGAAAGTGGTGAACTGGCTATGACACTAAACTGTATCTTGACATCTGGCTAGGGTGGAATACCTTTTCATTGAAATTACTCCCGGGTCCACCCAGACTAGAACCGATAATCCATCTCTGCGTCAAATAAATGTTCAAAAATTATTCCTATTCATCAGGAATATTTGATGTCATATAACTGAAAATTATTTAATTTGGTTTTATGGCATAACAACCTACATAGGTTATTTAAAGCTAAATTCAACCTTGTAGAAGAGCAGCAGTGATAGTATTTAACCTATAGCAAGGGGGATAAGGGGGTTCATGTTTTCCTGCGGTTATTTGATCGAAAGTGAACGTAATAGCGTGATTGGAGTTCGAACTCGCTTACTTCAAGACTGCAGTCCAGCTTTAGTATACGGGGACTCCCACGGATTATCATAACTTACATTGAAACCATATAACAGTATATAAACAAATGCCAATTATTAAATAGAAATAACTATTTTAAACCATATAATTATTAGTATTAGACAGGAATAACTAAAACCACTCACTTGTGCGCAGTTGCATTAGCGATAAAATAACCCCTTGAAAATAATTGCACAAAAAATGTAAATATCACCATACAATAAACGGAATTTCCTAACCTCTAGGTATAAAAAATTACACTAGACGGGTTGATAAGTGTATCAACAAGGACATCTAACTTTAAACGAATATTCTACTGATATTATCTTGAAATGTATATTTTTCAAAAATTATCATTATATATATATATATATATATATATATATATATATATATATATATTTGACGACTTCGGTGGTAGATCTTTCCGTACTCAGCCCAAAGGCTTATTCTCTAAAGTCTATCTATTTTTAACCAATCGAAATTATCTTTGAACAAGTGATTTCTCTTTGATTTTGATTGGACTCAACGTTATGACGAGAATCATTATGAATAATTGTTTTAACTAACGAATTCTTTAAGCTTTGTTTTATTTTCATGCCTTGAAATATTGATTTAAATAAATTATTGCTAACAGTAAACATAATACTGCACGAAGAAAAATAATGATGCTAGTTATTTCGAGTCAAGGAAAATCAGCACTAAATCCAATCTAAATGCTTCTTTTAAGACGACACAGAAGAATGGATTTTTGGCTAAAAAAGAAGAAAAAAAGAAAAGAAATTTCTAATCTTTTTCAAGGCTGTAATGGTTAAAACGTTCGACTGCAGACTCGTACTTAAACAAGTTCGAACTCTAGTCGTGCTATTACGTTCACTTTCGGACAAATACCCTAATGAAAGGTATGAACCCCCTTATCCTCTGAGCTATGGGTTAAATAGTATCACTAATATTCTTATTGAAGAATGGCTTTGGCATTAAATGATACACAAAGGTTGATATGTCATTAAACAAAAAAACCAATCAATTTTTTTTTAACTCCCTATTTTTCAAAGAATATGTTTTTTGTTTGACCTTAACAGACAAATCTTGAATATAAATGTTTTTCTCTTTATTTTAATAATATATTCGAGAAACTTGAGCTCGAAATATTTGAGCTTAGAATATTTGAGTTCCATTTAAGTTCACTGCCTGCTTCTGCACACTCGGGCGTGTGTTTTGTGAGACTGTGTCTGTGTCCATATGTAGGCCTTTGATGTGTTCCGTCGACCCATACATTGAATGGTTAGCATAAAAGTCTCTAGTGGTGACTGAGATAACTGCTTAACCTGGGTGAAAGAGATTTGTTTTTAAAAATAATCAGATAAAGAGAAAGAATCGTTTTGTTTTTCATAGAATGGTTAGTTGTCAATTATAAGCAATGCAAAATCACTCTAGCTCAGAGATTTGATGAATTGTATTTAGAAAGATATGTAGTTGAATGCCAAAATCCTTCTTACATTTTAATTTATCGATATATTAAATTATGTTGAAAATTTGTTTTTGAATTATATTAAGTAGACCAAGAGTATAAATGATGACTCTGAGTTCTGTGTATGTGTGTTAAAAAATGAAACGGCTTATGTATGGAAATAACGTTAATAACTTACAGAAATCGTTGAAAAAACTTAATGTTCGAACGTATAAAGCTGCTGCAAAAGAAGCATTCAAAAATTAACGTATTTTTTTTAAATATTTCGTATAAACGATACATCATCATGAAGTGTTTATTCAAGCGAAATCAAGATGTCTTTTAAGAACAGGGTGATTTCCAATCAAATTTAAAACTGCATGATAATTTTGTGGGGTTTGCACTCGCGCTATTTATATAGATAATCAATACATTGGAAATACCAATAAGAATCTTTTTCTTCCTAAATAGAGGTAGCAGGAAAATCTGGGACCATTTTTATCACAGGAACCCAACACGTTGACTGGTTTTTAACCCACACATTATCACATGCATCCATCATCATCATCATCATCATATCGCGCTGGTAGCACGGATATCCCTGACCCTCTCTCGCCACTCCTCCCTATCGTTCATCGCCCTAGGTAGGTCTTCAGGACAACATCCCGTGTCCTCACATAGCTGCTGAATGTATGTTCGTGCAGGTCGTCCTGCTTTTGCGCGGCCATGTGTGGGGGTACATAAGAGTACATCTCTTATGAGTTCGTCCCTGCTTCTCCCGCAGTGTCCTGCATGTCTGGTTCTTCTAACTTGAATAGTTTTCGTGATAGGGAGCAGGTGGCCGTACAGTTGGTGTCTTGTGGGGTGTTGCCGCCAGGACTTATTCAAGATTGCACGTAGCATTCTTTTGTAATTGCCGTACAGCTTCTCCAGCCGTTCTGTTAGCGTCCATGTAGTGCAGCCATAAGAAACGGGAAGAAACTGCGTTTCATTTTATCGGTTAGGTCTGATTTCCATATAATCGATAGCCTATTGATAGCTGTCCATGCTTTCGTTAACCTCGTGTCGATGTCCTTTTCGGTTGATGAGACGCTGCTTCCTAGGTAAGTGAATTTGTCTACTAGTTTAAGAGGGGTTCCTTCTAGAGTGGAGATGTCCCCCGTTTGATTATAGCACATATATTCCGTTTTGTGTGCATTAACATAGAGGCTTATGCTTGCTGCTGCTCGTTCCAAACTATGCAGTAGTGTTTCGGCTTGGTCAGGTGTATTTGCCAGTATCGCTACGTCATCGGCGTAGTCGGCGTCGGGAATTGTTGTTGCGGGGTACCTTCTGCTTCTTTTCTTCGTCAGTTCGAAGCCATTCTCTCTGATTTTTTCAATCGATTTTCTAAGTACGTAGTCTAGACAAATGATAAAGAGGTACGGAGCCAGCGTGTCCCATTGTAGTACTCCTGTTACAATGTCGAAGTATTCTGTGTCTCCATCTGGTGATCGTACTTTTACTTTAGTGTTTCTATAGGGAATCGTTATTGCCGCTACGGTTTCTTTAGGTATGCCGTACGCTAGTAGTCTTTGTTCCATCTTTCCTCTGTGAATGGAATCGAAAGCCTTGGTAAAGTCAACAAATATTAATGTCGCTTGTATGTTTTTTGCCCGTACACCTTCAAGGATTCTACGGATGGTTAATATTTGTGAGGTCGTGGATCTATTTCTTCGGAAGCCATTTTGGTTTTTTCTGTCGTTATTTTTCGTCACTACCTTCCCGTGCCGGGACTGAAATATTATATATATATATATATATATATATATATATATATATATATATATATATATATGCACATACTTAGAAAAAACATGCATATATATATATATATAATATTTCAGTCCCGACACGGGAAGGTAGTGACGAAAAATAACGACGCGACGGAATGAGTACACTTCATATATTTATATATGTGTGTGTGTGTGTGTGTGTGGTCGTTATTTCACTTTGGTTACTAATTGGTTCTTTGGGGGTACTGTTAGCTTAAAACCAATGCAAATCAAGAAGAATATTCCACTTGAACTCATTTTACTTCAATATACGGGTTCTTGATCCCATAAATACACACACACACACACACACACACACACACACACACACATATATATATATATATATATATAGCAGTGCGATTTGTTGTATTCTTTATACAGTCTAATGCAGTATATTAATTAAATAGGTATGTGGTATGGGACATAAAATCGTGACACGAATAAGATATAATTTACTTTAACCACTTTCAAATATTTTTCTTTAATTATAAGACTAAAGTGCACTAAGATAGATAATTACCAGACCTAAAATGGGACTCATATATGCCATCTGCTGGTGTGTCGCTGCTAGAATGATTGGCTCTTTCTCAAGTAAACTTTTAATATCTGGTGATCAACCCACTTCATGAGTTTTAAAACAAGATGTAGATATATTTAATCTACTGAAAGCGATGATAACATGCGCATAAGAAAAGCGTGAACTGCAATGCACAGGCTGTCGATCAAAAGCCAATCTAATGAAATAAAATGAGAGTTTTTTTCAAGCTGCGGCTGAGTTAGTACGATTGTATTGTTGCACCACTAAAACTCGAAAGTAAACCTTGGAGTAAAAGTTAAACGGAAACGTGTTGTTTTGAACAAATTCAGGAAGCAATACCCCACAAAACAGCAGCTGAACGGCCTCTCACCCCCAACTCCCAAAACATCAAAGTTAGACGAACTAAACATGCTGGGAACTGCTGGAGAAGGGAAGATGAACTCATAAGTGACGTTCTCGCATGGACTTTGATAAATGGACACTGCGGTATTGACCGATAAGCAAAGATTTACATACATCAAATCTGTTCGTACGCCGGATGCAATCGAGAGGACCTGTCAAGTAAGATGGATGATAGTGACGGATTGAGAGAGAGAGAGCCTTTGTAGGTTATTTAATGCCAAATCCATTTTTATACAAATCATCTGTTCTAATTCAAACAATTCAGTTTAGTACACAGTTTAATTGTCAAAAACATTTCTATTTCAAGCTATTCAGTTTAGTCAAACAGTTTAATTAAAACAATTTAGTTTAGTATAAGTACAGTTTTTGTTTACACACCGTTAAATGTCAAAACAGTTCTATTTCGAACAATTCAGTTTACCGTAGTACAATTTTAATATCAAAAACAGTTCTATTTCAAGTAATTCAGTTTAGCATAAATACGCAGTTTAGTTCTAATTGACCTATAGATGGGGTCCTCTCACGTGCTACCACTCCGGGCCAGAGTGGACCTGGGAGCGATGGCAATGAAGAGGTGCTCTGCATTCCCCAAAGCTCCAGCATCACTAGAACCTCACTGTCAGATTGTTTAGTGTCATATCCGGGACACTCGTTGTAGGGTAGTGGTCTCACCCCTCTGCAGAGGTGCAGTAGGTGTATTCTACAGCCCCAGCCGACTGGTTGAGGAGTCAAAGGACTTTTTATGGTGATGCTACGTAGTGAGAATAGATAAAGATAATACAGGGAAATTCCATCGAAGTTGAACAAAGTGTATGATCCTTTCCTGCTTAAATAATTCCCCTTGATTTCTTTCGTTTGGTGGAATTTCTAGTATATGAACGAAATTATTGTTCCAATGGCTGCTGTATCTTTTGAAATATTCAACATATTGGCCACGCCTTTTTTCGGTTTTCTACTCGAGTTGAACATCTAGTAGGGACTGTCAACAATATAAACCAAAACTTCAGACCTGTCAGTTTTTGTCCTTTGTTCTGACCACTGGATATTATAACAACGTACGTCGGTAATGTTGATTGGGTTAATATTAATATTTCTCGTGTTTTTACTGTTGTTATTGCAGCTGCCGACCAATGAAAAGGAGATTGGGTCAGCAGGTGCGATAGAGTCTTTCAGTGTCACTTTTGTCTCAGGTGGGGGTCGCGAACATATAACGTCTTATACCGGAGTTGTTGTACACATACACACGCTTATATATAGATATAGATATATATGTGAGTGATTATGTATGTCAGGTTGAATGTGTGTGTGTGTGTGTGTGTGTGTGTGTGTGTGTGTGTGTGTGTGTGTGTGTGTGTGTGTGTGCTATTTTTTAATGGTGCCCGCTTGTCATGTCGATTACGACTATAATAGTTGATGTTCTCATTGTAATGGTTATTATGTCCGGCCTTCGGTTCTGTTTCTCATTGTTGGCCCACTTGTTTTTATGCACTTTACAAGGCCCGTCAAACAAAAGGGATTATGTTGATAGCAATGTTTTCATCCTTCCGAAATTATTGTACAATCAATTTTAATCTCTCCCCCGACGACATTCTTCTTTCCTTCCTCCATCCCTTCCTCCATCATTTCCTTTTTTCCTTCATCCCTTCCTCCATCCCTTTCTTCTATCCTTCATCCCTTCCTTTCTTTTTCCCTTATTTCCCCTCCTTCTATCTCTTTCCAGCTATCTATCTACCTATCTATCTTTGACAGTCTGTTCTTGGCAATCGATCAGTTTATTCTTATCTTTCTATCTACATATTTATCTATCTATTATCTAAGACTTAGTCTGATGATCACATAGGCGAGAAACCTAATAGCTGTGTGTCTATACTATTCTAATATATATATATATATATATATATATATATATATATATATATATATATATATATATATATAACACAATCACAACTAATAAACTTTTAAATTTCAAGGACAAAACGATTACACATTCTCTTTTAAAATCATTCCAATCTTCATCCTTTCTTTTCTCTCTCTCTCTCTCTCTCTCTCTCTCTCTCTCTCTCTCTCTCTTTCATTCTTGTCTCTCTGTCTGCCTATCTGTCTGTTTCTTAGTTGGTCTTAATTAGTAGCTTGCGTTTTTTTAGGCCACCCACCAACCCAAACAAACAAACAAACAAACAAACAGCAGTAGCAATAACAACAACAATGCGTACATACATATATATGCTCTTATATTTTTGTTAAATTCACCATATAAAACCTATTAGCTCTCCCTTCTTTCTCTCCACGACAAAGGTTTATACTAATTAAGACACAATATTGCTGTATTCAAGCCATCAAACATAAAATATGTTTAATATCCTCAAACAATACCTTTTTCATCGCAAAAGAAAAACAGTTAACCAACAATTGATGTAAAGTTCGGCAAAAGACAAAACCACAGAGGAATTCAGACGAAATTTCACTTCTAAATGAAATAAATGCGATGAATGCCAGCATACCTAAATTCTACGATTCGAAAACAATGGATACGAACCATTTTCTAAAAGAATTACAAATGCATCAATTATTAGTACTTGAAATACACTAATTCAAAACAGTTATATGCAACGGAAAGTCTATACTAGTTCTTATCCTGACAGAGACAATGCAATCAATAGTCTCTTTGCAAATCAGAACAAATGAAAAGACACAAAATAAACCGATTGTTATCAACGAATATTTGCGTCTCATTTCTGCGGTCGTGAGCAGCGTCTCCTTTTTGAAAATAATGTCGACTCTCGTCTCTTCCAGCGGTCATTTTAACTAATATAAAAAGAAAGAAATCTCATCATATGAGGCATTTTTTTTCTCTGATAATCTTTTGATGTGTTTCTTTTTTAAGCATTATACCTATAGAGGGCCTGTAGAAAACGTGGAAATTTATACTAGCTGTTTTACCAGTAAGGTTATCTGGTTGGTTTTGTTTTACAGAGTACCAACCCTTGTAGGTTATTTAATGCCAAATACTGTTTATAAAAAATATCAAATATATTTGTTTTATAAAAAAATGTTTGTATTTAACCATTTTTAAATGAGCCAGAGTTCATTTGTTTGTACACAGTTAAATACTTAATTTTTTTCATTTTTTAGATGGATTATTATTGTTATTATTTACGAGTTTTCAACCCAGCGTTAGCTGATGGTCTTTCACTGGAGTTTGGGAGGCGGCAAGTTTCGTTAAATCTCCAAGACTCTTATTTGTATTCTTACCGATCTTAGTAATGCTGTAGTTTTGATGGACACGTCCTCCGATTTCCAGTTCTTCCAGTCCCTCTTCTAAGCATATGGGGACCGTTTCGAGTGCACCAGTTATAATTGGTATCACAGTCACTTTCGTTTTCCATGAAGCTTTTCGTTCTCTGGCAAGGTCCAGGTACTTGTATCTTTTCTTGTTTTCTTTGATGTTTATTTCCTGGTCCGTCGAGATGGTAAAATCCACATTTTTTTTTATAAATAATGTCTAGGTCTGGTCTTCTGGCCGGGATTTGATGACTTATTTACATCTAAAAATCCCCTGCCCGTGGTGTAATTGTTATCATCGTAGGAAATGGACACGGCGACTCGAGTTCATATCCTGGACAAGACTGATTGCATTTCACATAGCACTAATACCCTTGGGAAAAGTATGAATCCAATTAGTCTCCCTCCAGCTATGGGTAAATAGTAGGACAGACTGATTTCTTCAGCCTTGATGAGGCAACTAGTCTAGGAGAAGGAAAACTTTGAATTCAAACTTATCAAACTCCGCTTAAAAATTGGACCTTGTGTCATATCCTGCCTGAGCGGAGGGGTTGGTAAATAGGATTTACATCTAATTTTGTGTATCTCATTCTTCAGAACGGATTCTGGTCTCTTGGTAGTATAGTCAAATTTCAATTTTTGCACGATTCCTATTGAATTACCTTCCCCACCCAGTTGTGCCTAATTTTGTACTTCTTTTGTTCTAGTTTGCTGCATTCGCTTATTATCTGGTGAATCGGTTCGTCTCTATTACTACATAACCAACGCTTGCGATTTTCTTGCGTTTTATCTATTTTCGCTTTAACATTATCATTATTATTATTAACCCTTACTGGTATTCTCTTTCATCCTTTATCATAACTAACTTGGGTAGTTATTTATGTTGACAAGTGAGCCGTAATTTGAATATACAAATTTATTCACATAAAAAAAATTATCCTTTGTAATGTTTTGCCATTCTTGTGTAACACGTCTCATGGGTCGCATGGGTGGTTATACGGATTATCATCATCATCTTCAAATCGTGCTGAAACACGGATTACCTTAACTCTCTCCCTCGTTATTTTTCTTTCTCAATTGTCACCCGTCTCTGGGGACAATCACTATTGGCAGGTTCTCTACACGGCATCCAGTGTTCGCACAGAACTAATGTAAGTTTTTACTGGTCGGCCAACACTAGTGTATCCATGTGTAGGAGTCCATTAAGAAACGCCACTCATGATTTCGTTCTTGCTTTACCAGCAGTGCTCTGCATGCCTTCTACGTCTTACTTGAATGGTTTGTGAGATGGGAAGTTAGTGGCCTTATAGCAGCTGTTTTGTGGGCTGATCCTTCCAGGATTTCTTAAGAAGAGTATGCAGCATTCTCCAAGCATTTCGTTATGGCCCATTTGGTGCAACTGTACAATAGTACTGACACGATATCAATTTGGAAAAATTCTTATCTTATTTTATCATACAGATCAGATTTCTATATGAGAAATAGCCAGTTAATTGCAGACCACGCCTTTCCTATGAATACACTGACATCCATTTCTGTAGATGAGATATTGCTACCGAGAATGTGAACTTGTCTCCTAATTTCAAAAGGTTGCCCTTTAATCTGAAGAGGGCTGCATTTTTTTAAAAAAATGGAGTCTATTTAATCTGAATTCACATTGAGGTCAATTTGCTGCTGGAGAATGTTGCCTTGATCCTGAGTTGTATCGGTAGGTATAAAGACACTGGTTTGGTTTGGCTTGGTTTTATGCGATATCAGGGTTATATAATGCCAAATCCATTTTTTACACACATATATATATATATATATATATATATATATATACATGGGGAATTCAATAAGTTTCCAGATTTTTTTGTACATGCATTTGAAATTGTTCTAGAGTCTTGAAAATTCAGTATGTTATTGCTATACATGTCATGAGATGACTGACCAATTTTTATGATTTCAGGTTCAAATGAACAGCTACAGCAGCAGTTGGAATACACCCAACTAAAGCCTGATTGTCACAACTGGTGAATTTCAAAAATGCAATCTGACACACTAGAAGAACGATATGCAATAAGATTCTGTTTTAAACTTGGAAAAAATACCAGGGAAATGTATGGAATACTTCAGACTGCTTTTGGACTCTGTTGCATGAATCGAACACCAGTTTTTGAGTGGCATAAGAGATTCAAGGAAGGCAGGGAGTCTGTGAGGGATGATGAGAAGTGTGGGAGGAGTAAGGAAGTCAATACACCAGAGTTGATTGGCCAAACGGTTAGGGTTAGGGTTATTATGATGAGGTTTTTAGGGAGTTCAGGAAGAGATTCCTAGGAAAGAGGGCAGCACTCTTCAAATCGGGGGAGTGGCATTTCCAGCAGGACGATGCACCAATTCACAACTCCATCCTTGTCACAGACTAATTGACCGAGATGGGCATCAAGACAGTTCGTCACCCTCCCTATAATCCAGACCTTGCTCCCTTGTAACTTTTGTGACTTATTTCCGAAGCTCACAGGCTGTCGTTATGAGACAATTGAGGAGATGAAAGAGGCTGTGACGAAGGTCATTGACACGCTCACACAAGAGAACTTCCATGAGGCCTTCCAGAAGTTCATGGAATGGTACAAGTGCATTGCAGCTGGAGGAGATTACTTCGAAGGGGACTAGAGTTTCATGTGTGTACTATCAATAAAAGTGCCCATACGAAAAAAGTCTGGAAACATATTTAGTGATCCTCGTATATATATATATATATATACATACGAGGATCACTAAATATGTTTCCAGACTTTTTTCGTATGGGCACTTTTATATATATATATATATATATATATATATATATATATATATATATGAAAGTAAATAAAGGATTGTAATCCGACAATATGTATAAAAATTGATAACAAGGTAATCCAAGTGGAAGGAGAGATTTATTGAGAAGTCGACACTATAGCTTTTCGGTTCTACTGAACCATCATCAGGAACATAAGGGGTGATATTAGCGATGTTAAGTCAACGATGGATGTTTAGAAATGCCAAATACAAAAACCTAGGGGAAATTTTTTGTATAATTATACACCGAAACGCTATAGTGTCGACTTCTCAATTAATCTCTCCTTCCACTTGGATTACCTTGTTATCAATTTTTCTACACACACACACACACACACACACACACACACACACACACACACATATATATATATATATGTGTGTGTGTGTGTGTGTGTGTGTGTGTGTGTGTGTGTGTGTGTGTGTTTGATTTCTAAACATATTTTGTAGATAAATCAACTTTTTGTTTACACACAGTTAAATGTAAAAACAGTTCTATTTCAAGCAATCCAGTTTAGCATAAGTACACAGTTGAAATGTCAAACTTCTATTTGACCCATAAACAGTACCCTATCAGGTACTACCACTCTGGGTTAGAGGGGAACTGGGAGCTATGGCAATGAGGCAGTACTCGAACACTCATAACGTTTCATATTGGTACATAATTGTGGGTGAGGAGAAAAAATCTTAATTGTGTGAATTATCAAAACATTTTAATAAATATCTGTAAAACTAGTATAACATGATGCGAATTAAATTCATTTCTATGCCCTGCAAGACTGAGATGCTACTAGAGGTACTAGCATGAGTCAAAGGTTTTGCAGTATTTTGGTACGTGCTTGTTTGACCGAAGCAGTTCAAGCCACGGTTGATAGTATCGTGATAGTTGTGCATTGCTTCACTCCGTGTGTAATTTAAAAGCCGTCCAGATAAATGTCAAACGTAATATTATTCTGGAACTTATACTTAATGCGTTTGAACTGGGCCATAACACGGCGAAAGCAATGAAAAACATTTATTTTCAGAAAAATGAAGGCGCAGTTGATCACAGTACAGAAAGCAGATGGGTCAAGATATTTCGCTTGGGTAACAAGCACCTTTGCCATCAGGAATCTTTACGTAGGTCTTTGAAAAAATTTGAATTCTGAGACAGTGTTCGTGGCCAGAGATGAAAATCTGGCAAGTAGCATTCGGAGAGCATCAGGAGAGTTTGGCATCTCACAGTCCAGTCTGGTTCGTCAACGTCATGACCATTGCAAAAGCACTCAAAGCCGACAAATTGTGCTTCCCGTTACCTAATTATTTCAAAACATTTGACTCACTCTAGTATTCGTTGTCTTCATTTATTTTATTAAAATTTCATTTCATCCAAGAAGAGATAGTATCAGACCACAAAACAAGAAGCCTATCAGTTCCGCAACAAAAAGAACCGTACATAATACATTTACAATAACGTTTTTCATAACAAAGAATATATTACATTCAATAAACGAGGTGAATTTTGCCTAAGGATTTGCCCACCGGAAGCACTGTATACATTTGCACCGTTTTTAAGGAAATGAAGAGTGATTGGTCTTTTTTATGCCGTAGAAAACAGTCAGAATGACCTTCTTTACTGACCATTGCGCCTGGAACTTTTTCTTTACAGAAGAGTCCGTGCGTTTCCTTCGCACCATCTCTTTTCGACTCAGGCAAGTTGTAGCAAACCCATGTTTAGCCCATTTGTAAACATTTTTTACTTCCCCTGGTATTTCGAAATTAAGAATTAAGAATTAAAGTTTGTTATGGAAATAAGATTTTTAAAACAATTTTTCAATCAGTTGAAATATAAGAATTCTCCAAAACTAATTTCTTTACTAGTTAAAAAAAATGGTAACGCTTTCACTGTTAATATGTGAGTCTAATTTCACCCCAAACCTCTGGACAGAGGAGAATTGAACAGATTTAGTTGTCTGGTTACGATCGGGTGTGTCTTTGGGAGAAAAGAATTCATATTTAAACGAATCATTGATGCATATGAGACATAAAAAATTCCGTTTATCTCTCAAGTTCATTAGTTGTACTCCTCTCCAACTCTCCCAAAACAAGAACACACCCGAAATATTCCCTCTCACCAAAGAAGAGAAAACGAAGACATAATGAAATAAGCGCCTTATCTGCTGCTGCTGCTGCTTTTTCAATAAAAGAAACAAAATAGCTTTGATTCGTGATTGTGTCTGACATTTAGTGAGCCTCACGGACAATTAAATCTGTGCATATAAACTAAAGGAAAAGAAAAAAAAGATGGAGGTGGGTGGATCTGGTTAAAAGCATCTCATTTGCTCGTTGTCTCGGTCAGTGAAAAAGGCTTAATGTATGACACCCCATAATATTCAGTCACCGAAACACGTTTTAATTGATACTGACCAAGTATGTGTGTTATTTTGCGATACAGACCAAAGAAATTGCAAATGAATAGGAAAATACATGTAAACGGGCAGAAATGCATAACTACAAATGCAAAAACTGCTGCATTTGAATCAATCAAGGGAGAGTGGTTCAAACAGGTATTCCAGTCTGCTAATTACTCAATTTTCAGGGTTTTTTTCAAAGCCTAACTGGTTTTAATGGTAGAAATATATTTCTTTGAGACCAAAAATAAAATTGCATAAATCTATATCAAACTTGCTCTCACTTTTAAAATACTACTCATTCCGGTTCCAATTGTTTCAATACTGTAGAGTTTGGAAATGAATAATAACTAGTAACATCTGTTTTGATAACATAATTTTCCCTACCGCTAATCAGCCCATTCGGCTAGGGCTGTAGAATATGCCGACTGCATCTCTACCGAAATGTCCAAACGAGGGTCCTGTATATGATACTATACTGCATCTGATGGTGAGGCTCTAGTCCTGCACCTTTGGCGAATATGGAGTATGTCTTTATTGACATTGCTCTCAACTTCACTCTGGCTCTGTAGATCAAATAGAACTGTTTAACCATTTAACTGTGTGCATACAAATGACTAATGCTAAATAGAATTATTCGTGTTAGATAGCAATACTTGAAACCTGGATAGTAGTGGAAGAATACTATTTGGGGACGTTTCGATGAGGTAACACCGCCATATTTTTGCACGCACACACAAGCGTGCTACGCAAATATGGCCACACAGCACATATATGGAATATACATTAGCAGCAACGAATTGCAGTCGTACCAGAAGATCTAGAGTCTGTCTCTAGCAACGGTGGACGGTCGAGGCTGCCTGACGTGGATGCCGAGTAGGCTTAGTATTCGCGTCACGCGACCGAGACTGGTACATTCATCGAACCTCAGGGGTCCGTCCTCCCAGGCTCTAACCCTCCTCAGATGGGCTTGTTTATCTTTTGGTTCCAAAGGTGCCCCTTTTTAGGGGAATGCCGACAAGGCCCGGGGCATTTTTGGAGCCGCCGGGTGTGTCTGGGCTACGACCTTGCTCCTGGTACCCACATTAAAAAAGGCTTTGTTCCATACTCACATGAACATGGGGTACGTGACAAATACCTGTTGATCCAGGGTCCACTTGCTTAGTAGACGTCACATCGTACGCACCACCAACGCTCCAGTCAGACTACAATAAATACTGCCGACTGCAACCAACCAAACAAAACCATGTAACCCACGCAAACAAATGAGCTCTGGCTTGTTTAAAATGGTACCTATAAAGTATTCGTTCGCAAATCATATTCGTTCAATATACATATATATATATAGAAACCATATATGGCATTAAAATGCCATGCAAGGGTTGATATGCCATAAAAAACAGCCAACTTACCTGCCTACCTCTAATTATACAATCTTAGTGATCTTTTTAAAGTGTTTTAAAGCCTGCTTTTGAAAATTATACTTGATTGGTTGGTTGGTTGGTTTGTTGGTTGGTTGATTTTTTTTGTGGCATATCAACCCTTGTAGTGGTAGTATTTAACTCATAGCAGAGTATTTAACTCACAGCAGAGCGTTCATACCTTCCCCAAGGGTATTAGTCCGAATGTGAATGTCATAACACGACTAGAGTTTCAACTCGCTTACTATGAAGTCGAAATCAAGTACTTTAGCTTGTCTTCCTTCTGCTATTCTATATGTGCATTAATGAAAATTTCATCAGTATTCTTTAAAAAAAGTCTTTTATTAATGTAAATTCATAGCATCCTTATTCATTCATAAAATAATTTAACTTTCTATGATCCGATGCGACTTTCATTTTCAATCATGTATTCCACCAATAAAGAACATTTCTAGTTAACTTACAAATTTTGAAACCGCTGAACCAAAAGATAAATACATCCCCCCTCCAAAAGCCATGGTATAAATAGTACCACTACTAGTTTTCTACAAGGCTTTATTAGCAAAACTTACAATTCTCTGGGACATAAGTCCCTAAGTTTAAAAGCGGAAAGGGTGGCAGCCTTTCAGTGATTTATAACTCAAGGGTTGATTCGTTAAAACCAACAAACCAACCAACCGGAATTGTTAGTTTTTGCAAGTGCGCACTATGCTGCAGATCTTTTGATTTTTTTTTTTTTTTCAGACAGTCACTTCTTTCGATTTATGCAACACTCATTTTTCGGTTTCGCTTGGTTTCTTTGTTTAATGACACGTCAATTTACGTAGGTTATCTAATGCCAAACCTATCCTTGTAAAAGAATAAGTGCGGCATTAAATAACCCATGATATATTTATTATCATGGGTTGATGTCATTGAAAAAATTAACCACAAATAAACCTTTGAGTTATTTTATACTGAAGACGTTTCTTACTTGCTATTCTGTCTATTAGAAGGGTTCGGTTGCTATCTACTCAAGTCAGCTTTTCTGTTAAGGGTTTGAATATTGAAGACTGAATGTAGCTATCATTTTGCGAGTGAGGTTCTTGAGCGGAAGCCAAAGTTTTCTGGAAGTTGAGACAATTCCAGTTCAAATTTTGAAAGCTTTATATTTGCAATTAAAGCACCTAGATCAGTGAAATGCTACCTTGCTCAGCGGTAGCGTTTTATTTTTCTGTTTAAATACGTCATTCAAATGAGCCAATTAGTCTAACGTTAACGAGTAACAGTTTTCCAGGATAAAGGAATTCGATATATATATATTAACCCCAAAAATAAATTAGACAATTTTGAAAAAATCATCAATAACAAGTAGTTTATAAGGTAGGGGTTATTTATGCTTAGATGAAAAAAATAGTAGTGTAAAATATAAAGATACTATTAATTTATTGAATGAAAAAAAAAAGAATTTATCCCTAAATGTAGACATAAGTATAAATACCTAAGAGGATATCAAATAATTTTTATTTTCAAATCATGTTTATGCAATTTATAATAATTTTTATAATATAGATATAGATAACTAAAATATTGGTATAGTTTATATATTTTAAGATAATCATCCGATTAATTCTCTTACACTTAAGCGACACTAAGTCCTTATAATAATATAATTAAAAACTTCTTTCCTTAAATAATGAAATTGAAATAATTGAAATTTATAATTTAGCAAAAACAACTTTTATATACAGCACTAAAACAAATGATAAAAAACGTTGAATAGAGCCTGAATACCACTAAATATATAGACATGAATAAAAAGAGAGATGAATAGTTCTTTGAAACGAGTAAACAATTAAATACGTTTAAAAAATTATTAATATATTTAGAAAAATATTAATTCGAAATTGAAAAAGATGTTTTTCAATTAAACTAAAATTATGATGGGATTTGTCCTCCGTTCCACCGACCGGACGAGTATGGCACGGGGCCTTTTTTAAGGGGGGTCAGGGCGCAGGGCAGGAGCGCACACGCTCCAAAAATGTCTCGGATCCCGTCGGCATTACCCTAAAAGGGGCGCCACAGGCGCCGGGCGATAAACCCAACCCTACCGAAGAGGTTTTAAGCCGGTGGGCGGGGGGACGGTCCCACTGAGGCCTGAGGTATATCCAGTGACAAGACACACCCGACCTGAACCGTCCATCGCATCACAGCCGGCCGAAATGTGTCCCATCAATTGGATAAGTCTCGTCACGAAACCCTATATAGCTTTTTAAATAATACTCATAAACCTGGAATCAGTTTACTAATAAACAAATTTAATAACGACAAAAACCGTAAATAAAAAGAAAGATTTCGTCGCAGTTAATCTTTTTAGTAACATAGATACCGCGATATAACGGGAAATATATCAACAACGTTTAACGGAAAAAGAAAATAAGTAACCAAACTTCATTTGAATTCCATCTGACAAGCTTTAATAAGCCAAATAGATCTATTATGGAAATGGAATACTATTTCTAAATTTCTTGTTTTTTAAACTATGTATATATATATATATGATCATTATCATCTAGTTGTACTGACTGCACGGAGTTCCCTGACTCTCTTTTCCCATCTGTCCCTATTGGCCATCGCTCCTGGTAATCTTCTAGACTGCATCCAGTGTCCACACAGAACTGATGTAAGTCTTTGCAAGCCAATACTGGCGCCTCTATGTATAGGAGTTCATGAGAGAACGCAGTTTATTTACTCATACTTTCTTCTCCAGTAGTAGCCTGCATATCTTGTTCGTTTTACTTGGATTGTTTGTGAGATAACAGGTAAATAGCCCTACAACTGGAGTCTCGTGGGTTGTTGTTTCTCGGACTTGTTCAAAACAGCACGTATCATCCATGAGCAGTTCTCATCTAGCTTTTTCTCCATCTGTTTCGCGAGTGTCCAAGTGGTGCTTCCATACAGTTGTACTGACACAGGTTGAAAGAAACCCGTTTTATTTAATCAGAGAGATCAGATAACCTGTCAATAATCATCCAGGCCTTCTCTTGGTGTAAGCTAACATTACTTTCAGTAGATGAAATATTGCTGCCGAGGTATGTGAACTGGTTTTCTACAAGGCCTTATAAGCAAAACTTACAATTCTCAGGGACATAAGTCCCAAAGTCTCAAAGCAGAAAGGGTAGCAGCCTTTCAGTGACTTATAACTCAAGGGTTGATTCGAAAAACCAACCAACCGGAATTGTTAGTTTTTGCGAGTGGGAACTATGCTAGAAATCTTTTGATTTTTTTTTCAGACAGTCATTTCCTTCTACTAATTTCAGAGACTTGCCACTTAAAGTGGAGATGGCACCTTCTTGGATAAAATACTGTTTGATTGGCGTTCACGTAGATACCAATGTCTCCTTTGTTATTGATAAATAGCAATACTTGGAACTATTCAACTGACTTATGTTTACAAATCATATATCTCTGAAATGTATGTGTGAACTAGATTTGGCATCAAATAACCTACAGTGTTTGATATGCCATAAAACCAAACCAAACCACTAGCGATTTCGAAGGTTCTCAATCAAAGAATCTTAAATCCGAGCAAGAATTATCAATATTTATATATTTTTACTTTTTGATCTTTTATTCTTGTTTTTTTTCTCCCTTGCTAGATCTGTGTTTGTTACTAAATATAGATTTTTCATCATTTTTTAAGATCCTGAAGTGACATTCTTAGGGGTCAGGATAGGGAGGAATGCGATCGATTGCTTACTCATCCCTGCACACATTTATTTCATTATTTTCCCCTTGACCGAAAATCGTGCTGAAGCGAAGCTAGAGACAGAAACAGGAAGTCAAGGTTCTCTCTAAATAAATAAATAAATAAAATGAAATAAAATAAAATATGGCAGATGCTTTTGATGTGTCCCCTAAAAACAGCTACCATTCTTAGGTTCTGCGAATTAGTCTCATCCTCAGTGAAGCGGGGGTGTTCAGGATGATGAGTCATAGCTCATGATGAGTCTACCTCCGGGAAATAGTGAACTGATTGAACCCGATTTTTTTTGTTACTGAAGCGGAAGTGTTTCTGATGTTTATTAGTCGTGTGTTGGCCACGTTTTAAGGTTTGAGGAATTGTCAGCCAAACCAGATGGGTCCGGGTAGATGTATGTTTATGAGCATAGGATATTTATTTATTTATTTGTTTATTTTTGCGGCGTGCATGTCAATTGAAGTGTGTAACAATTAGTGAAGAGGACTCTTGGTAAACGGTTGCCCAGTTGGCTGGAGCTGTAGAATACATCGACTGCACCTCTGCAGAGGGGTAAGATAATAAACAATCTGATGGTGAGGTTCCAGTTATGTTGGGGAATGTGGAGTACCCTATCATTGCCATCACTCCCAGGTTCACTCTGGCCCGGAGTGGTAGAACCTGATAGGGTCCTATCTATGGGTCAAATAGAAGTAAACTATGTATTTATTATATACTGAATAACTTAAAATAGAACTGTTTTGATATTTAAACTGCGTACTTATGCTAAACTTTAATTGTTTAAAATAGAACTGTTTTGCATTTAACAATTAGTGGACAAAAACTGAATAGTTTAATAGTGGATAATAAACTGAATAGTTCGCATTAGAACTTTTTGGCAAAACTGAATAGCTTGAAATAGAAATGTTTTTAACAATTAAACTGTGTATTCATGCTAAATTGAATTGTATAAAATAGAACTGGTTAATTTTATAAAAATGGCTTTGGCGTGAAATAACCTACAGGGGTTGATATGCCATAAAACCCACAAAACCAACCAACCAATCTGGGTGAACGAGTTTTGTATTTATTTGTAAGTATGCAACATTTTCTTATTAGGTTTATGCGAACTTCTACACACACACACACACACACACACACCTATGTATATTTGTGTGTGTGTGTGCGTGCAAGCGTGTATATGTGTGTGAAAGATATTATGTGTATGTGTTGAGAGTGTGTATCTGTGTGTGTGTGTGTGCGCGCACATCAGAGTATGAGTGTAAGAATAAGTGTGAATGTGTGAGTGTGTGGACGTGTGTATCAGTGCATGTTCATTAGTTTATATGTGCATGTGTATGTATGCGTGCATGGGTGAGTATGTGTGTGATAGTATGTGTGCATGTGTCTGCATGTGTGTGTGAATGTGTATGCGATAGTTTTTGTGTGTATGCTTGTGCAAATGTGTATGCATGTGCGTATGTGCGTTTATGTGTGTATTTGCGTATGTACTTATGTATTTGAGTGTGTATATCTTTGTGAGAGTGTGAGCGTGCGTGTGTGAGCGTGAAAGAAAGAGAGAGATAGAGAGAGAGAAAGAAAGAGAGAGAGAATGTTGAGCAATTTTATACTGAATGACCATTTCACCGTGTGAAAATTTATATTATGTTTTTTATTAATTTATTTCTTTATTCTTTGTTAAGTGAACATGCATATTTAGATAGCTCAATAAGGCAATGTCCAAATGTCTCAATAAGGCAATGCTCACCAGCTGTCCTCTGTATCTGTGCATTTGTTTTCATACATATAGAAATACACATATTTGTTCTTTCAGCAATGACATGTGTACACTAACTCTGTCCTCTTCTGAGGGGTAACCCCATCAACCCACACAAAAGAATGTGTCCTCCATATTGCAGACTAAACTGCATTACCTCAGTCCGCCTGGGTTGTAGTATACACCGACTGCATCTCTGCAGAAAGGTAAGACCCACCCCCAACGAGTGTCTGGCATCTGACACTAAACAATCTGATAGTGAGGTTCCAGTAATGCTGAAGCTTTGGGGAATATGGAGTACCCCTTAATTACGATCGCTCCCAGGTTCACTCTGGTTTTGAGTGGTAGCACCTGACAGGGTCCTATCTATGGGTCAAATAGAACTAAACTGTGTACTTAAACTGAACTGAATTGTTTGAAGTAGAACTGTTTTGACATTTAAACTGCGTACTAATGCTAAACCGAACTGTTTAAAGTAGAACTGTTTTGTCATTTAAACAGCATTCTCATGCTAAACTGAACTGTTTGAAATAGAACTGCTTTAAATAGAACTAAACTGTGTACTTACGCTAAACTGAATTGTTTAAAATAGAACTGTTTTGACATTTAACTGTTTGTAAACAAAAACTATACTTTACCAAATTGTTTGAAATTCATTTCGTCGTTAAATGGCCCAAAAAGGGTTGATACGCCGTAAAACAAAACAATCAAACCAACCAAATCAAGCTTAACTGCATCTAACGGACTCTAGTCTTGGAAATTTGTTGAGTGTGTAGTACACCTTCTGTGACATTACTCCCAGGTCAACTATAAACGGGAGTGGGAATAGCTGTTAGGATCATATAGACCTGTTTTAGAATTATTTGTATTTGATAGGAATACTTGAAACTATACAACTGTGAGTAAATTATGTGTATTAGATAGGAATACTTAATGCCATATAACAGTAAATTCTTTGTTTTTCTTGATTTGTTTTTATAGTTTATCAACCTTCGTAGGTAATTTTATACCATAGTCATCCTTGAGGAGAAACAGTAGCGGCACTATTTAACCCATAGCTGGGAGGATAAGAGGGTTCATACCTTTTCTAAGGGTATTAGTCCGAAAGGGAACATAATAACCCTACTGGAGTTCGAACTTGCTTACTTCGAGGCCCTCAGTTAAGATGTTATTTTAACGGCATGTTAACCCATCTAGGGTTATTCTATGTTAAGAAGCTTTGCAAATTGCCTTTATACTTTTCGTATGACTGCTTCTAAAGTTCTTTCTTTTTTCTTCTTTTTTTTTGCACATGTTCTTATTGAATATAGATTATTTTTAAACAGATTTATTTTAACCATAGATGGGACCATTACAGTTACTAACCCTCCTTTCTTTTCTTTGTTTCTTTTGTTTCTTTCAACCTTTGTAGGTTATTTAATGCCAAAGCCATTCTCCTAGAAGATCAGTAGTGGTACTATTCAACCCATAGCAGGGAGGATAAGGGGGTTTATACCTTTCCCAAGGGTATTTGCCCGAAAGTGGACGTGATAGCACGACTCGCTTACTATAATTTCGCAGTCCATCGCTTTAACCATTACACCACGAGGATACCCCCTACTAACCCTCGAATTCATTGTGTACTTCGAAATAATAGAACTGCTGGGGTACTCCACACACCCCAGATCTGGAGCCTCAAAATCAGATGCAATTTAAAGACATTCCTTTTTTTTAAATATTAGCTAACATCACGGTGATGAAATCAACATTTTTAAAAAGTACACTTTCCTTAGCCTAATAAAGTTGCCTTGAAATCGCTTAGAGAACCTGCTGTTATGAAAGGTTTGGTTTGGTTTCTTTGTTTTAATGGCATATCAACCTTTGAAGGTTATATAATGCTAAACCTATTCTCATAGAAGAACAGTAGTGGTAGTATTTAACCCATAGCTGGGAGGATTAGGGGGTTTATATCTTTCCCAAGGGTATTTGCCCGAAAGTGAACGTAATAGTGCGACTGGAGTACGAACTCGCGTACTACGATTCCGCAGTCCATCGCTTTAACCATTACACCACAAGGACACCCCCTGTTATGAAAGTGATGACCCACAAGAGAGCGGACTCATCGCAGACATACCTGGCGGGAGTGAGTGCTTTCAGCAAAACTTGACCATAAACCTGATCGTTGTTTATGTTCTCATCTGTCGCACACCATATGCAAGTTAACTGAAACAAATATGTACCTACTGTATTACTGCGAGATAATATAATATTGCTTACATCCCAAGCGGATATTTATCTTGCATTACATTTACAAGTGATTAGTAAGCGAGTTCAAACCCCAGTTGCATTATTACGTTCACTTTCGGACAAATGCCCTTAGAAAAAGTATGAACCCCCTTATCCTCCCAGCTATGGGTTAAATAGTACCACTACTGTTCTTCTAGGAGAATGGCTTCGGCATTACATAACCTACAACTGTTGATTTGCCATTAAACAAAGAAACCAACCGAACCCAAACCAAACTTAGATGTGCGATTGCTTGTTTGTGAAAGGAGGCTTCCAGTACAATATAAAAATATCATATGATATTATAGTATGATTGCAAATCAGCAAATCCTGGCCATGAATAGAAAAATGAGGATGTCAACAATGTCAGGATCCGAGTTCAAACCGTGATTAAGGCTGATTGCATTTAACTTTGAGCTTATGCTGTTAGAAACGACAGAAATCAATCTGTTCTCCCCACCCTATCACCAGGTATGCGTAAATAGGTTGTTCTTTTGTCCAGGAGAATGGAAAGCTCTAAACTTTACTCTGCTTAAAAAAAATTGACCGTGTGTCCTATACTGTCCTTGGTGCTGGCGTTTGGTATATATATATATATATATATATATGGGGGTAGGCAAAAGTAATTGGGCATTTGATATGAAAAAGGAATTAAAAAATCTTTTATAAAATATACTGCTTTGTATTGTGCAATATTATCGATTGTCATATTACTTCTGCCAACCCCAACACACAGACACACGCACAAACAATTCATCTAATGACAGTTTTTGTTGTTGTTGGGTTTTTTTTTTGGTTTTTTTCCCCTTTTTTAATTACTGAAATCAGTTTTTTTTTCTTCCGGTAAATTAATTGTGCTGACCATCGACCCAGCTTGTAGGTCTTACAAATTTCTGACCTCAGCTTCTCCAGGCTGAAGCTCTAACCCCAAATCGCTCTTAAAGGAAATCGGTGATTGGTTAACGAGACGAAATGCTTTTGAGAAATGTCTGATTCAAATAAATCAAATTAATTAATCGATAGACGTAATCAGTCTTTCTCGTCTGATTGAATGTTTAAAAAAAAAAGAAAAAAAAACCAACCACAAAAAGGAAATGTGAGTTATGTGAAAGCGAGGCCAAAGTTGGCATCGACAAAATAGCGCCAACACATGAAGTTGTTGACAATAATCAAAATAAACTGCTTGTTTGATTCTGTTCATGGCATTTGGAAATTTGTTCTTTTTTTATGACCCTTGGCTCAATTATATGGCCGCTTTTGTCTCGTTTCGTTTTTAAAAAATTGTTAATAATTGAACTTTTTTAGGCATATAATAGTTGTTATTTCTTCATATGTGATTGCCCAGTCGACTGGGACTGTAGAATACACCGACTGCACCTCAACAGAGGGGTAAGACATCCCCCGCAACAAGTGTCCTAGATATGACACTAAACAATCTGATGGTAAGGTTCCAGTAATGCTAGAGCTTTGGGGAATGGGGAGTACCCCTATAATGCCATCGCTCCCAGGTCTACTCTGGCCCGGAGTGGTAGCACCTGATAAGGGTCCTATATATGGGTTAAATAGAACTAACTGCATACTCGTGCTAAACTGAATTGTTTGAATTGGAACTATTTGACTAAGCTGAATAGCTTGAAATAGAACAGTTTTTGACAAACTGTAATTTCATTTTAACTGCGTGCTTATCCTAAACTGAGTTGTTTGAAATGGAACTGTTTTTGACTTTGAAACTGTACTTACACTAAACTGAATTGTTTAATAAAGAATTTTTTTGACATTCAACTGTGAGTAAAAAAAATCTGTACTTATACTAAGCAGAATTAGAACTGTCTGAATAAACTGAATAGCTTGAAATAGATATGTTTTTTAACAATCAAACTGTACTCATGCGAAACTAGATTGTTTGAAATAGAACTGACTATTTGCATAGAAATGGATTTGGCGTTAAATAACCTACAAAGGTTGATATGCCATAAAACCCAAACAACCAACAAACCATTATATGTAATTCTTTAATAACATTAGAAAACATCATCATCATTATCATCATCATCAAGTCGGGCTAATAGGACGGGGTTATCTGACTATCTACAGCCATCCGTCCCTATCATCCATCGATTCTGACCGGTCTTCTAGCGTGCATCCAGTGTTCACACAGAGATGATATATGTAACTCCTTGCGTCCATGTGTAGGAGTCCATAAGTCCATAAAGGACACGTTGCTTATTAGGTCGTCCTTGCTCCTCTCACAGCACCCAGTACTTAGTATTCATCTTACTTAGATGGTTCGTGAGATGGGAGGTAAGTGGCCATGGAAATGCTGGCTTTTTTTAAATACTTCTTTCAGGAATTGTTCAAAATACACGTAGCATCCTTGTGTAATTTGCATCTAGGTTATTCCCTGTGAGTTTAGTTAGCGACTTTTTGTTTGGTTTGTTTTCTTTGTTTAATGGCATATCAACCTTTGTAGGTTATTTAATGCCAAAGCCATTCTCCTAGAAGAACAGTAGTGGTACTATTTAACCCATAGCTGGGAGGGTAAGGAGGTTCATACCTTTCCCAATGGTATTTGCCCGAAAGTGAACGTAATAGCACGACTGGAATATGAACTCGCTAACTACGATTCCGCAGTCCATCGCTTTAACCATTACACCACGAGGACACCCCCGCGACTTTTGTGTGTGTGTGTGTGTGTGTGTGTGTGTGTGTGTGTGTGTGTGTGTGCGGAGGGTATATTGACATAAATTATTTGTATAGTTACTTGAGTTACAATTATTTGATAAAGATTATTATTCGTTACTTGAAACAATATGCAAACAAAGGTCTATTAATTGATAGAAATAATGATAAGAGGACATATTAATATAAGAATTTGATATGAGTACATACAATTGTGTGCAAATCAGTTATATTGGTTTGGAATTACTGATATCAAATAACCTTTTAAGAAACAACTATATAAAACATGTACATATAAACGTTCAAAGAATGCAATTCCATAGCCTCTAGGCATAAAATAACCCTTGACAGGATGACATGCCATTAAAATCAATAGCTCATTCGATAATTCTTTAGATATTGTTTTACAGTAGTCGAAAAGCTGTTTGAAAATAACCAAGAGAATTCGTTTTTGTTCTAATTTGTGCTAATAGGGACGATGAACAGACATCTTATCGAACATCCGGTCTGAATTTAATACAATCCGGTGCTTGTAAAACCGGTAATACCAAGGGGTGTAAATATCGACACTATGACAGGGGAATGAAATTGAGGACCATGCCTGAGCGATAAGTGGTCGGGTTGTGTCGGTAAATCTTGCTAGATGAGCTGCACCAAAAACAGAGATAGGCCATCCGGTTGACACCATCGAGTTTTTGAAAAAAGAGGAAGAAAACAAAAGGCAGAAATAAGAAGAAAGGGAAACAAGTTAGAGAGATATTGATACTGTAAGAAGAGACAGATCCCCACAGATAACCTCGATAAATGAACCTTTCTAGTTTCCTTTTTTTTACTGTCAATTCCAAACTTTCTGGTCAAACTTTGCACCCGATCCCCTACTTTCAGACACTATCCTGTGTTGCAGCAAGGAACGGGAGGTGCTGTAAATAGCCGCTTTATATACATTTGCAGACTCATTAAGCATTACCCGGGACAAAAATACAATATATATTCGTCTTTCAGTCAAATTTTGGTCGGTTGTTATTTTATGTAGGTTATTTAATACTAAATCCTGTTTATATATATATATATATATATATATATATATATATATATATATATATATGGTATTATTCGGTCCAGTTAAACCAGAGTTGGGAGTAATTCCTTCAGGACAAGAAAATCATTCAGGAGCTGAACATTTTAATTTTCCTGGTGGAGAGCTCAATGTAATTTTTTACTGAGCAATATTTCTTTAAGAAAAAACCAAAGACCGATTAATTTAGGATTATAAATTTATTTCCATCCTGTTTTTCAGTTTCTAGTGTAAACCAAAAACACGAAGAAAAATATAACAGGACTTCTTTATCCATTGGATCCGAAAAAGTCCTGATATATTTTTCTTCGTGTTTTTGGTTCACACCAGTAACTGAAAAAATAGGATGGAAATAAATTTATAATCCTAAATTAACCGGTCTTTGGTTTTTTCTTAAAGATATATATATATATATATATATATATATAGATATATATGATTTGTAAGTGGATAGTTTATAAGTAACTTCATTTTTAAACGAGCTATTCGAAATCAAGTTGTTAGGGCTCATTTGTTTTCACCCAAGTGAAGACAAAAGTTTCAAGTATTCCTATAAAACACTAATAATTGCATTTAATAGTAATCATTTGTCTGCACTTGTTAAATTCTTTGAAGCATTGCAATTTATATTAGTAAGTCTATTTATCAAGTTTTCCTCGTTAAATATAAATGATTTGCATACAGCTGTATGTTTACAAATAACTCACAATGATCTTTAGAAAATGATTGAAAGGTTTGATTTTACCCATAGATGGGACCCTAATAAGGGCTACCATTCCGGTTCAGAGTGGACTTAGTAGTAATAGCAATGAAGGGTTACTCTACATTTCCTAAAGTTCAAAGACTTGAACCTCATCACCAAATGCAGTTTAGTATCACCCTTTAATTGTGGTGTCCTCGTGTTGAAATGGTTAAAGCGCTGGATTACGGAATCATAATAAACGAGTTCGAACTCCAGCCTTGCTATTCATTCACCATTACGTATCCGTTTATGGACTTATGGACTCCTACACATGGACGCAAGGAGTTACATATATCATTTCTGTGCGAACACTTTCAGAAAAGTATGAACCCTCTTATCCTCCCTGCTATGGGTTAAATAGTACCACTACTGTCCTTCTTGAAGGATGGATTTGGCATTAAATTACCCAAGAAAGTTGATATACCTTAGAGAAACAAGCCATTCGAGAGCTATTGGGTCTTACCCTTTTGCAGAGGTGCAGTCAGCGTATTCTGACTGGTTGGTTCAAATTTTTGTTTGATTTTTACACAAAAAATTGGACAACAACATAAGTAATAATTGTTTGACTGAAATTTGGATGATATAGACAGCAACTTTAAATTCGTTAGCAGACGCACTAGGTATTACCCAGAATAACATTACTCTATATACTCTTCCTTAAGGTCTATTTTGTCTGATTTCCCGACCCCAAAATTTGCGTCGATATTTAATCATGTTGTAAGACGGAAATTCAGACGAGTTAAAGGACCACTTATAATATTGTATTAGCAGGAATTACCCGGGGAAAAAACGCATATACTCATCCACATGTAGAATTTTGCCAGACTTTCAGACAAAAAATAGTGTTGATATAACTAATTTTTTTGTAAGAGTGAAATTAAGATGATATAAAGAGCAACTTTAAAGATATTACTCAGGACAAAACAATCGTTTATTCCCATCTGCAGATTGAATTTGGCTTGATATTTTGACGAAGGAAATTAGCATTGACATTAGAAACAATTTTGTACGGCTGAAATTTAGACGTTAACGATTATTTTATATACGTTAGCTTTACCATTAGGTAATGAACGGAACAAAGCCGTCTTTAGGTCAAATTTCGTCTAATTTTCAGCCAAAAAATTTGGTGTTGACTATAATTTTGTAAGAAAGAATTCAAGATGATGCAAACAGCTACTGTAGATACACTAGTAGACACGTTAGGTATTAACGGGGACAAAACTACCGGAGATAGTCATTTATAAGTCGAATTTTGCCTGAATTTTAAACAAAAGAATTAACTTCCACATAAGAAATACTTTTCAAAAACTGAAATTTAAACACTGTAAATGTGATTTTTAGTTTTTATATATTTATTTTTTTTTTTACTGTCTGCCCCACTTTTTCATGTCAAGTTTTACCCTCGGTCCCCTACTTTCTGGCTTTATCCAGGGGTTACAGCCATGAACAGGTGGGGTGGGGTGATACAAATGATCACTTTATATTCGAGGGTCATTGAATAGATAAAGCGAATATTACCAAAGAAGTTGGCAATAAGCAGTACTCCTTACAGTTGTACCTTTCTCAAAATGAAATCAAAAGTCCTTTCATATATAAAAGACAGTAAGAATGACCTTCTTTACTGACCGCTACGCCGGGAACTTTTTCTTTTCCGTAGAGTCTATGTTTTTCCTCTCCATTGAAAATCTTTTTTACTCAGACTTCGTAGTGATGTTACAAAACTGATTAATGAGATCAATTATTGACATGTATTGTCGGAAATTTAAATGAGTCAACCGATAAACGGGCGGAAAGATTCCTCAGAGTGTCACTCGGTGTGAGCGAAAGAGTGTGACCCTATGGTGATTTGAATCCATGGCTATGATTGGATTAAGAAGTCATGTGATCAAACAACACCGAGAAAATAGTTTGAACATTTAGCTGTTTCTGTGACGTCGACAGAATAATAATGGGTGTGCAAGATTTTCCATCCACTGAATCACTCTCCGATGTATACGGGTATTATCCTATTTACCAACCCCTCCGCTCAGTATATGACACAAGGTCAATTTTTTTAAGCGGAGTTTAACAGGTTTTAATTCAGAGTTTTCCTTCTCCTAGACTAGTTACCTGACCAAGGCTGAAGAACCTAGTCTGTCCTACTATTTACCCATAGTTGGAGGGAGAATAATTGGATTCATACCTTTCTTAAGGGTATTAGTGCTATGTGAAATGCAATCATTCTCGTCCAGGATTTGAACTCGTGTCACCGTGTTCATTTTCTATGACGATAACCATTACACCACGGGCACCTCCACATGTATACGGGTATTATGTATGGCAATAAATCATCTCTGAATTCACAAAATGGATCATCGAACACGAGTGAGAATTTGGACGATAAACGACTATCGTATGAAGAAGAGACCTGAGTATCTAACAGTGACAAACGCATATTAATCCTATTTGTAAACATTTTTTGGATTAAAATATTCTTTTCCGTATGTCACTTTAACTTTCACATAATTTGCACTTCTCAACCAGCAAAAATTTGATGACAGACCTCTGTCCAAACCAGGAGCACTCTGTTTGAAGTGACTCCAAATTTCTGCGAAATTGAAATAATTTCTGCTTTAAACCAAACAAAACTATGCAGGGTTTGTATTCATTGAAAAAAAATTAAAAATATCATTCTGATTAAAAAAAAATATATATATCCTTTTGTAGTCCAGCACTTTAGCCATTACGCCACAGGAACCCTAATTCCTTACTAAAGATTGTTATTAATTATTTGAAACCATGTAACCATATACAAACTAATAAATATTATTAACTATGTTGGCTCGTAGCACGTGACTTCCGGTATCACGTAAGTATAATAGACGCCGTGTCTCTAAAGCGTGGAGAAAGGAAGCAGAAGCAGAAAGAGAAGCAGAGAGATAACTCTGAGGGACGTCGGTCAGTAGTAAGACCAACTTCGGACGTAACACCAACAGCGCGAGACTTATAATACTAGTCGGACTGTACCACTTGAGTTAATAAATAATTAACTTTATTTCACTGTGTATCTTTTCCTTATCTCGATACAACAAACAAGAAATAATTACTTGAATGGTTAGTATTAGATTAGAATACTTGAAACTATACAACTGTGTGCAAATTATTTGTATTAGAGAGGAATACTTGATATCATATAACTGTGTGCAAAAATCTTAAGAAAAAACTACAGAAATATGCAAATACAAAGAAGCAGCTACACAAAAAAATGTCAAAATAAATGTACCCTGAAAGCGATTCCCTAATGTCTAAGCATGAAATGACTCTGGAAAGGTTAACATGCCGCATAAATTAAACATTCATGAATCAAGCATCGATTTATATACAAAATTTAATCATACACGAGTATATATGGGAACTATAGGCTGAAGACATGTTTAACTGTGCCGAAAAATAATACTATATATAATGAAATCTGCAGAAAATGAATGACAAAAACGGTTTATGTGCATGAAATAATCTACATATGGATAAAATTATCATCATATTTGGCGAGATGTAACTGTAACCCAGCAAAAAGGGCACATTATAGCAAGACTTTCGCTAGAGCAATACACCTAAAACGCTCTTATTTATAGAATAAAGTAATTTTCTCTCAAATATACAACTAAATGATGCTTTTGTGGGGTGTGTGTTCTCTCAGAGGGCCATTTTTTTAATCATCCAAATTCTCGATACAACAGTGAAATATTCATTAGAATCACTCATTTTTTTTTTTTGAAACGGCTGTTGCAACGATAACCTAAAGGGTTCACGGGTTATCTTGTCATTACTCAAAGTAAAGCCTGTTAATAAAAATGATTACGTGGGCATCTACCCACCCATGCAATTGCCTTTGTTCCCCGGAGTCATTGATATGCAGTAAAACGTTTGATCGTTATCTTCGTTTCATCAGCTTCTGCTGTATTTACCACAAAATACAAAATCCCTTGAGCATCGAGCGAGATTCAGACTTCTAAATGACAAGTCCAGGACGCTAACCATAATACGTTTTACAAATGTTCAGGCTGATCAACTTTTAGTTAAAGTTAAACGATAAAAATCAAAGAAATTTGAGAAGGTTCTTTTATCTTTGACAATAAGAGAATAACACGTTATACAAGGCTGCTCTTGTGGTAGAACTGGTTACGAACTGACTTTTGCCACAGCTTGGCAGAGTCGACACAAAAACTTGACTTTAACCCTCACTGCACTGATTTCATCTGTTGTGCACTTACATGCACTTATTGAATTGATTTATAAAAATTGTCTGAAATCTGTAAATTATTTCTTATATATATGTACACACACACACACACATATATATATATATATATATATATGAAACGAGCCTACCTGATCAACAAATGAAACTGAGCCTGTGAGGAGTATCACTGTAGTGCAGAGGCTAACGTGCTGGACTGTGACATTACAGTAAGGGAGTTCGAACTCCAGTCGTGCTATTACGTTAACTTTGAATCCCCGAATAAATTCACCTATTGGTTGAATAATACTACTACTGTCTTTCTACAAGGATTGCTTTGGAATTAAGTAACCCATGAAGGTTGGTATGCCATTAAACCAAGAAACCAAAGCCGAACCTAAGTCTCAGAGATCCGTAGCAATTACTCTCTCTCTCTCTCTCTCTCTCTCTCTCTCTCTCTCTCTCTCTCTCATTGTGTATATGTGTGAATAAAGTTTTTATTTTCACAGATACGAATATATTTGATTGGTCAGAAAATAGCAAATTAAATTTCCAATTCAAGTAAATTTTCCAGTAAAGCGAGCTATCTAACCTGATGGTGGCACTGATTTCTTTGACATTGTCACGGGAGCCTTGCAAGGAGGTACATTTCTTAAATAATATATAAACTGTGCCGTCATAAGATGGCTAGAAATGGTTTTCATTCCTCGGGCCCTAAAATCACTACGATCATCTCCTGCTATAGTCCCACCAATGGCAATGATGAAACAGATCTCAACACCTTTTACAATGAGCTGTCTTCTCTTATTGGTAGTATTCACAGACATCACGTATTAATCATCGGTGGAGACATGAATTCCCAAATAGGTAAAAACAAAAACAACGAATTCTGCATCCACAACTCGTCAAACAGAAATGGGGAACATCTAAAAGACTTCTCCCTTGAAAACAGATTAACATGCCTTAATACTAAATTCCAGAAAAGTAAGGGAAAACTATGTATCTACACCTACCAAAATAATGCTCAAACACAGATAGATTACATCCTCATGAATAAGAACAGGATTAATTGCGCTCTGAACTGTGGGGCATATTCCTTTTGAAAAAGTATCACCCTATCACAGTTTTGTCACAGCAAAGATACGCCAGAACGTACGCGGAAATAAGATACTAACAGCCAAGTCCACACGCTATGGCTGGTCCTCATTTTACAATAGAGATATTAGTAATAAATATACAGTGACTGTAAATAAAAAATTCGATACTCTTCAGGAGATATCTGAAACGCTCTCTCCAAATGACGATTACGAAAACTTCGTCAACGCCCACATGGAAACAGTAGGAGAATGCATCTCAACCAAACCAAGAGTCAAGTGAAGAATTCCATGGGAGACACTAGCAGTGAGGAAAAGAGACTGCGTGAAAAAAAGCATCCATATATAATAAAATAAACCCAATTAATGCCAACGCGCAGAAACCTAAGAAGGCACAAAGAGAACTAACACATACCAAAAAGAACAAAAAGAATTCATTCAAGATCAGATCAATAAAACAAGAAACTTGGTAGAAGATAAGGCAATCACGAATAGCATGGCAGACAGTAAATGAAGTAAGTGAAAGAAAGAGTACCTCGAGGGCAAAACTAAAAGCTACCAGCCAAGAAGAACGAATACAGACATGGAAAGAACATTTCAACAATCTTCTAGGAGACTCTCCCAAAGTTTTAGAGAGACCTATCACAAAAATTATTAATAACTAACAAGACGTCATACAAGGACAGTTTTTTTTTTTTACCCAAGAAGAACTCAACGTAGTACTGACAAAAATAAAAACAGAAACCTGCCGACCATGACGATATACCGCGAGAAGTATGGAAGACAAGGAAATTTGATGACTTACAACTTCGATTTTGTAACGTCGTATATGACTATAGCACAATAGAGAGATGGACAAAAGGCTGTATCCTCCCCTTCCCAAAGAAAGGTAACTTCAAAAATCACCAAGAACTACAGAGGCATAACTTTTATTTCTATAGCGGCTAGGGTTTGTAATGCTCTGATTCTCAATCGAATTTTAAAAATTCTTTAAACAAATCGGAACGGCTTTCGGATAAATCGATCCACATTATATTACAGATTCTAACAATTCGTTAAATCATCGGAGTTCATACAAAAAATCTTGAGGCAACATAATTGTTTGTAGATTTCTCCAAGGCATTTGATTCCATACACAGAGGGAAGATAGAGAAAATACTTCCAGCTTATGGTCTCCCTAAAGAAACAGTTAATACCATATTATGATGCTTTTTAATAACACGAAAGCAATAGTTCGCTCACCTGAGGAAGACACAGTCTTTTTCGACATTGTCGCTTGAATTCTACAAGGGCATACATTAGCACTATATCTTTTCATTATCTACCAAGATTACGTACTTCGAACGTCAATAGATCTCATAAAAGAAAAAGGCTTCAAAGTAAAAAAAGGCAAGGAGCAGACGATATCCCGCAGAAACTATAACGGACGCAGACCACGCAGAAGACATAGAACTTCTATCAAATACACCTACACAAGCTGATTCCCTGCTGCATAGCCTAGAGCAGGCAGCAGGGGGGCATTGGCCTCCACGTGAATACTGACAAAACGGAGTACTTATGTTTAATCAAGAAGGAAACATCTCCACTTTAAATGGCGGTTCTCTGAAATTAGTGGACAAGTTCACGTACCTCGGTAGCAGCGTTTCATCTACTGAAAGTGATCTCAATACGCACCTATCGAAAGCGTGGACTGCTATCGATAGGCTTTCGATCATATGGAAGTCTGATCTATCCGATAAATTAAACAGAACCTCTTCCAAGCAGTGGTTGCATCTGTAGTATTGTACAGTTGCACCACATGGAAGCTGACAAAAAGTATAGAGGAAAAGCTAGACGGGAACTGTACAAGAATACTAATAGCCATATTGAACAAATATTTAAAAAGTAACACTCCACAACAGCTGTACGGCCACTTAACTCTCATCTCTAAAACCATCCAAACAAGACGAACAAGACATGCGGGACATTGCTGGAGAAACTAGTACAAAATCATAAATAACGTACTCCTATGGACCTAGGAAATCAGACCTAACCGATAAAATGAAACGCAGTTTCTTCCAGCCAGCGGTCACATCGATACTGCTATATGGATGCACTACATGGACGCTAACAAAACGACTGGAGAAGAAGCTAGATGGCAATTACACAAGAATGCTGCGTGCAATCCTGAACAAGTCCTGGCAGCAACACCCCACAAGACACCAACTGTACGGCCACCTGCCCCCTATCACGAAAACTATTCAAGTTAGACGAACCAGACATGCAGGACACTGCTGGAGAAGCAGAGATGAACTCATAAGAGATGTACTCTTATGGATCCCCACACATGGCCGCGGAAAAGCAGGACGACCAGCCCGAACGTACATTCAGCAGCTATGTGAGGATACAGGATGTTGTCCTGAAGACCTACCTAGGGCGATGAACGATAGGGAGGAGTGGCGAGAGAGGGTCAGGGATATCCGTGCTACCAGCGCGATATGATGATGATGATGATGACATGGACGTGCCTGTGTTGGCTGATCAACAAGAACTTACCTTTTGCTCTGTGCTCACCTAAGGCGTAGTCTGGAAACCTTGGAGCGATGGATGATAGGAACGAATGGAGAGAGAGAGAGAGAGTCAGAGAAATCCGTGCTGGCGGTACGACTTAATGATGATGATGATGATTACAATTTGAGAGAAAGAATAGAGTTTGAAAAACTGAATTTGAAATCGTAATCAGAAATGTTGGGTAAAATAAATGTGAGTGACAACTTTTGTTTTTTTACCAAGGGTAGTTAAGTGTATATGCGTAGGAGTGGTTTCGGATTTCACTTTCAGCAAATTTTTCTTCCCTTTCCGTGTGTGTATGTGTATGTATGGTTTGGGCTAGGTTGTTTTGTGTGTGTGTGTGTGTGTGTGTGTGTATACTTTTAGTCGTTTTGTGTTAGTAAGGTTTGAAATTAACTGATAATTACATTTTGATAATAATTTTTTACTAATAATTTTTGTGTGTGCATATATATATATATATATATATATATATGTTTCCATTCGAGTGTATGTATAATTCATGTTTTTTTTCAACGTGGGCTTGAATTTATCTTTGAAGTTTTATTTTCTTTTATTTGAACTGTGTAATCGTTAGCTTGATATATAGGCATAACTTTAAATTTAGCTTGACTACATTGGTATAGGTATTTCGATACATTTAATTTGCTATTTTCTGGTATTTTGATATTGCTCCCGTGAAGTGATATCCTAGTATTGAGGGCTGGTATTGATCCTATGTATATTTCTTTACGTTTGTTACATTCGATTATTTAGACTAGGTGTTTTTAGTTGCAGCTTAAGTTTAATTTATTCTAAATTTTGTTTCCGGATTTTTAAAGGTATACGATTTCCTTCTATAATTATATCACATACTCCACATCTTTTATTCTTGCATTTGGTAAGTCCTTGTGTTGTGTTTTCCCCGAATGTGGACGATGTGAGTATTCTTTTAAAGACTTTTGGATTGTCTCTGGCGTTCAAAGATTTTTGTTGTGTCTAGTATTTCTTTGATTTTGTCAGTGTTTTTAAGTTCTAGATTTTCTGGGTTGTAGGTTGCGACGTATACGTTGTTGTGTTTTTCGGGTTCTGTAGTTCTTTTTGTGGTACTTTTTCTGCTAATTTGAATCCGTTATTTATTTGTGTTGATGGGTATATTTTCTGGTGTAGTGTTGTGTGAAGTTCTTTAAGGTGAGTTTTTCTGGGGTTTTTAGCCGTGATTATTGTGTATTCTTCGTGCTAAAGTGTAAGAGAAAGATCTTATTCAGTTTTGGGGTTGGTGGCTATTGAAGTGGAGGTATTGCTGAGTGTCTGTGTTTTTGTGGTACATATATGGAATGATTTGACCCTGTACGTTTTTTATAAGGATGTCTAGAAATGGGAGTTCTTTTCAGCTGAGTTCCATCGTAAATTTTATTTTGGAATGCAGGTTTTGGAATAGGTTATGTAATTCGTTAATGTCTGCCCATGAGCATTTCAAGAATATGAAACAATCATCTTTTATATGGCATAGTAAATTCTCCTTTTATGTTGGTGCCGTATTTTTTTACCTATAATTCGGATAGATTTTCTTCTAAATATGCTAGGGTTAGGGTAACGTATGTTGGTGCCATTTTAGTTCCCATAGCTGTTCCTCGGGTCTGGATGTAGTTAACGTTATTGAATTGGAAGGAGTTATTATTAAGGATTATTTTTGTACCCTTTATGATGAATCTTTTGTTAAACATTGGGTGTTATGTGTCTGGGTATTTATCTATCCAAAATGAGATGGCTTGTTGCCTAATTTATTGAGGATATTACTGTATAGGGTTGTGACGTCAAATGTGACAATGAGTGTGTTGGGACCAATTTTTTGTGGTATGGAGTTTAAAAAATATACGTTGTCTCGAAGAGAGCTTTTTATCTTGTTTGGAAAAAGTTGTAGTAAAATGTCTATTAGTTTTCTAAGTCTGGTAGTCGGGCACGATGGGCCTGCTACTATGGATCTAAATTTGAGGTCACTGGGGTTTAGAATTTCTATATATTCGGATTTTTTTGTTACTGCATTTTTTATTTGTTTGGACATGTGAATTTTTGGTAGTCCGTAGAAATTACTAGTTTTGGGGATATAATTTGTTAAGAAGTCATTTTCTTTTTTAGTTAGAGATTTATTGTGTATTTTGCAGAATTTTGTGATTTTTGATATTATATTATTGTCTATATCTATCTATATCTCCCTATCTCTCTCTCTCTCTCTCTATATATATATATATATATATGTGTGTGTGTATGTATGTGTGTGTGTGCTTGCGTGTGTGAACGGATACATACAATTATACCACTACATATTCACATTTGTAAGAATATATGGACACATAAATATATATGTAAAAGTACACCCACGTACGCACGCACGCATGCTCTCACACACAGACACGCGCGTGCATATATATATATATATATATATATATATATATATAAAGAGAGAGTTTATAGTGTTTCCTTTTTAATTAAATGCTTTAATATTTTCTCCCCTTTGCCTCTGTTTCTATTTTCTTTGAACTCTTTATTCGTTTCCGTTAACTGTCATCAAAATTTCTTTTATGCGGTATAGGATATTTTAATCTTTTTGTCCGAATTAGCACAAATAATGAAACTAAAGACAAGTCAAAGGGATTTTGCCAGTAAATATATGAACCAGATTTAGTCATCGGGAAAAAAATTTGTCAGTACAGAAATATGGCAAAAATGAAAAAGGAAATTTATTCTTTTACACCATTGAGTAAAACTGAATAAAATTAAATAATTGCGAAAATATCCGGATTAGGCCTGTTCAAAATAATCCAAATAGGCCCCTAGGGTTCAATCAACATTGGCAAGGTGAATTAAGGTAGAAGGGTCCGCAGGAGAAGTGAATTTACTACTCTGCATCAATCATGTAAATCGCTGGATCATGTAGACAAGTTGCAATATATCATACTCATAATAGAATTCCTGATTGGGTAGGATAGCCACTGGTGATGTGTCGTTCACATAAGACGCACTCAAAAAATTCCGGTCATATAAATTAACGAAAGATACTAAAATGGAAAATGCAGATTTAAACACCTTTCTTGATGAATTTATTCGAACGATTTTAAATTTTAAAGAGAATTCTGTAGACATTTAAAGAAATTAGATATTACTGAATGAAGCAAAAATATCTTAAGCTTTGTGTATATGACGAGCCCATTCTACTAGATTTTCTAAGTTCAAATATGGTAGAATCTGGGTTTATTCATGCGAATTATTTCCTTAGCAAACAGTGAAGCTCCTTGACCATAGAACGTGTTAATTTGTTGGTCAAACTCACTAACCTGCAATTCACTATGGGTGATCACCTCTGCGCCAACTAAAACACATCCTCCCCACAAAAAAAAAAAAAAAAAAAATTCAAGAACTAAAGATCCGTTTGTATTCATAGTTTACCAATTCTTTTCTTGAGAAAGTTGTATTAAACACGAGTAAATTAGTTATGTTTGCTAATTTATTATTAAATCAATTTATTTGCTTTGGTTTGGTTTTCCAAATGAATTTTTATACACATAAGTAAGTTGGCGACCATAGTCGAGGGCTACCAGAAGGCTCCCTTTTCAATAGCTACTACACCGAGGTGTAGGAAAGGGCGCTACTATTTTACCTGGATTGCTCCACTTTACCCTCGATACGTACCTCATATTGCTGAGAGTTAAGCAAGAAGGTATCAAGTACCATTTTTAAAGTCTTTTGTATGACACGACCTGGGATTGAAACCAGGTCTCCCGGACGATTGACGAACACTCTACCCACTAGGCCAATAAGTTTTGCTCAAGTTTTTTGTTTACCCACTGTTAAAGGTAAAAAAAATTCCATTTCAAACAATTTAAGTTTACGTAAGTACGCAGTTTAATCGTCAAAATAGTTCTATTTCAGACAATTCAGTTTAGCATAAGTAGATGTTTTAGTTCTATTTGACACATAGATAGGACCCTATCAGATGCTACCACTCCAGGCCAGAGTGGACCTTGGAGAGTGATGGCAATAAAGGGATACTCCACATTCTCCAAACCTTCAGCATTACTAGAGCC
>OY757916.1:62720817-62775817 GCA_963585895.1 Sepioteuthis lessoniana | reverse complement strand
GATTACAATAACAGTTAATTTACTGAACATTAAACGTCTAAATAATAAAGCTTGATCACTGTGGTTGATTACATAATTCAGATTACTCAATTCACGCATTCCAAAATAAGAAGATAAAATAGTTATCAGCCCCCATCTACATACAGTAGTCAAATAAAGATCGGGTGTAGCAAATTTATTTTGTGTTAGTATATCTTACGAATCATTTGTATATATATATATATATATATACAAATACTCTCACACACTCAAGCAAACATATAGAAGACACATAAATGTATATATATATATATATATATATATATACGTTTGTGCGTCTTCTGAATGTTTGCTTGAGTGTGTGTGAGTATTTGTACGTGTGTGTGTGTGTGTGTGTGTGTGTGTGTGTGTGTGTGTGTGTGCGCGCGCGCGTGTGTATGTGCGTTTATATGTGTATGTATTTTTTGTCTGAGTGTTTGTGTGTGCATACCGCTACGCTATTTCTTTCAGATGTTTGAATACACACACACACACACACACACACACACACACATATATATATATATATACGTGTGTGTGTGCGTGTGTGTGTGTGCGTGTGTGTGTGTGTGCTTTTTGGTATATATATGGCGGGGGCAGCGAATTAAGAATTATCATGGTTTTGTCTAGGAACTTATGAAAGTATTAAATCACAGAGAAAATGTTATTACGATAAAAGATCCCCATTAACAAACATTTCCCGCTTCGCTCTTATCGCCGAAAGTCGATAGCTCCCCTTAATATACCTGCGTCTCAATATCTGTCACTTAAAAAGCGAGTGATTTACTGCCAATATCCTGCAAATTCGCCGACCGTTCTCTTTAGCCCAACGAACAGAAGAATTCCCATCACTCTCTTAGACAGCTCAATAATAGGTTGGACTTGGGCTCAGATTCAGAAATCGTTTCAATTCGACAGGCAGCCGCCTGCCTTCTTCTGCACACCTCCATCTTCATCTTACTCACATCCAGTTTCATTTCAAGGTAGAATCATGATGCACTAGTTAAAGGGCAATTCGGATACGGACAATTAATAGTGAGATTGAGTGGTGGGGAGTTCGAGCCGTGGAGTGAGATTTCTTCTTGACTGCGTCATTACAGACGGGTCAAAGGGAAGATTATCATTATATAGAGAATTAGCCACTGGTCAATTGGCATCTTCAACCTCAGAACCTATCCATCCAATCTAATGAGACTTTTTCAACCAGCTTTGACTTATATATATATATATATATATATATGTGTGTGTGTGTGTGTGTGTGTGTGTGTGTGTGTGTGTGTGTGTGTGTGTGTGTGAATGTGTGAATGCATATATATGTGCGTTTGTGTTTGTGTGTGTGTGTGTGTGTGTGTAGGGAGTGAACCAGAAAAAATAGATAAATCAATAGCAATACAATGTAAACATTATAAAAAATAAAGATGTTTTGTATTGTGTAATATTATTGATTCCTTGTTACTCTTACCCCACCCAATCGATCTATCTATCTATGTAGGGAGACCCTGTAGCGTAATACCTAAAATGTTGGACTGCAGCAAGCGGGTTCGAACTCCAGTCACGCTGTAGACATCATTTTCGGATTAATACCCTTGGGAAAGGTACGAACTCCCTTATGTCACTAGCTATGGACTGAATTGTATCACTGCTGTTTTTCAAGAAGAATAGTTTGGGCATTAAATAACCTACGAAAGTTGATATGCCACTAAGCAAAGAAACCAAAACCACACACACACACACATATATATATATAGATACACACAGAGATATGTATTTATAAGAACATAATTAAACAGGAAATACAGAGTGTATCTAATAGAGAGATAGATAGATAAGTACAGAATGAAATAAATATGCGCAAAATAGATAATATATATATATATATATATATATATATATATATATATATATATATATATATATATATTGTATTATTCGGTCCAGTTAAACCAGAGTTGGGAGTAATTCCTTCAGGACAAGAAAATCATTCAAGAGCTGAACATTTAAATTTTCCTGGTAGAGAGCTCAATGTAATTAATTTTACAGAGCAATACTTTCTTTAAAGAAAAAACCAAAAACCGGTTATTTTAGGATTATGAATTTACTTCCATCCTGTTTTACATTTCTGGTGTGAACCAAAAACACGAAGAAATATATCTTTCTTCGTGTTTTTGGTTCACACCAGAAACGCAAAACAGGATGGAAATAAATTTATAATCCTAAAAATAACCGGTCTATGGTTTTTTTCTTTAAAGAAAAAAAAAATATATATATGTGTGTGTGTGTATGTGTGTGTGTGTGTGTGTGTGTGTGTGTATGTATATATTCTTGTGGAGTGTGACCCTAGTGAAAGTACTTGTATTTAGTTTTGAAGAAAGCTCAAAATCATTTCGCTGAGATATCAGAGATCATTAAGAATTTTGTACAAAGAAGCTATAGATTAATTTAATCTTTTTGGTTAACACCCACGAATGGCAATAAGGAGAAGAAAGTTTACGAGCCCCATTTCGGGTGGGTGGGGGTTCCAAAGAGAGCCTCACACTGGACGCATCAAAACGTACAAGCACGTTACAAATACAACAGAAAACCAGGAAGAAAATTAAAGATCAGTGTCTGCTCTCTCTTTCTCACCATATGTTGCTTCTCTTTGTCTAGCTAACGTAATCAACTCAGCTTCAATAGTTTCTTTCCCCCGGCGACTACCTACATATTGAAGTTGTAAATTAACCTTTGGGTAGTTAAATAGGGTTTCGCGCGTTCGTCAACTATTACCACGACAGGGTCACAACAGAGTCCTGGAGTTACGAATGTCTTAATGATGCCGTTACGGTACATACTGTCTCGTTGATACCGTTATGATACACAGAGATCAGTTGATACAGACAGTCTTCTGGGAATAAAACAATCCATCACAATTGTTTTCTTTGAAAAATGTGCAAGAGAAAACAATGCTTCCTATTGCTATTCACACACACACACACACACACACACACACATATATATATATATATAGGAAATAATTAGTCGAAACTTGTTGAAAACAATCAAAAAATAAATAGCGAGAAATTTTGCAATTTTTAATCACTTCCGTTCATACATATATATATATATATATATATATATATATATATATATATATTATGCGAGTAAGAATCCATTGAAAAAATACCTTTATAATTTTTTATAAAATTATTTTCTCTCCATTGTGTGAGGGGTATCTGAAAAGGTTGCTTTCTCTTATGGAGTGACTAGCTGAAATAAATTTATAATTGCTAATTTATAATTGTCAAATGTTCGTTGAGTCTTATCTATCTATCTATCTATCTATATAGATAGATAGATAGATTATTTTTGAAAAGTGAGTTAAACATCTTTTTGTATGGAGTAGTAGTCATGCCGATATTCAGAGTTTCACGTGTCACTACGATTTCCAGACGTAAAAGCAAATTATATATATATATATATATATATATATATATATATTTGGTATTATTGCATACTGATCTTTGACAGAGCCTTCATGTTCCAGCTATGTAAACAAGAAGACAGCGATGCGTGGGTGCAAGCAACTCACGTGGTCCGAAAGACAACGGGAAATGCTTGGGCGCAGGGAAATCGTATATATAGGTACCCACAGCAGTAACGATCAGTTAAGCGGTCACGTCAGACACAGAGACACAGACACGAGAGCGGCCGGCGAGCGACTTGGTAGGAGAGGGAATTCCCATCCCCAGGCCCGGCCCGGCTCGGCCCGGCTGAGAATCAGAAGTACTAAGCAGGGCCCTGAATATGGCAGAACACGTCTAAGAAGAAGATGAGGGTCAACATAGCAGTTCTCCATCTGCCTTCGTCTCCTGCATCTCTCTCTCTCTCTCACACACTAACACCAGTTTTGACCCTTACGAGAGAAATAAAGAAAGAGTTATATTTTCATTAAGAAAGTGGCATGCCTCTTAACTCATTCCGACATCATTATGCTGCTATATAACAGCAGGTGAAAAAGTTACCAGCAATCTTTTGAAACTCAAAACCTAAATGCACTATAGAAAAAAACTTATAGAAAACTTATCCTTTCGTAAACTGGTAACTAAATTTTATTCAGAAAAATTCACTGTAGGATATTTGATTGTTTTTTCTTTAGTGAGTAAGAATGAAAGATAAAGAAATTTAATTTTATTTCTGATAAATTTACCTCAGCTCCGAAAGGACTTGGTTTATTGCCTGTCACGTGAGCGTCTCTTTTAGGGGAATGCCGACGGAGCCCACGGCATTTCTGAGCCGCCGGGCGTGTCTTGGATACGTCTCTGCTCCCGGCTCCCACGATATAAAGACCTTGTGCCGGATTTTGATACTTGTGGTGTACTGAATAAAAAGCAAGTGTTGCATTTTATCACTAACATTAGTCGTTTGTTTACACACAGCCGTTGATTATGGTCTCTTTGATATAGCGTTTAACATTCCACTCCTGATTGAAATTAAAATTTAGACATTTCCACGGGAAAGATTGTTAAATAAACTCCCCTTACTTCTATACCTTTTCCACTGGATTTGATTACATTGAGGTTTGGACTTAATATGTATGTATGTGTTTACCAAGTACTCCGGTGTAGCAGTATGCGACATGAGATCAATTTTTTATGCAGAGTTTAAGAGATTACAATTCAAACGTGAAATATGTATGTATGTATGTATGTATGTACTCGTATCTATGTATGTAACTACCCACCCGCATGAGCAGGATGCGACACAGGGTTAATTTTAAGCAGAGTTTAACAGGTTTAAATTCAGAACTTCCTTTTCCTAGATCAAGGTTAAAAAGCCCAGTCTGCCCTATTATTTACCCTTGCTGAAGGGAGAATAGTGGGATGAATACCTCTCCCAATGTTATTTACAAATAAATACAAAGTCTCGTTCAGGATTTGAACTCATGTCGCCGGGTCTATTTCCTACATCGTTATTCCTTACTCCACGAGCGCCTATCTATGTATGTATATATGTATGTACGTGGTGCCTTCAATAAGTTTCTGGACTTTTTTTGTATGGGGACTTTTATTGATAGTACACACATGAAACTCTAGTCCCCTCCTCCGACGGCAATGCACTTGGAAGTCCTCTTGAGTGAGCGTGTCAATGACCTTCGTCACAGCCTCTTTCATCTCCTCAATTGTCTCATAACGACAGCCTCCAAGTTTTTCCCTGAGCTTAGGCAATAACCAAAAATCACAGGGAGCAAGGTCTGGACTGTAGGGAGGCTGAGGAACTGTCCCGATGCCCACATTGGTTAAATAGTCTGCGACAAGGAAGGAGTTGTGGACTGGTGCCTTGTCCTGGTGGAAATGCCACTGACCCGATTTAAAAAGTGCTGGCCTCTTCCGACGGAATCTCTTCCTGAACTCCCTTAAAACCTCAACATAGTATTCCTTGTTGACTATCTGTCCAGTGGGAACCCAGTGCATGTAGATCATGCCAGTGCTGTCAAAAAAAGGTTTGTGGGTGGATCTGCTCTGTCTAGCCTTATAGGGTCTGGGAGAGCCATCATGCTTCCACTGGGAACTCTGTCTCTTGGTCTCTGGGTCATAGTAGTTGATCCAGCTTTCATTGCCGGTCACCAGAGCATCAAGAACTGCTGGATATGAATTGATCAGCTCTACCATCTCCCTGCTGTCATGACAACATCTTTCTTTCTGATCTTCTCTGAGCACCTTTGGGACAAACTTCGCACAAATCTTCTACATCTTCAGTTCCAGAATAATTGTGTGTACAGTTCCCACACTGACATCAAACTGTACACTTTTTGTCTCTATAGACACACGACTGTCCTTATCCATGAAATTCTTTATTTGGTCAATCAACTCAGGTGTTCTGATTTCCTTACTCCTCCCACACTTCTCATCATCCCTCACAGACTCCCTGCCTTCCTTGAATCTCTTATGCCACTCAAAAACTGATGCTCGAGTCATGCAAGATGGCCGAAAAGCAGTCTGAAGCATTTCATACATTTATGTGACATTTTTTCCAAGTTTAAAACAGAATTTTATTGCATATCGTTCTTCTAATGTGTCCTCTCATCCAGATTACATTTTTGATATTCACCAGCTGTGACAATCAGGCTTTAGTAGGGTGTATTTTAATTCCTGCTGTAGCTGTTCATTTGAAGTTGAAATCATAAAAATTGAATTTTCAAGAGTTTACAACAATTTTAGATGCCTGTACAAAAAAGTCTGGAAACTTATCTAATGACCCTTGTATGTAGGAAAACTCTCATATAGCACCTGCTTCGGCTGTTCACCGCATAATAATCATGTCGACTTAAGGTGATATTCGTGTTGTACAAGCGTAAGCCATTATGATACCATAATGAACAAATGTTCCCTTACGATCTTTTCATCTACTAACTTATCTCTCTAAAAATTATTATACCTAGCGGGGGTGTCCTCGTGGTGTAATGGTTAAAGCGATGGACTGCGGAATCGTAGTACGCGAGTTCGTACTCCAGTCGCGCTATTACGTTCACTTTCGGGCAAATACCCTTGGGAAAGGCATGAACCCCCTTATCCTCCCAGCTATGGGTTAAATAGTACCACTAGGAGAATAAGTTTGGCATTAAATAACCTAAAAAGAGTTGATATGCCATTAAACAAAGAAACCAAACCAAACCTAAAAATTCCCATGGTGATAGAGGTGTGGTGACGTATGTTGACTAGACCAGTTAGAAGCATGCAATTACAAATCTGAACATCGGCAGCAGGAGTCTAATCCTAACATCCTTGTTGTATCCTCCCGTGAGAGGGATTGATCCCGGTAGAGACTCTTGTGTCTGACCAGCCCAATTTAGGAGATTACTACTCATCCAGACGGTGGAATGCTGTGGGATTGTGCTATTATGTGGACCGGCGGTAATCTGTGATAAATTATGATGTGTGTAAGAATCTTGGGGAGTCTCTGTAGTGTAGTTGCTAACGTCAACTCGAAGTAAAGGAGTTCGAATTCTAGTTGTGCTATTACATTCACTTTTAGGCTTATATCCTTGGGAAAGGTATGAGCCCTCCTAACCTTCGGCTATAAATAGTACCACTACTGTTCAACTTACAAGGATAGCTTTAGTATTAAATAAAATGAAAGTTGATATGGCATTAAATGAAGAAACCAAGGAAACTGAACTATCTTTTTATCTATCTACTTAACACAGTCTGTTCATATTTATCTATCTATCTATCTACCGATCAACCTATCAATAGTGCAAATGTTTGGATAATTTAGATGGCTTGTGCAAACTGAATGAAGTACGGGTCTTGTCACTTGCTTTTGAGAGGTTTACTTTCAAAAACCGTTTTGTAAGTGGTATTCACGGAATATGATTGTAAGTAGGTATCTGAAACTTTGTTTTCTTCATGGTGAAATTCGAGTAAGTATCTTGTATATCTATATACATATAGACAGGGAGGGGAAGAAAAATTAGGAATATTCTAGTATGATAATAAGCGACTTAATTATAAAACAAGAAAAATTTTCATTTAAAAATTAAACACCAAAATAAGGAGATAGACAAAAAAGAGTGAATTTAGTCAGTATGGCCACCATTTTTTAAAATTATTCTATCAACATGCCTTCTAAACGATTTCCATGCCTTCAAAAACATTTTTCTGTCATTTTATTCCATTCCTTTTCAATAGCAGTCTTGAGCGAACCAATATGTGGATGGGAAGTAGCATCTGTTTTTTATAAAACGCTCCATATAGCATAATCGAGCGGGTTATGGCATGGGCTTAAATCTTCTTTAATTGCTGTCCTCAGATTTCTTGTGGAGTTTCAGTTCATTAGCATGCTTTCTTATTAATGTCGTGGTGTCCTACTAAATCACCATAGTTAAAAAGCATTTTATTTTTGTTTTTATTTTTTTGTTCAATACTCCACTCCCTCTTTTCCTTAAAAAGCTCTTTTTTCTGCAAAAAAAATTTCTTTCCTTTGTATACGGTAGACAAAGAAACTTTGGCTTGTTTTCAGCGTTAAGCAAATCATAGATTCTTTTTATCTATTTTCTTATTCACTCATATTGGGCTGAATCTTAATTTTAAAAAGTGCTTGAATAATAGAGCTAATCATGAAAATTTAGATTTATCGCATTTTTTTCCAAAAATTTGACTAATCAGATAAAAAAAAAACGTTTTAAAAATCATTTCATATTTTGCTTCCACACCCTTTATATATATATATATATATATATATGTGTGTGTGTGTGTGTGTGTGTGTGTGTGTGTGTTATAGAACTGCAAATAAGAAAAATTTTCGCATCAAAGAAAGTGTTTGATGCTTTTATGGTGGAGCAGGTATAAAATCTTTACACGGTCAAATTATGGACGCTATAAAGTTTATGGACGATATAAATCCGTTGTTTTAAGTTTCCTGTGTTGTGCACAATCTTCAGACCGAAATGCAAAAAAATTGGCAAATCAAACACGATATAGCGGGTAGTATATTCACGTCAAAAGATGTTAGTACGTGTGACATTTACACGGAATAAAATTTGACTAAAGTTTTTAAAATCTGAATAAAATGGAAGCATGCATAAAGCCATGACTCAATAGAATAAATAAGATAGATGGTTGTTAAGATTGAACTTCCGTTACATCGAGAAAGTCGGTTTTTTACCCTTTATCATATAGTGTAATGTAAAATGTGCTAAATGCAAAGTTTAGAATATTAGATAAATCATCTATTTACTATAAAGGATGTTTAATTTTAACTTCTAGTGTGGAAATGTCGCCTGTTTGATTATAGCACATATATTCAGTTTTGTGTGCATTGGCATGGTGGCCAATGCCTGCGGTGGCTCGTTCCAAACTATGCAATAGTGTTTCGGCTTGGTTGGGTGTATTCGGCAGTATCGCTATATCATCGGCGTAGTCGGCGTCGGTAATTGTTTTTGCGGGGTACCTTCTGCTTCTTTTCTTTGTCAGCTCGAAGACGTTTTATCTGATTTCATCAATCGATGTTCTAAGCACGTAGTCTAGACAGATGATAAAGAGGTATGGAGCTAGCATTTCCCCTTGAAGTACTCCTGATACACTGTCGAAGTATTCTGTGTCTCCATCCGGTGAACGTACTTTCACTTTGGTGTTTCTATAGAGAATCGTTATTGCTGCTACGGTTTCTTTTGGTAGGCCGTATGCTAGTAGGATTTGTTCCATTTTCCCTCTGTGGATGGAATCAAAGGCCTTGGTAAAGTCGACAAATAGTAATGTCGCCTGTAGTTTTTTTGCCCGTACGCCATCAAAGATTCTACGGATGGTCAATATTTGTAAGGTTGTGGATCTATTTCTTCGGAAGCCAATTTGGTTTTTCCTAAGGATGCTGTCGATATTGGGTTCTATGTGGTTTCGTAGTTGGGCATAGTAAATTTTGGCTGCTATGGATGTAAGTGTTATATCTCAGTAGTTCTTGGCTAATCCGAGGTCACCCTTTTTAGGGAAGGGGAGGATGCATCCCTTCATCCATCTGTCTATCGGATTTTGATTATAGACTGCGTTGCAGTGTCAGAGCAGTATGTTGTAGAATTGTCTGGTCTTCCATACTTCTGGGGGAATCTCGTCCAGCCCTGTAGCGTTTCTATTTTTAGTTTTTCTAAGAACTGAGTCGAGTTCTTCTTGAGTGAACGGTCCTAGTTTAATGTCCAAATGCTTACTAATAATTCTGGTGATTGGTTCATGCTCAATTTCGGTGGGTTTCCAAGTAGATTTTCGAAATGCTGTTTCCTCAGTTTTATTCTTTTTGTTGGTTTGCAGCTTTCAATTTTGCTTTGGTTGTGCTCTTCCTTCTACTCACTTCGTTTATTGTTTGCCAGGCTATCCTAGATTGCTTATCTTCTACTGAGTCTGTAATCTTATCTATCTGATTTTGTATGTATTCTGTCTGTTCTTTTAGATATATGCCTACTAATTGATATTGTGCTTTTTTTAGTTTTCGGGTATTTGTGTTTGTTGGGTTCTTCCGATAGTTTTGGGGGGCAGTTTTCACGTGTGCACGTTTTTCTCTAACTGTTACTATATTTAGTTCTAGGTTTTGTTGGAATACACTTCGCTGCCGCTTCGAGCTTTGTGTTGACGAAATTCTCATATTCGTCATTTGGGGTACCTTTTTCTGTCTTCTCTTGTAGTGTCTTGAATCTGTTTCTTAATTCTAATACATATTTATCTCTTATATCTAAATTGTTAAGAAGGACCTAGTCATAGTGTTTGGTGGTCGCTGTTCGTGTGGCGTTTTTTCGTAGACTTAGTCGTATTTTTGCCGTGACTATTCGGTGATCAGAGGACACACCCTAGAAAGAGGAGTATGCCTCACAATTCATTGCGCCATTTTTCCATTTCTTGTTTATAAAGACGTAGTCTATCTGTGCTTTACTATCGTTCGCATATGTGTAGGTCCATAATTTCCCCTCCCTTTTTTGATAGTTTGTATTGAGGCATGTTAATCCATTTTCTATCATGAAATCCGTTAGATGTTGTCCATTCCTATTTGACGTGTTGTGTAGGCTGTATTTGTTATTTCCGTTTTTCCCGATTTGGGCATTCATATCTCCGCCAATGACTAGGTTTCATAACTTCGTGCCTTAGGTATGAAACCAAGCTGCATCTGATGGTGAGGCTCCAGTATAGGAGATCGGGGGAGTTTGTTGGAGCCCTTTATTGCCATAACTACCCGGTTCATTCTAACCCCGAAGTGGTTGTACCTGTTGGGGCCCCATCTCTGGATTAAGTTGATTTGTTTAAAAATCATTCGTTTTCGATTGGACCGTGGGCATTTTTTAAAAATAAAAGTGCAAAGAATGCGATTCTCTAACCTCTTGTCATTAAATAAAGCGAGATTGGTTGACATGCAAAGTCAATCAATACGTGGTTATCTTTCTGGCCCGATGTTCCTACATGTTTCCAAAAATCTCACATCTCCCACGACATAATATTTATTTGGGGCATAAACTTCAAATATTAAATTGAACTATTATCATTAGATAGTAATGCTTGAAACCATTTTACTGTGGACAAACAAATTAAAGTTTCCTGAGTAAAACATTAAACTGCATCTCATGGTCTCATCTATGGTTCAAAAACGACTATTCAATTACTTACTTACTGGGGCTGTAGAATCCACCGACTGCACCTCTGCAGAGGGGTAAGGCTCCCACCCCAATGAGTGTCCTGGTATGACGCAAAACAATCTGGTGGTGAGGTTCCAGTGATGCTAGGTCTTTGGGGAATGCAGAGTCCCACTGTATTGCCACTGCTCCCAGGTCCACTCTGGCCCGGAATGGTAGCACTTGATAGGGTCCTATCTATGGGTTAAATAGAACTAACTGCATATTTATGCCAAACTGACTTGTTTGAATTAGAACTGAACTGTTTGACTAAACTGAATAGATTAAAATAGAAATGTTTTTTGCGTGCACAGGCTAAACTGAATTGTTTGAAATGGAACTGTTTTTGACATTGAAACTGTACTTACACTAAACTGGATTGTTATATATAGAACTGTTTTGATATTTAACTGAGTATAAACAAAATTAGCTGAATTAGAATTATTTGAATAAACTGAATAGTTTAAAAAGAAATGTTTTTGACAATTAAACAGTGTACTCATGCTAAACTGAATTGTTTGAAAAAGAACTGACTATTTGCATAAAAATGGATTTGTCGTTAAATAACCTACAAAGGTTGATATGCCATAAAACCCGCCCAATCAACCAACCAACCATCAATTACTTACTCAAGATTATTATCATCGATTATTTGAAACTATAAAGCTATGTGCAAGTTCTTTGCATTAGATAGAAATAGATGTACATTTTCTTTTTGAAGAAGAGGAATTATATTGTGATTTGGATTACTATGACCAGAAAATCTGGCAAACACTTGCGCGCGACATACGGTGACACTATACAGTTGTTTCGACCTTAGGTCACATCAGTAGTGTATACTATTTCCTTGCCCTTGAAGTTATAATGATTACGCGGATGCATATTTCTAATCCTCTTGGGAAGATGTGGCCCTGGAGGTGACCGTGTCCTCTGTAAAGAGTACGGATGTAACTTACAAGACACATTCAGGTTAATTGGCCGTGCAATTGTCATGACTAGTTGATTTGGCATAGCCTGCGTGCGATGTGAGCCGGTGGCAGAGTTTCGACTCTACATTCTGTGGTCACTGGTTCGATCTCCAGTGAAACCTAATTAGGTCGAAATAGCAGTCCAGTGTTTCCGTATATCACAATCAATTATTTGCCGGATTTTCTGGTTATTATTCAATTCACAATAGATTGAAATACTTGATAAATAGAGTTATTTATGTTAAATAGCACAAAATGAAACCATTCAACTGTGTGTAAACAAATGCGCTCTAACTCGTTTAAAAATAAATTTACCTTAAAACTATTCGCTTATAAATCACACACACACGCGCACACAAATATATGTATATATATAGTATTTGGCATTCAATAACCCACAAGGGTTTTTATGCCATTAAACCAAATAACCAAACAACCATAATTTTCAAAATATTTTAATGTTTTCTGAGGGGTGGTTGGGGTAGAGTATCATATTTTCCATTTACCCTTTCAAAATTATATAGACAATTTAAGTGTTCTGTGTTTGTTTTCAAAGAAGAATCGATAAAATAGATCAATACAGTGGTTATAAAATTTTTCAAGATAAGCGTTGTTATTTTACTTTTAATAAAGTTTTTAATAATTCTTCTCTTTTTTATACTGTTCCGAATTTTTTTTAACCATTCATAACTGCGATTAGTTTAAATCAAACTTTCTTCCCAATCCTACACATAGATTTGTTATCTTAAACGTTCTGCGCGATCTAAGCCCGGCCGTAACCCAAGTTCCAATCTCAATTTTGTGATAAGACCAGTTAAATCCATTATACTGATTACTGATGTCCATTGACATTATTTACTACACACGCAGAATATATATATGATGGTATTTTGCTGTATATTTCATAGGTTAACGACCAACTCTGATCTGATGAAATAAAACGAGAATCCTTCTAAGCAGTAGTTATGTTAGTATTGTATGGTGGCACCAATTGGACTTAAACAAAATGCCAGGATAAAAAAACTAAATTGGAGGTATACGAGGATGCGTGCTGCTTCGAACGAATCCTAGAAGCAGTACCTTACAAAACAGATGTTGTAGGGCCATTTACTTTCCTTCCCACGAACTATTCAAGTAAGACGAACAAAACATGCTGGACACAACTGTTAAAGTTTGGATAAGCTCATAAGTAGCTTTCTCCTACACTAGGATACAGCAATATTTTCCCACCATAAAAAAAAAACTTACAATTATCGGCGTCTGGGCACTCAATTCCGTCAAGAGGATTTACCTGGATCAATGGCCGATAGAGGCGGATGGTGAGAGGGAGAGAGAGAGAGAGAGAGTCAAGATAGTCCTTGCTGTCAGTATATCTCGATGATGATGATTATTATGTATATAAACAATGAGATTTTGTTACTTATTTCCACGACTGCATACATATACAACTGAAAAAAAAAAATATATATATATAACTATAAAGAAAATTCCTTTTCGTCAATTTGCTCATCTCTTTCTCGCTCGCTCTCTTTCTTTCCCTTTCTCTCTCTCTCTCTCTCTCTCTGTCTGTTATATTTTGACCTTCGACCCAGCCCCAAAAATGCTATTCCTAGGTGATACACTGGAAGGAAGTGACACATTCCAATGGCCAGTAATCGAAAGAGATCACGTGGGCGGATTAAGGCTTATGATATGGGACAAGGTGAAGGTTTCATTGTGCCATTACAGTCATGCACCGGAAGAGAGTAACCTCTGAACTGCATGACAGTTATTTCCGCTTGATGACGATTAAACATTCGATTTCAAAGATCCAGTAGGCGATCGTGTGGGCGTTGAGTTATTATTTAACTCAGTTGAGTTTGGGTCCCAGAGTAGTTGCCAGCAGACTCCCAGAGGGTTAGAGACGAGATGTGGTAGGGAAGGCCACACCCGACCGAGGGGGACCTCGGAAACCCCCGATGCAGTTGCCAGTAGACTTCCAGACAGTAGAGACGAGATGTGGTAAGGAAGGCCACACCCGACCGAGGGGGACCTCGGAAACCCCCAGAGCAGTTGCCAGCAGACTCCCAGAGGGTTAGAAACGAGATGTGGTAGGGAAGGCCACACCCGATCGAGGGGGACCTCGGAAACCCCCAGAGCAGTTGCCAGCAGACTCCCAGAGGGTTAGAGACGAGATGTGGTAGGGAAGGCCACACCAGACCGAGGGGGCCCTCGGAAAGCCCCGATGGAGTAGACCCCAACATCAGGAGAACAAGAACGACACAACGTGACGGTCATAATAGTGGGGTCAAAATATGAAGTTTATGTTCGGTCTCCAGCATCCTCTCACATGCTAACCTTTCAAACCCTTGCAATAAAGTGAGAGGTGAATATTTTTCTAAAAGAAGTCTTATTGTGTCTTCCTTCCTGCATCTTAATTCTTCCTGCGTTTTCCTTCTTGTGTCTTCCTTCCTGCGTCTTTATCATGTGTCGTTTATTCATGCGTCTGTCTTTGATGTTGTGTCGTTGTGATGCTGAATGAACGTGTAAATAACTATATAACATCTCTCTCTCCATTTATATAGTCATTAAAACGAATAACAAAATGCTATTATTGGTCACATTCAGTTTTTAAAGTGGACTACACAAATTAAATATCCAAAGCCAGCAGGAACCGCTAGATTGGCCAAGAGACCATCTGACAGATTAAAATTGCTTAGTCCTTCGAAAAGAAACAACTCATAGAGGTAAACAAAAACTATTTTGACTTGACAATATTGCGTAATATGCAGATAAACATATGAGCCAACTAACTTCATATAGAGACAAATATATATTAAGTGGCAAGGCGTATAGAGAGGCCAAATATGAGGATTTGTCATTTTTTCTTGCTTTTCCAGTGCCTGGAGCATAACGACCCACACAATTGGGTACTGTCAGTCAAATAATGACAATGGGCTCGTATTTCTTTCTCTTCTTCTCCATCCCCCCTCTCTCTCTCTATTTCTGTCTTTCTCTCTCTGTTTCTCTCACTCTAAACAAAGTCTTGAATAAACTGGTACTACAACCAATTGAACAACAACAGCAGTAATAATAATAATAATAATAATAATAATAATAATAATAATAATAATAATGATTCCTTCAATTTGCAAGGGAACTGAAAAAACTATGGAACATAAAAATGACGGTGATACCAATTGTAATTGGTGCTCTCGATATAGTCACCAAGGGATTGGTACAGAGACTAGAGGATTTGGAAATAAGAAGACAAGTGGAGACCATCCAAAGGACAGCATGGTTAAGATCGGCCAGAATACTGAGAAGAGTCCGGGAAACTTGTGGAAAATTGATGTCATTCAAACTCCAGTGGAAAACCATCGACTCACACTGGTGTGAAAAACTCTCAAAAGTCATATCTCAGTTATCTTGTGCGCAATCTACCCAGTTCGTTGCTTGAAGTATCCTTACGGTTGTTATTACTCCCATTCTTGTTTTCTAGATTTTTTTCTTTTACTGTTTTTTCCCTAATGTTGTCATTGCTGTTACTGGCAATTCTAAGTGGTCTTTCTTTGCTCTGTATTTCTTCGAATCCTCAAATTGTTGCATCTACGCAATCCACATTGTTGGCAAATCCTCTTCCTTCTTCTTTTCTTGTCATACCGAGTCGCATTCTGTCATCTCTAGGGTATAAGGCAATGGTTACCGCCATCGGTTTCCTTGTCCTTTGTTCCATTTATCTAAGCACCTCTCTTGTCCATTTTAAGAATGATTCAGAGTATCTTACTAGGAAGCTTGAATTTATCCCTTTGATCAGACTTCTGTTCCAGTTAGTTTCGATAATTGTTATATAATCAAGGTGATGATTTTTATATTAATCATTTTCGTAAATTATATTCTATTATCTAGTTTGATAAGGCTTTGAACTACTCGGTGTCTCTTAGTTCAGGTGCCATAGTCAGATGGTGCACTCTTACACCCGCGCGGAAAGGATATGACAATTATCATCAGTTATAATAAACCCCCAGACAGGAAATGGGGCCGTCGGAGTGAATTTAGTGGGTGGTTGTCGTCGGACTCGGAAGATATGATCCTGAGAATTTGATGATTTTGAAAAGACGATTAGTTGATGTCGACTGTTGAAGCGTGTGGTTGTTGTTTTTTTTTTGGGATCAGATCAAAGCAGATCAGTTTGGGTCTCGACCAGCAAAGATGACTTGAGATCTTAGACACCACAAGATGCACTGTGCGTGGTTGGTGGGGTCAACATAGTATGGTTAGCATAGGCTTTTATGATTTGTGTCTTTCTTCTCGTGTCGCCAAGGACTGAAAGGAATAAACTCGTTCGTACCGCCTGTATTTGTATTATTATTGTTGTTATTGATATCATCATGGCTGTACGACATAAGTTGTCGTGTCCTTATAATCTAACGTTTTTCTTTGTTACTTTTTGATTATGTTCGCTGCCAATATTCCTAGCAACTTGTAATTAATGCTTTCTTGATTTGAAAGCTCCATTCCTTCCTTTGTTTATCTTTCACTAATTTTCATCCAGGCATAATTTTTCAATCCCAAATTTCATTCGTATGTCCTGTTTGTATATCTTTATATCTTATATGGGTTTCTATTTCTGTTTTCATTTTTGTCAAATATCTTGAAATCTTCAATATAAATATGATAGTTTGACTTTGTATATTTGTAGACTATTTTGCAATTCTTCAGTATATAATTGAGTTGCATCAATGCTATAACAAATAGTAGGAGTGAGATAGAGTCTCCTTGGAAGATGTCTCTTGGATTTTAAATTTTATTAGGGTTTATTGTAGCTTAATTTTTAGCTTTATTTTCAGTTTCTTACACTCTTTCACCGGGTCTTTACCCAATACCTAGGGTAAAGGAAGGTAGTGATTATGATTATTCTGTGTATTTATGTCATTGCAGCCTCTTTTAGGTGATATTTTTCTGTCATATTAAAAGTAAAAAGTAAAGTTGGTGACCTCAGTCAAAGGTGACCCGAAAGCTCCCTTTTCAATAGCTACAACACCAAGGTGTAGGGAGGGCGCTACTCCATTCCTTGGATTGCTCCACTTTATCCTTGATCCTTACCTTACAATACTGAGTGTTAAGCAAGGCAGCCTCAAGTACCATTTTTTTGAGTCTTTGGTATGACTCGACCTGAGATTGAACCCCGGACTCCCGGACTATTGGCGAATGACCAGTTCCGCAAAGTGGAATTTTTGATATTATTCTGTGACTGTCGGGCTTGATTTTTAGTCATATGATACTTATATAATTGATATTATCACTAACTGGAAATAGATATAAAAATCAATGCTGTCTCTAGTTAGCTTTCAAGTGTTATCTCCCCTTAAATTCTACAATGAAAAGAGGAACGTAAACGGAATTGCATATTGAACTAGGTACAGATTTAATAGTAGTTTTTAAAAAATGGATCATTTTAATATAGATTGTAAAATGAATCAATTTTATTATCTTACATTGCTAAGAGATTTCTTTTGCTTTAAATAAAAATCTTTTATTAATCTGTAGTCATTTTGAAATTACATGTTTTAACATTCCAACAAAATGTTTAGAATTTCTGATTTCCAGGAAAACAATGTCATCGGCTAACAAACAAGATGAATCGGTTTGATTGTTAGAATAAGGAACATTCGAAAAGTAATGTCTCTGATTCATTTCCACGGAAACATTCTATACAGGGAATACCATAGCATCGTTTTATAGAATAAGTCTTCACTTACAAAGAATCATTTTTCTATAGAATCACCACCATTTCCTATACATTTCCCCAGCGATGAACAAGAGCATGTATGCCCAGTTCGTTTGAGAGTGGCTCCAAAAATACTGCATCCAATGTTATTATGTAGTTCTAAAATGATAGAGTCGGATGTTGGTGGTATGGCAATGGGTGTTGAATCTGAGTTGTTGCCAGAAAAAATGTTTACATTTATACACGAGCAGGATGCCAAGGTCAATTTTTTACGGAGTACAGATGGTTTGAATTCAGTATTTTCCTCCTCCATTATTGATTGCCATACAAACTCTAAAGAACCAGTCTGTCTTATTATTTACCCATTGCAGGGATGGAGAAGAAATGGATTCAGACCTTTTCCAAGAATATTGGAACGAAGGGAAACACTGACCAGGATTTGAACTCGTTCATCGAATTCATCTCCTAAGACGATAAACTTTACCTTACACCACAGTATCATTGATTATGAATTTTTTCTTGAAAATAATCCAGTACTCTTCTTGCTGTGCAGACCATGGAAAATTACTTAAATGAAATTTTTAAAAAAATAATAAAGATTTTTACACAAATTTGAACGAAGTTAAAACTTTCTAGTGGACAATAGTGCGAAGTGAAACACAGTTTATCCCGTCCAAGATTTGAACTCGAGTTGCCAATTTTATTTCCTACGACGATAAGCTTTACGTTTTGGGCGCATGGTAAAATGTCGTCTGATATAAAATCTGAGGTATTTTATTGAATTCTTCTATGCAGAGAAAATAGATGTTCATTGATGCTTAGTGACCTTAACAGAAGCTATAGAGTAAATATGAGCATAGTTTGGCAGTGGGCATTCCGTTTTCAACCGTGGCAACAATGATGTGAGAAAAGTTACGTTAAACATAGTTATCAATTCACAAAATGAACAGCCTTGAGCAGATCATCCTCCCGAAAGAGCCGATGAAAGATGGACAACATGGACATCTATTTCCCGAAAACGATGATGTCATCGCTGCAGTTAAAAAGTCAATTGTCCCAATTAAAGCAGATTTTTACGAGTTCAGACTCTAATTCATCACTCATGAAAATGTATTGCCGATGGTAGTGCCTATATTAGAAAAATTGTTGCTGAAAACTTGCTCTATGCAGCAGTGTTATTGTGGTCACTATATGTATTGCTGTTTTTGTGGAAATGAATAGGTCTTACTTTCGAAGTTTACTCAGCAAGTAGAAATTTGCAGTTACTTATATCCGCTGAAATCGAAATTTCAGATTGAAAAATCTACTCATGAAGTTAACAGTCTGCATCTCTCATAATTAATTTATGATATCTTTTAATTCTTTGGTCGAGAGTCATGCAATAAATAAGTTAGATTTTGCTGAAGTAGTTGACAATAGGAAGCACTGTTTACAGTTGCATCTATTTCAAGGAGATCGAAAGAGATGGGTCGTTTTATGTTCCAGAATTTTTATTTCATTGGAGATTGGTTGGTTGTTTAGGTTTTATGGCATATAAACCATTGTAGGTTGTTCAATGCCAAATCCATTTTTTACAAATAATCAGTTCTATTTCAAACAATTCAGTTTAGCATAATTACACAATTTAATTGTCAAAAACATTTCTATTTCAAGCTATTCAGTTTAGTCAAACACTTATAATTCAAAAGGTTCAGTTTAGTATAAGTATAGATTTTGTTTACACTCAATTAAATGTCAAAACAGTTCTATTTTAAACAATTCAGTTTAGCATAAGTACGTAGTTTGAATATAGGTACACAGTTTCATTGTCAAAAGCATTTCTATTTCAAGCTATTCAGTTCAGTTAAACAGTTCTAATTCAAACAATTCAGTTTAGTATAAGTGTGGTTTTTGTTCACACGCCATTAAATGTCAAAATATTTCTATTTCAAACAATTCTGTTTAGCATAAGTACGTAGTTTCGTTCTACTGAACCCGTAGATAGGGCCCCATCAGGTGCTACCATTCCGGGTCAGAGTGAACCTTGATGGCAATGAAGGGGTGCTCCACATTCCTCAAAGCTCCAGCATCACTGGAACCTCACCATCAGATTATTTAGTGTCATATCTAGGACACTGCAGAGGTGCAGTCAGAGTATTCTATAGCCCCAGCCGACTGGGTAATTTCACCGGAGAATAAGTGTGTTGCCACGTCATGGACTGTCGCTTTGACTCGGGCTAGTTGTGGCAAACTCATGTTTAACCCATTTGTAAACATTTTTAAAACTATGCTTCTTCATCTGTGAATTTCATATAGTTTGCACTTTTCAGTCACAAAAGATTTGATGACAGACCTCTGTTCGAGCCAGAAGCACTCAATTTTATTTGTCAGCATTTTGAATAGCCTTAAAATAAATATTTTTGCGAGATTAAAATTATTTTTGCAATAAACCAATTCCAAACAATGCATTGTTTACATTTACGAGAAAAAATTCTGGAAAACTTAAATGGCTTTTTTAAAGAAAATTTGGCTCATTTATTGAATGACCTTCGTGTTTATAGTTGTATTCTGATCAGATATTTCTTTTAATTCTATAAAACATCGAACATATTAAAAAAAAATGACTGTTCAGTTTGTTTTCTTCCATTTTAATGACATTAACCGTTGTAGGTTTTTTAATGCCAAAGCCCTCCCTGTAGAACAATAGTCGAGCAATCTAACCCATAGCTCGTGAGATAAGAGACTTTTCCGAATGTATTAGTCCAAAAGTGAATATAATTACGCGACTGGAGTTTGAACTCGCTCACAACGATATTGTAAACTAGCCACGACGTTACGAAGCTTTCCCCCGAAAAATTATGAAATCAACCGATTGATTAATTAAAAAAAATGTTATATTTTCACTTGGTTCGCATAGTAAATAGAAAATAAGGTCATAAAAATACCTCAATGAGTATGTTGCAGTTTCTATCAACTAATGTTCTTGATGTTTACCAACATGTATCAAAATTTTTTGCCGTGAAAATTGTGAATATGTATGCATGCATTTGTCAACCCCTCTGCACGAGCAGGATGTGACACAAGGCTAATTTTCAAGCATAATTTATCAGCTTTGAATTTGGAGTTTTCATTCTCCAAGACTGGTTGCCATACCAAGCCCAAAGAAGACAGTCTCCCCTATTAATTACTGATATCTGGAGAGAGAATAGTTGAATTCATACCTTTCCCAAGAGTATTAGCGCGATGTCAAATGCAAGCAGTCGCGTCCAGGAATTGAAGTCGGGCCGCCGTTTCCATTTCCTAAGTCGATAACCATTACACCAAGTGAATATGTATGTATGATACTAAGTGAGTGTAGTGAGAGAGAAATGTATCCAATCATTATAATGTATGTGTAAGACATGACATGAATTAATTCAGTAGATTCTTTGCCGTGGCAACATATATTGGAGTGGAGACATGGGCCAAATGTCTAATCTGTTATATCATGTCTCCACTGTTGAATTGCTGTTAGATTTTTCTATTCGTCCACACTGAACCAAGATATTATTCAATTATAGTCATTGGTTGAATTGTGTAACTAGATTGAATTGAATTTGTGTGTATTTTAATGGAATTTATGTGTCGAGCTACCTGCGCAAACCTTCATTTTTATCCTTTTGGATTTGGCATCAGTGCGTTTATATTTGATACATTAATTTCTGCCTATTCTTATCAATGAATATATATCTTCATAGATATATTTTTCATAAATATATATCTTCCACCCTGTTTGTGGAGTTTAGCATATGTTGACTGTATTCCTTGCAGAGCGGTAAGACTTTCCATATTCCCTCCAAACATGGAGTATGGCACTAAAATACATCTGAGTGTAGCACTAAAATGCAGCTAAAAGCGATGGAGCTCTGGTGAGTGTGAAGTGTCTATTCATAGACATTATTCTCAAATCAACTCCGACCTGGATTTGGTTTGGTTTAATGGCATATCAACCACTGTAAGTTATTTAATGCAAAATCCATTTTTATACATACAAACAGTTCTATTTCAAACGAATCAGTTTAACATAGGTACACAGTTTAGTTCTATTTGACCCCTAGATAGGAACCTATCCGGGGCTACTACTACGGGCCAGAGCGGACCTGGGAGCGATGGCAATGAAGTGGTATTCCACATTCCCCAAAGCTCCAGCATTACTGGAGCCTCACCATTAGATCATTTAGTGTCTTATCCAGGACACTCGTTGGTGGAGCCTTACCCCTCCGCAGAGATGCATTCGGTGTATTTTGCAGCCCCAGCCGACAGGGACATCCGACTCGCAGTAGTACAACTTGTTAGATCAATTTGCAATTGCAAAACTAGCAACTGCAAAATTTTTAATTTGCAAACAAATATATCTGTCTGAAAATTCATTTGTATTCGATAGTTACTTGATATCATAACACCATGTAAATTATATGTATTAAGAATAGTTACTTGAAGCTATAATTGTTTACTGTTGATTATTATTAGTTACTTGAATACTTGAAACCATTACATTGTATATAAATTATAAGTATTAGATAGGATTTTTTAAAACCATAAAGCTATGTGAAAATTATAGGGTCTGATAGGAATGCTTAATACGATATAACTGTGTGTAAAAAAAAATCTTAAGAAACAAAATCACAAAAAAATGTACTATTAACATGATTCCTTGACTTCTCAGCTTAAAATAAGCCCAGATGGGTTGACATGTCGTTAAACTCAGTCTATGAATAAATCAATCAACCTCTTCTTTCTCTTTCTCTTTCTCTCTCTCTCTCTCTCTCTCTCTCTCTCTCTCTTTGTTTCTCTCTGTCTGTCTGTCTGTCTGTCTCTATATATGTATATTTAATTAGTGAAAGCCAACTTTGAGGTTGAGACATGTTAGCATATTTTCGACCGGCACCAGTTGATATTCTAAAATCTGGGTATCAAAAGCTGATTTTCAAATCAAGTAAACAATCATGTAAGCTTGAAAATTTGGCGCAACACACTCTTCATTATCTTTGTGCGTTTGCTAGGCACTAGTAAACTCAGTAATGATATGGTGTGGATATTTTCTGATCATTTCTTTTCTCTCATCCACGCTATTGTCCTTTTTTCCTTCTTCGTTTCTATCATCTCCACCCTTTTAACTTCATTTCCTGTACCCTTTACATACGCTCTTCCCCCGTCACCTTCCATTTGCCTAAACACTTCAAACGAACGGCATTTCCTGGGATTCTTTAAGGACGTTGTCACCTAACTCATCCCTTCACTGGGCTCAAAACGAGCCTCACCCCGCCAGCGTCAGCAGCGGCAATTTTTTCCCTACTCCTCACTCTTGGTTCTTGAGACAAACAGAGGGCAGAATCAAGTACTCACATTGTTCATCTAGCCGCAAATTTAACTGTGTTTAAAATCCATCATTTGATAAAACGAAATGCGAAGCCTCTGATGCGTGCGTCTGATTTTCCTCCTGGTCATTCAAGTGGACAAAATACGGTCACTATCTTTATAAATCCATTCTCAACTCTCCACAGACACAGTTCAGCGCCCAAAAGCACTTGTTTCGTTCGTTCTTTTATCACATTCATTCTATCGTCTTTCCCTTTCAGATTTTTCAACTTAATGTCTTTCTCTTTTTCTTTTCTTTTCTTCGAACTTCATTCGTTATTCAATCAAGTTGCTATTAAATTCGTTTGTATTTTAACACATATTTTCTCAATATTTAATTATTATTATTATTATCATTATTTTTAATTTTCCGTTTTATTTTCGGTTTCTTAGAACCCTCTACCGGGTTTTTACTCAAGACCTCGGGTGAAGGGAAGATAGAGATTATGAGCATTATATGTATTTATGTTTTTGAAGGATATTTCTCAGTTATATTGGGTTTACTCTCCAAAAGAGATGAGCAGTTCCGCAAAGTGCATTTTTTGTAGTTCCTATCGGCTGACACGGCCAAGTATCTTGATAGTGTTTTTATATGTCTCTTTCATAATCATACCCAAAGCTCCTACTATTATTGGTTCGGTGGTGGCTTTAATACACCACATTTTCTCAATTTCTATTTCCATGCCAAGGTATTTATTTTATTATACAGGGTGGAACGATAAAATTGTCGCCCAAGAAAATCGACATGATTCCATTTCCGTTTAATGAAAACCGGTTTTCTTCTTTTTTTTTTTCTTTTTTTTTTTGCAGACCATCTACTAATGGGCCAGTTGTGTACAAATCCCAAGAGCGATAGGAGCCTTCTATCATGTCTGAAAGCGACACAATGTTCAACGAGCGATATCGGAGATGCGCCGCTGTACGACTCATGCTCTCTACCGATCCAAGTTATGACAGCCAGAACCATTGCTGAATTGCCACGAATAACAGGGATGTGTCAAGGGTGATGAAAACAAAGTTTCCGGCTACGGTTATGGTCTTTGGTGTGGTTTCAAGTGAGGGCCACATCATGCCACTTCACATCTTCGAAGTCGGCTTGAAAGTCAACACCAAAGTGTACCTGGATGTGCTGAAGAGTGTGGTGATCCCCTGGTGCAATTAGGTGGCCGCTGGCAGACCCTGTGTTTGGTATCAGGACTCAGCGCCGGCCCACAAATCCAAAGAGACCCAGGCTTGGCTTTAGAAGGAGTACTACGAATTTTTACCCTTCTCTCACAGGCCCCCTTCCTCCCCTGACCTAAACCCGCTGGACCTCTTCGTTTGGTCATACGTCGAGAACATCACCAACATGACCTCCCACAATACCAAAGCCAGCCTGATCGCCGCCATCCGCCGAGTATTCGCCGAGCTCCCGCCGGCGCTTGCGGAAAAGGCATGCTCCCAGTTCCGGATCCATATCGAGGCGGTGATTGAGGTTGAAGGCGGCTACATTGAATAGATGTCGGCTCTACTACATAATCAAGTTACCTGAATTGATTTTTTCAATACAAGTTTTAAAATAAAGCTGTAGTGTTATTTTCTTTAGGACGACAATTTTATCGTTCCACCCTGTATTCTTTAACTGATATGCTTTTATCTGTTAGTATTGCCATATCAATTAGAAGGCATGTTTTTCTTTTATAGTTCTTTACCATTATATCTGCTCTATTACTCTTTATTTTTTCTAAGTTTGGATAGCGAAGTCCAAGAGAATATTAACTCTTTTTTCTCGTATCAATTCTGGTTATACCATTTTTATAATGCGATATTCCAGGGTGTTTGCCGGCTTTCCGTTTAATGTAATGCCCTATTTTGAAAAAGAAATGTTTGATCATTTAACTATGTGAAAACAAATGATTGATGTTGAATTGTATAGTTAGTGATGCTTAGGAATACTTTAAAACATTTAACTGATTGCAAAAGAATGACCTTGGGCTTGTTTTAAAATTTTATCAACAAAATGTGTGTACAAATCATATATGTTTCATGTATATGTACAAAGAGGATTTAGCATTAAATAATCTACAATGGTTGATATGCCATAAAACTAAACCAAGGAGGCGTGTAGACGTGTAACACGTTGGTGGCACACTGAAGGTGTGACCACGAGAATTTCTGTGGGCGTCCTGAATATTATATTACAAGTAGAGACGAGCAGAGAAGAAAAGACTGCGTAAGGCAGCTACTAGATGTTACGTCGCTCTGGACTCTGGCCTTGCGCTAGACTGCCCAAAGTTGAGAAGCGAGGAGAAACTAAGATGATTCGATACCTTAAAATAGCCCTGTACAGGGGTCAAGAAAGTAGAGAAGTGGGGAGAAACTAAAATGATTCGATGCCTTGAGGTGGCCTTGTGCCAGTCTCGCGAAATTAGTGAACAAAGAAGAAAATCAGAGAGATTTCACAGAGGAACCGTATTGTTGCCCCTGTGTGTGTGTGCAAACTCATCCATCATTGACTTTCTTTCACTCTACCTATACGTACCTTTCCGGTTAAAAAAGAAAAAGAAAATTATATTATATTTTCATACATCAGCGTTGTTGTCTTTCTCTGCTATACAGCATAATCTCTCCAGCTATGAGCAAATTGTAAAGCAGACTGGAATCTTTAAGGCAACATGTCTCGGAGAAGGAAAACTTTGAATTCAAATAGCTGTAAGTAAAGTTGGTGACCTTAGTCGAGGGTGACCCGAAGGATCCCTTTTTAATAGCTACTAGAGTGTTCGCCAATGGCCCGGGAGACCTGGGTTCAATCCCAGGTCGAGTCATACCAAAGACTCAAAAAATGGTACTTGATGCCTCCTTGCTTAACACTCAGCATTATAAGGTACGGATCAAGGGTAAAGTAGAGCAATCCAGGGAAGGAGTAGCGCCCTCCCCTACACATTGGTGTAGTAGCTATCGAAAAGGGAGCCTTCGGGTTACCCTCGACTACGGTCGCCAACTTTTACTTTACACTTATGTGCAGGGAAGGGTGCTACTCCATTCACGGGATTGCTCTATTTTACCCTTATAACCCTGAGTGTTCAGCAAGGCGGCATCAAGTACCATTTTTTGAGTCTTTGGTATGACTCGACCAGGAATTGAAACCTAGTCTCCCGGACCATTGGTGTACTCTCTCCTCATGAGGCCAATTGCCCTGTACTTTGCTTAAAAACTGACCTTATGTCGTATCCTACCCATAGTACCAACCATGGCGAGTACTTTTCACGACATGAACCATTTTGGTCTCATTATATACACATACAAAAATACTGCAAACTTTTGACTCACCATCGTAAATAAAACAAGAGGGAGAAATTTAGATAAAAAAAGAAGAAAAAGTAACATGAGAACTAATAGAAAGAAAGAAAGAAAGAAAGAAAGAAAGAAAGAAAAGTCCGGAAAAAGGTTTTTTAAAAAAATAGAAAAGTTAAAAAGCAAGAATAAACAAAGAAAAAACATGAAAGAACAGTAACAAAAAAACAAAAACAAATAGAAGAAGAAGAAGAAGAAGAAGAAGAAGAAGAAGAAGAAGAAGAAGAAGAAATCATCACAAAAGGAAAAAAACAGAGTAGATGATGGTAATCAAGAGGAGAGAAACAAAAGAATGGAATAAGAAATAAAATATATAAAAAAAAGAACGAATAATTCGGAAGAAAAATAGAAATTAGGGAGTGTTAAAGTGAAAAATGAAAGCAAACTTATGACGTCCTCCATAATTCATAAGGCAACACTGATAGGTCCATAAATCTACTAAAGAAACAAAATGGTGGTATACGTCAATTGGCTGACTTTGGTCTTTTGAGCAGGGGTCGAAGGTAACAGCAAATAGCGTTAATAGCCTTGTAGTTGTCTTTTGCAAATTCCCCATTTCTCTTCCAGTTCACACCATCTGCTGTCACCTCAGTCCAATACTAATATATCTATTACCCTTTCTTGTGTTCCCATTGAGGCTGCCTGTAGGCTGGCTCTGTTAACAGAAATACTATCATCAAAACAATTACGTTCTGGATTTGGGTTGACACACACACCAAATCACGGTTACGTACCATCTCACCAGCCATGCGATCAGAAACGTTAGTACTTCACCTTTCATGCTTTCTTTTCAAGATTTTGAATTTTTTTTCTTTTTGTCTTTGTTTTATTCATATAACATCTGCCCGCCCAAAAAGAATTGGGAAGGAAAGAAATTGATAGATTGTGAGAAAGAGAAAGAAAAAGAAAGAAACCTACATACGTACAGAGATCACAGAGAGAGAGAGAGAGAGAGAGAGAGAGAGAGAGAGAGAGAGAGAGAGAGAGAGAGAGAGAGAATGAAAAAGAGAGATAGATTGATCAGACTTGGATAGGTACCTCGCACTGAAATAGATAAATAGATAGACAGAGACAGACAGACAGAGAGACAGACAAAGAGGCAGACAGAAAGGAATAAAATAAAAAGATGGATCGATCGAAAAGCATACCAACATAGATAGATAGATAGATAGATGTACTAATTTAGATAGATATACTAATTTAGATAGATAGATAGATAGATAGATAGAAAAATAAAACAGAGACGCAGAATATTAAATCAAGCCACTCCAAACAGCAACAAATAGAATCCCACAAATACCAACTCCATTCTATTACCTATCCCGTTGCGCACCCCAGAATAACTTCATTATTAATATTATTGCTATTGACTAACCTCACCAAATAACTTCACAGCAACCATCACTGTCAGCGTCATTCATCTCTCCAACTACCACAAATATCATTCCTTTGCCCACTACCAACACAATCAAACTTCCCCTCTTCATCACTGGACATTTTCCTTATCAACTTCGTTTCAATCACTTATGTTCTTCATAATCAATTTGAAATAAAACCGTTAAGATGAAAACTTTATTACTCAACCACTATGAATATATAGTAGACGGGACTTTTTTAAGCAATGGGGACGGGAAGATTATGTTGCGCCAATTTAAGTTGTAGATACCATTTGCATAGTAATCAGTATTTTAATTCTTGTTTTTTGATCTTGGCCTGGTTGAAAATCACAAGTAGCAGTTGGCAACTACTTCAACTATTTAGGAAAGTCTGGACTATACTGCAAGGAATCGTGGCTGTAATATTTCAAATACGCAAATCTTGAAGATTATTTATTGATTAATTCATTTCAATGGCATTTCAACCCGCCTAAAATTATTTTATGCCTAGAGGTTAGAGAATCACGTATATTGTACATATAAATTCACTTATTTGTTTTTTACAACTATTCCGATCTTATAGGAATAATTTGCAGGCAATTGTGCAGTTTCAAGTATTCGTATCTAATAATTATATGGTTTTAAGTAATTATGTCTATTTAATAATAATCATTTGTTTGCACACAGTTATATGGGTTCAAGTATAGCAAGGGATTAAGTAGTTCTATTTGACTCAGTGATAGGATCCTATTATATAACCACTCTGGGTCAGAGTGAATCAGGGAGTAATGACCATAATTTACACTAACATATTATCAAGTATTCCAATCTAATACAAATAATCGACGCACTATTGTTCAGTTTCAAGTATTCCTATGGAGAAATGGTAGATTTTCATGAATCTGACAAGATGATAAAAATAAGTGAAAAAGTGAATAAATCAAACACCTACAACGGGTTTAATGGTTATATTTCGTTTTTTATTAACAGAAGAACTTCATCAGACTAAACATTTTTTTGCATTTTTCTACATTTCCTCAATTACTAAAATGTAGAAGAACGCAAAAAAAGTTTTAGTCTGAGGAAGTTCTTCTTTTAAGTAAGAACGAAATATTATCATTCCAATGAAATAAGTATATGCTTTTAAGTAATTATTTCGATTTAATAATAATCATTAGTTTGCACACAGTTATATTGTTTCAAGTAACTAATAATAATAATCCTTAATTAACAACTATAGCTTCTAGTAACTATTCTTAATACAAATAATTTACTGTTATATGGCATCAAGTATTCCTATCAAATAGAGTCCATTTTCAAATAGATAATTTTGATGATCCATTGATGGAGCTCTAGTTGATACTATCCGTCCGGAACAGATTGGACTTGATAATAATGGCAATGAAGTGGTAACCGCACACTCTCCAGATCTCTAGAACTTGAGCCAGCCCAGTCGATTGGAGATGTAGAATACACCAACGGCATCTCTGTAGAGGGGTAAGATCCCCACAAGGAGTGTCATGTTTATGACACTAAACAATCTGATGGTGAGGCTTGAGTAAACCTAGAAGTTTGGGGAATGCAGAGTACCCCTTCATTGCCATCACTCCCAGGTCCACTCTGGCCCTGAGTGGTAGCACTTAAAAGGATCCTATCCATGGGTCAAATAGAACTATTTGACATTTAAACTGTGTACTAATACAAAACTGAATTGTTTGAAAGAGAACTGTTTTTACATTTAACTGTGTGTTAAAAAATGACTGATGTTCAATTGAATTGTTAGAGATACATAGCAATATTTGAAAAAATTTAACTATGCAAAGAAATGAGTAATTTTGAATAGAATTATTTGAGTTAAAAAACAATACTTGAAACTACTTGACTGTGTGTAAACAAATGATAAAAATTGAATAGAATTAAAAGTGTTAGATAGCAATAATTGAAACCATTTTACTGTGTGCAAAAAATGAGCTCTCAGTCTCGGTTGGCAAATTTAAAAATGTTTACAAATTATATATATTTAATAGATATGTATAAAAAGGATTTGGCATTAAATAACCAACAATGGTTGGTATGCCATAAAACCAAACCAAACCAAACCAAACCAAGAACTTGAGATTCACTATCAGTTCAGGGTGTCATATCAGGACAGTTTGTTTTTTTTATTGGGGTTTTAATCTTCTGCTGGGGAAAAGGTTTGTATCTTCTAAGTTCCATTGAGGGCCGTATATCTTGATGTGGGAGAACTGTTATTGTTTTCATGATCATCAATTACCCAATTTCACTACTCTTTGTATTCATTTATCTCAGTCTTTTTATCATCTATCTATCAATCTATCTATCTCTTCATTATCTATCTAATTATCAATCTATATTTGCCCAACCCCTCCCTCCCCTTTCAAGATATGACTTAACGTTAATTTTTTACAGGTTCAAATTCAAAGTTTTCCTTCTTCTCGACTGGTTGCCATAACAAGGTTAAAGAGATCAATCTGCCGTACAATTCACTCTTATAATGGCAGAACAGTTATATTCATACTTTTATAAAGGGTATTGCCGCAACAAGAAATGCAAAGAATGTTATTATAACAAGAGCACCACTGTTATTCTCTCTCTCTCTCTCTCTCTCTCTCTCTCTCTCTCTCTCTATATATATATATATATATATATATATATTATATTATAACAGTGTTGGTTGTCACTAAATCACTTTGTGGGTTTGTGTCGAACCAAGCGCAATATAATATGGAGAGTGCTCAATATTTAGGATAGAGCTATTATATAATAATAATAATAATAATAATAATAATAATAATAATAATAATAATAAATAGTTATATATTAGATATATATATTTAATTCATGGAATTTAGACTGTGACCTCTGGGTTTCATGGAGATTTTTTTGCAAAACAACAATCCTCTGGCAGTTGAGATTCATTTCATTTTCTTAACTGCCTGATGATTGTTGTTTTTCAAAAAACTCCAAGAAACCCAGGGGTCGCAGTCTAAATTCCATGAATTAAATATATATATACGATGCACGTATATATATATATATATATATATATATATATATATATATAACAGTCTGTTCATTATCTTTCGATCTATCACAGTCTGTTCATTAACCATCCATCCAGCTATATATCTATTTCTCTACTCTAGAACTTACCTGGTGGCCGACAAAGATTTGCCTCAGGAGCATGGTGTTATTTTTGAAGTGTCAAATTTAAGATTTGAAATACTGGTTTTCAAGGCCGGCAACTCCCCACCACCACCATTAAGATTACATTTCTGTGTATGTCTTCGCAGATTTTATACACCGACTCACAAACACAAGGTGTGGGTGAGGGACAGAAGTAACAACACAGTCAATAACAAAATTGGAAGTGGTCTACCTTTTTAATTTTCAGCCAATATCTCTCTTTCTCCATCGTTCAATGAAATGGATATGCTACATGACTGATTATTTTTCGTCGCTTCTTTAAAAAATAAAAGCAAACAAAAAAAACAATTTTTTCTCCTTACGATGACCAACTAGTTTATTTTTACATGATCATATTGAATACTAACAATTTTCAAAAATATCTATTTGACCCATCGATGAGAACAATTAAGATACGAACCTCATTATCAGATGCATAATCTGGACACATCATTTTTTTTTCGGAGGGGAGAATTTTACCTCTCAGCAGCTGGCGTATTCTAAATTCAGTTGATAGAATGAAGAATTTTATTAGAGCAGTTCATGCTTTAACATTGAGAATAACGCAATTTCCAGTCCAATTGTATATAAAGGAAACTGGAAAATGCTTATAAGAATCTTTCAATTCATGATCGTCTGCAGTATCAATATTATCAAAGACTCTAGTTACACTAAGGATACAACAGGTTCACAGATCACACATAAATCTACTTCAAATGTAAAAACAAAGGTATTTAATGTATTAATAGTATTTATCACTTCCGTGACCCTACTTCAAGTGACCCAATTTTCGAAGACTGATTTTCCTTCGACTCCTTCTCCATTTAATAGAATGTTGTAACTCAATATTCTTACTCCAATTTTTACCTATTTCATCTGGTGCTAAGTCATTGTTCAATATCGATTACATCTGTATTGTTGAAAGGAACATCTGTTAAGGAGATGGCTGCAATTAAACTGGATTTGTAGCAGATTTTATGATTAAATGATTGATTTTAATGGCATGTCAACTCGTTTGAACTTATTTTGAGTTTAGAGTTTAGGGAATTGCATATATTGTACGTTTGAATTTAATTTTTTTTGTTGAATTTTTTTTTTTTTTTTTGCGCAAAGTTATATGATATCAAATATTCCTATCTAATGCAAATTATTTGCACATAGTTTTATGGTTTCAAGTATTTCTATCTAATGCTAATAATTATATGGTTTCAAGTCATAATTTCTATTTAATAATAATCATTTGTTTGTATAACGTTGTATGGTTTTAGGTAACTGATATAAGGTTTGGTTTGGTTTCTTTGTCGGTTATTAAAAGCCATAGCCATCCTTGTAGAACGACTGTAGTCGTACTATTTAATCCATGGCTAGAAATATAGGTGTTCATACTTTTTCCAAGTGTAAGTAAAGTTTGCGACCTTTGTCGAGAGTGGCCTAAAGGCTCCCTTTTCAATAGCTACCACACCGACGTGTAGGGTGGGAGGCGCTACTCCTTTACCCTTGACCCTTACCTTATAATGCTGAATGTTAAGCAAGGCGGCATCAAGTACTATTTTTTGAGTCTTTGGTATGACTCGACCTGGGATTGAACCCCGGTATCCCAGAACATTGGCAAACACTCTACTCATTAGATCACAGTGCGATTGAAGCTCGAACTCACTTACAACGATGTCGTAGTCCAGCACGTTAGCAATTACGCCAGAATTAATATTGATAATAATCAGCAAAGAATATTAATATTGATATTAATAATAATCTGTAGAGGATTACAGTTTCAAATAATACAGCCCAATCAGCTGGGGATGGAACATACACCGACTGTATCTCTGCAGAAGTGTAAACGAGTGTCCTGGATATAACACGAAACAATTTGATGGTGAGGCTCCAGTAATACTGAAGCTCTGGGAATTGCGGAGTACCCCTTCTTATCTATGGGTTAAATAGAGCTGTTTGACATTTAAACTGAGTGCAAACGAATGACTTATGCTAAATTGAATTCTTTAAAATAAAGCAATTTGATCATTTCACTGTGTGTAAATAAATGACTGATGTTTAATTGGATTGTTAATGATACATAGCAATACTCTGAACGATTTAACAGTGTGCAAATGAATGAGCTTAGGCTCGTTTAAAAACTTTATTAACAAAATGTGTTAACAAATCATATATATTTAATGTAAATGTATAAGAAGGATTTGGCATATAGTAACCTTCAATGGTTGATATGCCATAAAACCAAACCAAACTAAACTTCAAGTAACAATTATTGATACAAATAATTTGCCCACAGTACTGCGGTATCAAGTATTCCAATCTAATACAAATAACTTCCAGACAGTTGTATGACTTCAAGCACTTCTATGTAGAGGTAATGATTTATACACAGTTATATAGTTTTAAGCAACCATTTCCATTTAATAATAATGCTTTTTTTTTTCATTAAATAGCGTACACATAGATTGTTTTGGTTTTCTTTTGTTTTGTTTCATGGCATATCAACTATTATAGGTTAATAATTCCATATACATTTTATACATATAGACAGTTCTATTTCAAACAATTCAGTTTTGTATAAGCATAGTTTTTTGTTTACACACAGTTTCAATGTCAAAAACAGTCCTATTTCGAACAATATAATTTAGCATAAGTACAAAGTTTAGTTTTATTTGACCCATTGATAGGATCCTTTCAGGTGCTATCATTACTGGCCAGAGTGGACCTGGAAGCGATTGCAACGAAAGAGTACTCCGCATACCCCATACCTAGTCCGTCCTACTATTGACCCATAGCTGGAGGGAGAATAAGGGGGTTCATACCTTTCCCAAGGGTATTTGCCCAAAAGTGAACGTAATAGCGCGACTGGAGTACGAACTCGCGTACTACGATTCCGCAGTTCATCGCTTTAACCATTACATTCATTGCTCCAAGGTACATGAGAATAGATTTTATAAGTTTTAAGAACAGACAGTTCTGTTTAATAATCAAATAGGAGTAAGTGACGACCGTAGTCGAGGGTGACCTGAGGGCTCTTTTAGGGGTAATTAGTTGATATAATTCATAATTATAATTTGTTACAATATTTTCATATGTGTGCAACACAATCTTATCCGGTATTCATCTAGTATCCTACAACTACCAAAATGTGGCACAATGCCTTTTTAACATGGGAGCCAGTCGCAAGGCCATGGCGCAGACACGCCCAACGGCATTCCCTTAAAAACGGGAACCTCAGGCGTCAGGCGATAAACCAAGCTTTGCTGGAGCAGATGAGAGCTTGGGAGGACGGCCCCACTGAGGCCATGGAGAATCGGTCTTAGTCACGTGACACGAATGCCGGACTTTTCCGGTACCCATGTCAGACAGCCACGACCGACTACCACAAAAGCCAAGACACACCCGACCCGAACAACGTACCAGGTAACACGGCAGGCCGAAGTGTGTCGAGGCTCACTGAGAGGACTCAATACAGAGCCGGTAACACAATCTGACCCTTTCGATCGACTTTTTAACTGAAGATTTACTTGTTTTCTTGATTTACAACTTGGTTTATCCGATTTGCATTTTCTTGATCAGGAAAGACGTTTCGTTTTTTTTTTAAATCACACTAAGGCCCGAGTAGGAATTCTAGTAGGTAGTTACAGCTGTTGTAATATATATATATTGTGAAAATCAAGCCATAATCATGTCTTTTATTAAAGCTATAAAACCCTGTTCAAGACAAGGTTTGAATACAATGGTGAGGCTTATAATACGCCAACTACATGATGTACAGATGGGCAAAACCACCGATAATAAAAGAATGAAGCCATAGTACTGGAGCCCTAGGCTGTGGGTCGTAACCCTTCATTACTCTTACTCACAGGTCCACTCTGAACGGTAATAGTTAAATTCTCAGCTATGGTTCAAATAGATCTGTTTGAAAATCATTTATATTAAGATAGGAATATTTGAAATTATACCTTTCTGCAAACAAGTGAATATCATTATTATTAAAGAGGAATAGTAGGGAATCGTAGTACGCGAGTTCGTACTCCAGTCGCGCCATTACGTTCACTTTCGGGCAAATACCCTTGGGAAAGGTATGAACCCCCTTATTCTCCCTCCAGCTATGGGTAAATAGTAGGACGGACTAGGTTCTTCAGCCTTGGTGAGGCAACTAGTCTAGGAGAAGGAAAACTCTGAATTCAAACCTGTTAAACTCCGCTTAAAAATTGACCTTGTGTCATATCCTACCCGAGCGGAGGGGTTGGTAAATAAAAAAGAGGAATATTTTTCAAGAATTGTGCATAAAACATTTTATTTGAAAGGAATACTTGATACCCTATTACTGGATAGAGATTATTTGAACTACAAAAGAATACTTGATGCCATTTTACTGAATAGAGATTATTTGAATTTTAAAGGAATAGTTGATATCATTTAACTGCGGAAATAAATGATTTCTATTATTGATTCGGAAAAGTTTAGTTCGGTTGCTTTTTTTAACTACGTGGGTTACTTAATGCTTAAACCATTTATGTCGAAGAACAGCAGTGGTACAAATCAACTCATAGCTGCGAGATAAGAGGGTTCATACATTTCTAAATCCTAGAGTGAATGTAATAGTGCGACTGGTGTTCGAAAACACTCCTTTCTCGGCCACAGTCCAGCATTTTAACCCTTACGCTATCTATTTATCTAAGTAAATCTGTGTTTATTCCTTCCTTTTTCTTTCTTTCATGCTTTCTTTCTTTCCATGCGTTTTTTTACGGTTTTTAAGCTCGAGTTGAGATGCCCTATACAATTTTATTTTTAGTTTTTTAGTTTCTTTATTCCTTGAAAAGTATAGGAATATATTTAGATATACATTTTTATATAACTTCTGGGTTCAATATAAAAAATAAGAAGAGTATTACTTTATATAATGTGACTTTTGAGTCTGTTTTTATTTCGACAAAATTTTAATGTATCAGTGTTTGTTTTTTTTTTAAAATATGCTTTGTACAAAAATCCTTATCTTAGTTGTTATAACCATCAAATTTCGGCCCATATACTCACCGGCCTTTTTTAGAAAATGTGTTGAACTAAGTGTAGTAGAAAAATTTGTAAGAATTAAAATGTTAGTCCAAATGACTGATCAAATAATCACAATATTTCAAACGGATGTTTACATCTGGTCTCACAAATTATTTATATCTTCATATGATATTCCATCATTGTGACTTGTGCCAACAAATATGTACTGAGTTTCTAACATTGGCCTTGTGTCAAACATTGCTTCCCCTGAGTAAATCGAAAGATTATGAGACTTATTAATGATTTAAGAGAGTGTTTTTTCCTTTACAGTCGAATTTGGGCTTATACATAAATATATAGGTGGGTGCGAGTGTGCCTCTGGGTGTGTATGTGTGTATGCATGCATATGGGTGTGTCTCTCCATATGCCTCTCACTCTCTCTTTCAAATTCACTCATTCAATCTCTCTCCATCTTTCTTTCTCTATCTTTCTTTCTCTATCTTTCTATCTATCTCACTCACTCTTTTTTCTCCCCTCCTCTATATATCTCTGTCCCTCTCTGTCTTTCTATCAGTCAATATACATGCGGGTGTGTGTGTGTGTGTGTGTGTGTGTGTGTGTGCCTCTTTCTGTCACTACGTCTTTCATTTACTCTCTCTCTCTCTCTCTCAGTGTCTCTCTCTCTCTCATTCGTCCACTATATATATCTTCCCCCCTCTCTCTCTCTCTCCCATTTTCTGTGTCTGTGTCTCTTTCTGTCTTTCTCTCTATCCCGAAGTTAATATTTATGGTGGTTCCTATGTGTCTATATATGTGCGTATGCCTCTCTTTCTCATCCTCACACACTTTCTGTCTCTTTCTCTCTCTCATTCACTTACTCTATCTCTGTCTCTCTTTTGTATTCACTCACTCACCTACTCTCTCTATTTTCAGATCTTCCTCTGTGTCTGTCTATCTGTCTAAGAATACATATGTGGAAGATTGTTTGCCATGTGTGTGTGTGTGTGTGTGTGTGTGTGTGTGTGTGTGTGTGTGTGTGTGTGTGTGTGTGCCTCCCTTCCACTTTCACGCTCATATACTCGATTTATCTCTATCTCTCTTTCTCTCATATTCTCTCCCTTTCCTTCATTCTCTTTTTCTCTCTCCTCTCTCTCATTTACTCTATGTTTCTGTCTATCTGTCGCTCTCTGTAGATAAATGTGAGTGCGTGTGTGCCTTTATGTGGTGTGTATGTGTGCGTTCTTCTCTTTCTCTGTATCTCTCTCTCTCTCTCTCTCTCTTATCCCCATTCTATCTCATTGTATCAGTCTGTATGTCTATTTCTCTCTCTCTCTCTCTCTCTCTCTGATTATACATGTGTGCCTTTAGGTGAGTGTATATTTGTGTATGTATGTATGTATGTATGTATGTATGTATGTATGTATGTGTGTGCTTCTATCTCTCTCTAATTTTCTCTCTCTCTTTCTCTCTCTCTCTCTCTCTTATCCTCATTCTATCTCATTGTATCAGTCTGTATGTCTATTTCTCTCTCTCTCTCTCTCTCTCTCTCTCTCTCTGCTTATACATGTGTGCCTTTAGGTGAGTGTGTATTTGTGTATGTATGTATGTATGTGTGTGTTTCTATCTCTCTCTAATTTTCTCTCTCTCTCTCTCTCTCTCTCTCTGCTTATACATGTGTGGCTTTAGGTGAGTGTGTATTTGTGTATGTATGTATGTATGTGTGTGTTTCTATCTCTCTCTAATTTTCTCTCTCTCTTTCTCTCTCTCTCTCTCTCTCTTACTTTATTTCTATCTGTCTTCCTCTATTTTCATCTCTCTCTTTCTCAGTATATATTTTTCTCTCTGTATCTCTGTGTGAATTCTCTTTTCTTGACATTCTCATCATTTTTCTTGCTGGCCTCCGTCCCACCAAATTAATATTCATTTGCGAATCCAACATTTCCCGTTTTTCAAAAGCAACCCCTATCCGACCTTAACCATCAACCTCCGACATTGACATTAACAACGTTCTATCCCTCTCTCCAAATCAGAATTCAAACGCTAAACCGTAACTCAAAAATACAACAAATCTGTAAAAAAGAAACAAAAAAAAAACTCCCCTTAAATACATTCCCAATAGTTACTCTTGTCCCTCCCTTTCAACTGACCAAAAACATAGTAAATCGGTTACTATGGAAACACCAGAAAAACAAGTGAAGGGAGTGAATGATTAGATTAGTGGCACCCTGGGGAGAGTCATACTGTTACTAGGGATGGGGATAATGCTAATAATGCCTGAATATGATGGGGGTTGCGAAAAGGACATCGTTGGGGCTTCATCTAATCCATTTTTCTACTTTTACAGCTTCATTCTAGGTTCGACCCCGAGGGAAACTCCTGACCCAAGAACGTGCGCATGACATGGCTAACGCCTCGAAACAAATGGTATTCGGTGGATAACAATCGGTCCCGACTAACATCATCATCATAATAACTATTACAAAGATGACGTCAAGCTGCATCTTAGTAACAATAATGTTCATGTATACGATGGCAATAATTATAGTTAACATCGTGCTGTCGACTAACGGTAAAAAGGTGGATATTGGGGTACCTGCGTTCAATGATGACTATAATGGAGTCACGATTTTTAAAACTTCATATGACAATGTTCAAATTGGGGTCGACTCGCGCGCTTACAGAGTTTGAAGCAGTGGTAGGGGCTTATTAAGCATAGCTAAGTCTGGCACAAGGTTACAGCAACGATAGTCATAATAGTTGCAAATCTGTAGAAAAAGCTAATTTACCATCACACATCAGTAAATGATCGATATGGACCTTATAATAAAGATTTAAGGAATTAAATTAAGCCGGCAACAAAAACATACAAAGTAATCAGTCTATAGATACCATCATCGCTCTCTCTCTCTATCTATCTATGTCAGTCTCTGTCTCTGTCTCTGTCTCTCTCTGTCTCTCTCTCTGTCTCTCTCTCTGTGCGTGTGTGTTTATAAGGACCAGTTAAGTATGACCACAACTAAAGATAGAATTTATAAGAGTATTAATGTTCTACAATATCAGCTTGATCATAACGTGACAACAAATGGCCTCCTCCTCTTCCTCCACCTCCTCCTCCTCTTCCTTCTCCTCCTTCTTCATACACACACACACACACACACACACACATATATATATATATATATATATATATATATATTAGATTGCGGAGACAAAGAGTCAACGCTGCTTGATGACTGGTCATCGTCTTCGCAATCAACGCTATCACCGATATTTATTTATTGATATAGCAAAGTACAATATATATATATATATATATATATATATATATATATATATATATATATATTGAGGAGGCACTCGTAGTCTGATGGTAATCTACGAAATGGACTCGATGACCCTTGTTCAAAAATCCTAAACGAGTTTGTTCGCATTTCAGGTAGCACTCATACACTAGAAAAACCAATGCATCCATCTATTCTCACTCCACCTATGGGTTATTAGTAGGCCAGACTGAGCTCTTTATTCTTGTTATGGCAATAGATTTAGGAGAAGGAAACCTCTGAATTCAAAGCTTTAAAACACTAGGAAAAATTGACCTCATGTCACATCCGGCTAATGATACAAAGGGACTGGTATATATATATATATATATATATATATATATAATCTGTCTGTGGATGACTCTATATATATATATATATATATATATATATAAGCGTCTGTGTCAATTTGTTTAACTTTGGGTTCGACAAGCTTCTGAGTAGTGTAATACTCAACTTGGCAAAAGTACCATTTTTTTCTTTTTGGTGATATCTAATTCATCAAGTTTGCTTTGAAAAATCGCATATTTTAAAACAAAAAGTAAGACTTAAAATGATTGTTACTTCAGTCTTTCTTTCAGACTTTATTTCAATGTTTCTTTTGAATAAACTGTTTTGTTTAAAGAAGCAAATTTGTTGGCAAATTTCATAATTTTCTTATTCCTAATTATAAAAGTTATTTGATTTCATCTTGTTTATTGTTTTGGTGCATTTGATTACGACACACTAATTTTATGGTGTTACTTTTTTTCTACGATTACTATATGAATTATTTCTACCAGCATATATATATATATATATATATATATATATATATATATATATATATTTATATATATATATATATATAACTGGAAGAAAACTCAAAACCTCGTTAAATTGTCTTTATAAATCTATTTTGGCAATAAATATAATCTTCGTTTCTTCAGATGACTTACACGCGTAATTTGAGGGTGAAAAACAGCAAATATGGATTACAGAATGAATATATATATATATATATATATATATATATATATATATATATATATATATATATATATATATATAAATTCATAAAGAAAGGAAAGGGAGTTTAAACAATAGAGTATTAAAAGAACCAAGAAGCCAGAAAAATGGAGTTCCTGTAATTGACCCATTCTAATTTGAGCATGTGTTAGGTTTATCGTAGCTGGTGGAATTCTTGAATAATGTAAGCTTGCAAACTAAATTATTGTCTTTTTTATTTTTATTTTTACTTCTTTAACATGTGTTTAATCCCTAAGTTAATTGGTCTATCATCTTCCTCCTCCCCACTAAAAAACTTTTTGGCATCCATCAGGTGCCTTTAATTTATGCCCGACTGCTATTTCCATAGATTTATATGAAATACCTCATATATTCTATACACGAAAAATCCACATCCATTGTCTTCGGACAACGACTGTATATTACCGATATATATATATACATATATATATATATATATATATATATATATATATATATATATACGAGGTTCATAGACTGTAAAAGTCATACGACGACGTCATATTTTTTGTTGATTTTTTGCCAATATCTGAGCTCTGTATCACTGATGGAAGTGTAAGGACGACTTAGGTGACTGTTTAAAAATAAACCACATTTGGTCATATTCCATAAGAATATCTTGGTCAACTGATGAAAATTTCAGCTGACCCTCGTATAATATATATATATATATATATATATATATATATATATATATTTGTGTGTGTGTGTGTGTGTGTGTGTGTGTGTGTACAAATCCGATGATGTTATTTCTGAATCAGACTGGTGAGACTTAATCTTGCCAGAAATTTTGACAAGATATATCAGGAGCAATATTTTAACGTAATTTGCAATTAAATGTCGGGTCTGTATCTTTTAATTTTCTTCTTAGGGGAAATATTATCGACTATTAAATTTGACTACATTTTATTTCCTTTTAATTTGTTAGTTATTGAAACTCACTCGGTCCATAAATCTACGAAAAAGAGAAACAACATAGATCGAAAAAAAATGTGATAACTTTCAATATTACCTTTACCTTCGCGAGGTGTGCAAGTGGAGAAGAAAGAGAAATCTAATCTTTTAAATTCATTCTTTATTCTTTCGAAAAAGAACCGATACAACCTCCCCTCACCCTATAAAAAATCAGAAATGAAATGTTTAATGCTGGAAAATAATTTCACTGCAAATGAAGGTCATGTATTTTATTCACATTTGTACACCGTCAGATTTACTTCTATTTTCTTATATATATTTATCTATCTGTCTATATAGTTATCCACAGACAGACGGTTTCGTTATATCACAACTCTTCAATGTGGCTAGACACGTAGGACGCTTCAGGCTAGGATTAAAACTCGCCCAAATTTACATTAGACTTAGTAGCATACCACTCAGCCAGCAGTCGACATACATCAGCTCGGGAATTATAAGGCATTATGAAGTAGCTTTCGTTTATTTACATTTTGCCTTATTGAATACCACAGAGCTCAATTCATACGAAGAACAAACATTAACTTATCATTTCAAAAATTATCACGAGTCAAAATTAAATCTAATTAAAGAAAATAAATATGTGAATAAATATGTGATCTTGTATATTCTGAATTTTATTTAGATTAGATTTTTTAGTAGTTAAATGAATTCACATATTTTTGCGGTTTGTTAAAAGTTTAATGAAAAAAAAAAAATGAAATTTTTATCCTCTGAAGACCTTGTGTTTTTCATATTTGTACATTTTCATCATCATCATCATCATCATCATGAAGCTAAGCCACTAGCAAGATTACCCCACTCTCTCTCTCTCTTTGTTCATTTGACTCTATCGTCCATCGCTTCCGACAGGTCTTCCAGGCTACATCCTTTGTACGTACAGAACTGTTGTGGATAAGTTCTGTCTGGTCGTCCAACACCTGCTTGTCCGTGTGAAGGGGTCCGTAGAAGAACGTCGCTTATGAGTTTGTCCTTACTCCTCCAGCAGTGTCCCACATGTCTTGTTCATCTAGTTTGGGTGGTTTACGAGATGGGTGGTCGGTGGTCGCACAGCTGTTGTTTTGTGGGATGTTGCCTTTCGGATTTGCTCAATATAGCTCGAAGCGTTCTTGTGAAATTGCCGTCAACCTTTTTCTCCATACGCTTAGTCAGCATCCATGTGGTTCATCCATATAGTAGTATTGACACGACCGCTGCTAGGAAAAAATTGAGCTTTATTTTATCGGATAAGTCTGACTTCCATACGACCGATAACCTCTCGGTAACTGTCCATGCCTTCGCTAGTTGTGTATTGATATCATTTTCGGTTGATGAGACGGTCACAAAATCAAATACTGTCCATAACTTTGACTTTCACGTACCGTGTGCAAGTCGATAGTCATCTATATATCAATACAGTGTGTAACTATTTGTTTTTATACTCCTATTTACCCAACCCCTCCGCTCGGACAGGATATGACACAAAGTCAATTTTTAAGCGGAATTTAACAGGTTTGAATTCAGAGTTTTCCTTCTCCTAGTTGCCTCATCAAGGCTGAAGGACCTAGTCTGTCCAACTATTTAGCCATAGCTGGAGGGAGAATAATTGGATTCATACATTTCCCAAGGGTATTAGAGCTATGTGAAATGCAATCAGTCTCGTCCAGGATTTGAACTCGTGTCGCCGTATCCGTTTCCTACGACGATAACCATTACACCACGGTCACCTCCATATTTGTTTTTATACTAGTTCTTTTTACTGAGCACGCGTGTATAATCAAGAGAAGGAAAGAAAAGCCAAAACGTCTATAAAGTAAAAGTAAAGTTGGCGACCGAAGTCGAAGGCGACTAGAAGGCTCCCTTTTCGATAGCTACTACACTGAGGTAGAGGGGAGGGCGCTACTCCTGTCCCTGGATTGCTCCACATTACCCTTGATACGTACCTTATATTGGTGAGTGTTAAGCAAAGAGGTATCAAGTACCATTTTAAAAGTCTTTGGTATGACGCAACCTGGGATTGAACCCATAGTAATGAAAATATATAGCTTTTATTTGTAAAAATAGTCGGGCATTTGTTAAAGAATATTCAACACCTCACAATTGAAGTCATGGCCAGAATTTGACGTAGTGAACATCATAACATTTTTTTTTTGATTGGCTGTGCTTTCTAAGAGTATCGAGCACTTTAAAAATATATTTGGGTAATCAATCACCCAAAACGTTTACATTAATAATAATAATATTTGAAAAATACTTAGATATTGCCAGAGAAATGAAGAAGCTGTGGAACATGAAGGTGACAGTGATACCTATTGAAGTTGGATCACTTAGAAACTGGAGCAACTTGAGATCAGAGGAAGCATCGAGACCGTCCTATCCAGAGCAATGCTTAGATAAGATAATCTAAAATAATCCTGGAAACCGGAGGAGGCTTGTTGTCATTCTTACTCCAGTGAAAACCCACTAATTAAAACTAGTCCAAAAAAACTCGTATAGAGTGAAAATAATACACACACACACACACACACATGCACACACACACACACACACACACATATATATATATATATATATATATATATATATACCTATGCCGGTGATTAAATGTTTTTGCCAGAGAAACTCAAGTTAGCAAAATCCCATATTCATTTCGCATCAATGCCCTTCTGAAAGGTGTGAATCCATCTTTTCCTCCGTTCCTCAGTTACATATAAAACAGTAGGAGAGAAAGAGTTCTTTAAGTTCCGTAGGGCTATTATCTGAGAAGAATAGCTCCAAATTCAAATATTGGCCAAAGCATCACAAACTACCTTGGCAGGATAAGGCCTATGACTCCCAAAGTCTTACACCCCTTAATGAAGGCTTGCGTCCTGAAGTAGTCTGACAAAAAAAAGGGAAAAATGGTGGTCGTAGGGAGATTAAAGAGAAAGAGAGAGAGAGAGAGAGAGAGAGAGAGAGAGAGAGAGATTTACAATACTAAACTTCTTTTGGAAAGTGGAAGATTGTGATGCGTCAATTCATAAAAGGTTTATCTGCTTATCTCTGTATCTATTTATCAAGATTGATATAACCAAACTAAATAGGTTCTCGGAAGTCGACATGCCTGCGGCATTCATATCCACGCACTTAGCCGAACGGAAGTGATAATGTCATAGCAGAAGGAAATCGCCAATAATTTTCTCATAAGAGGATTGACTTCCCCACTACCGGCACTCCACTTTTTCCTTCACCATTGCCATAACTGACTGTGCATAAAAAGCCTTAACTACATGAAACCCCGTATATAGTAATGGCATTCTCTCACCCGCACTTATAACTTACTTATTATTAATTTAGAGGTCATTAGAATCTCTTTTTTATCTTCTTTTCACACATCCTCTTTTACCACGTGTGTCCGTATTTCTCTCCGTCCTCTCGTCCGCGTGTCACTCCGTTCCTTCGTCCGTGTGTCACTTTGTCCGGCCTTTTGTCGCGTGAAGGTTTCCAGGGAGAACTTAAATGAAAGGAAGGCATTTACGACTCAAAGGAAAAAAATAAAAAGAGACGTGAATAGCAGATGAAAAAAAAAAGTATGAATTTGTGTTTGTTTGGCTGCAATATCAAAACGAAGTGCTCTAAGCGTTACGGCTATCATTTAAAAAAAATGGATTCAGTGGTCAGAGTTCAAGTTCTGGATGATCTTGTTTGCGTTTCACTTTCGCGCTAATGTTTTCAAGAAAGGCATGAATCAGTCCGTTCTCGCCATAGCTATGGGTAAGTAGAAGTGGACAATGGGTTCTTTAACTTAAGCAACCAGTCAAGGGGATGAAAAACTCGGATATAAAAAAAAGCTGTACTTCGCTTAAAATCTGACTTTGTGTCGTATCCTGTCAAGCAACTAGACTGGGAGAACGAAAATTTCGCTTAAAAGTAGCTTTGTATTATATTCTGATCGTAGCGAAGTGCTTGGTTAATGAATAATGTGTGTGCATATGTATGTGCGTGTGTGTTTTAAAAGTACATCTGAAAATTGAATTGTTGAAATTAAAAATTTAATCAAATTTAAATTGTTAAATTGAATTTGATTTGTTAATTTCAACAACTCGGTTTTCATTTCACAATTCTTTTTTCTTGGTTGTTTGGAGTTAAGTACACAGTTTAATTGTCAAAAACATTTCTATTTCAAGCTATTCAGTTTTGTCAAACAGTTCTAATTCAAAGAATTTAATTTAGTATACGTATTTTTTGTTTACACAATTAAATGTCAAAACAGTTCTATTTCGAACAATTCAGTTTAGTGGAGGAACAGTTTCAATGTCAAAAACAGTTCTTTTTCAAACAATTCACTTTAGCATACGTACGCAGTTTACAACTCAAAACAGTTGTATTTCAAGTACTTCAGTTTAATATAAGTACGCGGTTTAGTTCTATTTAAACCACTGATTGGGCCCCATCAGATGCTACCACTCCAGGCAAGAGTGGACCTGGAAGCGATGGCAGTTAAGGGATGCTCCACATTCCCCAAAGCTCCAGCATTACTGGAACCTCCCTATTAGATTGTTTAGTGTCAGGTGCAGTCGGCGTATTCTGCAGCCACAACCGAATGGACAAAATTCTTTTTGAGAAGACAGACTGACCTCTTTAGTCTTGGATAGACAACTAATCTAGGAGAAGGTCAATTCTGAATTCTAATCAGCTGTTCTCACTTTAAATGTTTACCTTGTGTGATATCCTGCCCGGCTTGTATAAATACATACCATGTTAAAACGTATAGGGAAGATAACGAAAAATTCTGTTATTCTGTTTCAGTTCAGACTACTGACCAGAGCAGCAGAGATCACATGACTTCCGTACACGGAATGAATATTCTATTAATCAAAACAATTTACATTTAACTAAGCTGTCTTCGGTCATTTCTTTCTCGTATTTCTTTCATCTTGATTTTAATTGCTTTCAAACGTGTCTATTTAGACAGTCCGTCTACGCCCGTCAGTCAACAGCGCGGAACAGTCATAAATAATAAGCTCTAGGAGAGACACGAAATCGTGTATCGGGGAGCTTTATGTCCAATTCGAGTTGTTTTCTAACGACCATAAAATGATTGTTTGAATAGCTGTGATAAAATTATATCTAAAATTCATATAAAAGTTGTGTGATGGTTGTCGTCGAACGAGCCGAGTTAATGTTATATAACTAAGGAATGATTTTTTTTTTATATTAATCATTTTTCGTTTATTATATTTTATCATTCAGTTTGGTTGGGCTTTGAACTATTCGGGTAAAGAGTTCAGGTGCATAGTCACTGGGTGCAGTTTACGCTCGTGCGCAAAGGATATGACAATCACCATTGTCATAATAAACATCCAGACAGGGAATGGGGCTGGATTATAGATGGCGTCATGCCCGGAAGAAACGATCCTTAGAATTTGAGGATTTTGAAAAGGAGTTCGGTGAGAGTTGAGATTGGGCCATAGAGGCAGAGATTGAGTTTCTGCCATTGAGGCATAGAGTTGAATTTTGACCGTTGAAAGAAGTAGTTGGAATTTTCGGATCTCTACCGACAGAGATCTTAAACATCACAAGAATTAGCAGCCGTTCTTTACACGAAGTCATGCATTACATATATATATAGAGAGAGAGACACAGAGAGAGAGAGAGAGAGAGAGAGAGAGAGAAAGAAAGAAAGAAAGAAAGAAAGAAAGAAAGAAAAGAGGCAGGTGCGCGCATCAGATAGTATGGTCAGCATAGTATGGTTAGCAAAGACTTTTAAGAATTATGTCTCTCTCCTCGTGTCGATGAACCGAAGTCAAGAAATAATTAAACCGTTCGTACCTGAACAACAGAGTCAGCCTGTGTTTTGCATTCGTAAATATATATGTATTGTATAACAGTTGTGATTGATATGGTTATAGTATACAACATTAAAATCCTAATTGTTTGTGTTTTATTTCAAGCTAATACACTTGAAAAAGGCCAGAATTCATCTCTTCTACTCTCAGTTCTGGGTAAATAGAACAGACTGTTCTCTCTCGTGTTCGTAAGGGCGACCAGTTCAGAAGAACAAAATCTCTGGATTCAAACCTCCCTATCGGTGAGCTTTAGAATACTCTGACTGTATCACCTGCAGAGATCTAAGACCTCACCGCCACCACCCAAAAAAGAGGGACCTTCCGTATGAAAATAAAGTAAATCTGATGGTGAGTTCTAGTGAACTAGGGGAGTGTGGAATACCCTTTCATTTCCATTACTTTTTGGTCCATTCGTGTCAGTTATGATAGTAACGGTTGCTCGGCACATTGCCCCTTTGCTTGGAAAACATCTGCTGCTCTTCTTCAACAACCTGCCTAGGGTATGTGCTTGTCCTAATATCCACAAGCAGATTTATAGTCTCGCAAGCCTGGCGGATGCCAAAGAAAAATTAAAGAAAAATACTTGGCTTTAGGGAACAGAACCTATAATAAAGTAAAGTAAAGTTAGCGACCATAGTCGAGGGTGACCCGAAGGTTCCCTTTTCGATAGCTACTACACCAAGGTGTAGGGGAGGGCGCTACTCCATTCCCAGGATTGCTCCACTTTACCCTTGAACCGTACCTTATAATGCTGAGTGTTAAGCAAGGTGGTATCAAGTACCATTCTTAAAGTCTTTGGTATGACTCGACCTGGGATTGAACCCAGGTCTCCCGGGCCATTGGCGAACACTCTAACCGCTGGGAAGTTCAAAAACCTTTTTAAATACATGTTTAATAATAAAACTATTGTAATTCTTAAAGGGGAATTGAAAAATTTATCGAATTTACTTTTTCATAATCTCTTAAAATGACGGTATATAAATAAAATCAATACTAGCATATTGTAGAGACAACAGACTGAATTCATTACCTTCTTGACTACTGGTGGAATCGTAGTAAACGAGTTCGAACTCAAGTCGTGCTATTATATTCACTTTCGGAAAAAATCCCTTGGGAAAAGTATGAACCCCGTTATCCTCCCAGCAATGGTTTAAATAGCATCACTGCTGTTCTTCTAGAAGGATTGCTTTCGCATTAAATAACCCATGAAGGTTGATATACCATTAAACAAAGACCCCAAACCAAACCTGCTTGACTACTAGGTAGAGTCCACGAGGTGTATTAGCTTAAGTGCTGAACTGTAGTCTTGACATAAACTCCACACGTGCAATTACGTTAACTTCGGACTAATACCGTTAGGAAAGGTATGAAACACGTTATCCCACCAGCTCTGAATCAAACAGTATCTCTGTTCTATAAGGATGGCTTTTGTATTGTGTAGCCAACAAATGTTGATATGCCATTAAATAAAGTAACTGAAACCTTCATAATAACAATATTGTTATGATCTATCTACATAAAGATTTACTGTTTAGTCGGATATTAATTTTTGATTTGGTAAATTACATCGTAGTTTTTAACAACGTTAAATACAGACCCCTAAAATTTGCTAATGCTTGCCTTAATGAGCCATCAAGTAATTAAACGTTGCAAGATACAATTATTGAATGTCTCCTGTTTATTTTTCAAGAACACAAAATTGTTAAATTCTTTAATATGACAGGATTACGAATAAATCAGGGAATATTTATCCGTATATATATGTATATATATAGGGGGATTTAAGTAATCCCTTCGTGGAAGTAGGATGTGACACAAGGTCAGTTTTTAAGCGGAGTTTAACAGGTTTGAATTCAGAGTTTTTTCTTTTCCTAGACCAAGGTTAAAGTTCTAAGTTTTCCCATAGTTGGAGGGAAAATAGTTGGATTCATGCCTTTCCTAAAAGTATGAGCGCTATGTGAATTGCAAATAGATCTATCCAGGATTTGAACTCGGATCACCTTGTCCATTTCCTACGACAACAACCATTACACTACAAGCACCTGCCTCTTTTCTTTCTTTCTTTCTTTCTTTCTCTCTCTCTCTCTCTCTCTCTGTCTCTGTCTCTCTCTCTATATATATATGTAATGCATGACTTCGTGTAAAGAACGGCTGCTAATTCTTAGTCACAAAAAGGTTTTTTTTATCATATATTGCGTATAATGAATGAGCCTTTACTTTCGACTATATCAGCCTATAAAAATATTTCATCAATTTCCAATGATATCAATTTACAAGTCATATCTGTTCTTTGCATTATACTTATTTTGATCACTTCATTAATAAAAATTTCCACTTTGACTCTTACAGGGCTAAACAAGCTCAGTCGACTGATGCAGTAGAATACACCAACTGCATCTGTGCAGAGGGGTAAAACTCCATCAACTTGTGTCCTGAATATTTCATTAAAAAAATCTGATGGTGAGGTTTCAGTCAGTGAAGCTCCGAGGAATATGGAGTATCACTTCACTGCCATTGGTCCCAGGTCCACTCTGACTGGGAGTGGTAGCACTTGGTAGGGTCTTATAGGTAGGTCAATAGAACGGTCTGTCATACTAAATTGAATTGTTAGCAATAGAAGTGTTTGATCATTTAACTGTGTGTAAACAAATCATTGACGTTTAATTAAATTGTTAGCGATACATAGCAATATTGGGAACCATTTAACTATGCGTAAAAGAATGAGGAATAGTAAATAGAACTATTTGTGTTTGTTAGAAATACTTGAAACCTTTTAACTGTGGATAAAATGATGCGCTCAGGCTCGTTAAAAATGTATATACTAAATGAGTAATACTAATACAGATCATATAATATTTGTAAAAACAGGATTTGGCATTAAATAACCAACAATGGTTGATATGCCATAAAACCCAACCAATCCTTACTTGGTAAAACGGTCGATCGAAGAGGCCCGATCTGATCAATCAGCTGATCATCTCAAGCCCAAGAACTTATATAATACTATTTACCCAACCCCTCCGCTCGGGCAGGATATGACACCAGGTCAATTTTTAAGCGGAGTTTGACAGGTTTGAATTCAGAGTTTTCCTTCTCCTAGACTAGTTGCCACACCAAGGCTGAAGAACTCAGTCTGTCCTACTATTTACCTATTTTTTCTTTCTTTTAATAGAATATCAACCATCGAGGGTCATTTAATTTCAAATCCATCCTTTTAGCAGAACAGGAATGGTACAACTTAAACTATAAATGGGGAAATAAAGGAGTTCATGCCTTTTCCAAGGGTATTAGTCCGAAAGTGAGTGTTATAGCGTGATTGGAGTTCGAACTTGCTTACTCCGAAGTCACAGTTCAGCACGTTATCCCCGATGGCATGAGAACTCTCTTTCTCCACACACACTAACACGCGCAGACGCACACACACACACACACACACATATATATATATATACATTGGCAGCATTTCTTCATTAATACAAATTTCGTTGAATATAATAGATATTTTCTGTCTACATATTTTCTTGTTGAGCCTTTCATATTGCCGTATTGATTTTATCATATTTACCCAACCCCTCCGCTCAGGCAGGATATGACACAATGTCAATTTTTAACCGGAGTTTAAAAGGTTTGAATTCAGAGTTTGCCTTCTCCTAGACTAGCTGTCTCACCAAGGCTGAAGAACCCAGGCTGTTCTACTATTTACCCATAGCTGGAGGGAGAATAATTGGATTCATACCTTTCCCAAGGGTATTAGTGCTATGTGAAATGCAATCAGTCTCGTCCAGGATTTGAACTCGAGTCGCCGTGTCCATTTCCTACGACGATAACAATTACACCACGGGCACCTCCAAGAACTTATATAATTGCGCCTACCGTATTCTTCTAATTGTACTTGGAGCAAACAGTCATCCAGTCCTTTTTATCTTAAAGGTGTTTGAAGGCGGTGGTCAGTGGCATTAAAGGAATAGGATTTTGAGTGTCCTTTGGTATGCCACTAAACTACATCTGATGGTGAGGCTCCATTTCTGGAGTTTGAAGAATACACCTTCATTACTATTACTCTCAGATTCACTCTGATACGGAATGATAGTACCAGTTATCATTACTCATAGCTGAACAGATTGATTTATGCCTCTTCCAAAGACATTAGCGTGAAGCACAAACAACCTTGTCCAGTATTTGAACTCGGGTCACCGTTTCTATTTCCTATGATGATAACCGTTACGATAAGAGCGCCTTTCAAATAATTTTTTTGGTTTATTTCTTTTAGTAAATTTTATTATGCAGAAAATATTATATGTATTGTTGTCAGCATCACTTGCTTTCCATAAACTTGTTTGTATTCGACCGAGATTGCAACAAATGAACAAAAATGTAATTGTTGACTTATTAACGCAAACAGCTTTGTCCACGATTTGAACACGGCTTTTCGCGGACATCTAAAGTAAAAGTAAAGTTAGCGGCCGTTGTCGAGGGCGACCCGGTGGCTCCCTTTTCAATAGCTACAAAACCGAAGTGTAGGGGAGGGCACTATTCCATTTCCTGGATTGATCCACTTTACCCTTGATACGTACCTTGTAATGCTGAGTGTTAGGCAAGTAGGTATCAAGTACCAATTTCAAAGCTTTTGGTATGACCCGACCTGGAATTGAACCCCGGTCTCCCGGATCATTGGCAAACACTCTACCAACTAGTAAAATGAACCGTTTTTTTTTTACATTTATTCTTTTTCTTATTGTGCGCACAATCGTTAAACGTCTAATTATTGTGTAGACAAAATAAAACTTAAAGTGACAGATTTCTAAGGTTCATGATTTAAGATTTTTCTGTTTCAAAATTGCTCAGCTGAAGTTAGGTCGAGCACTTTCACTTGCATGTGTAAATTCAATATATATATATATATATATAAAGATAGATAGATAGATAGAGACAGACAGACAGACAGACAGACAGAGAGACCAGTCGGCTGGGGCTGTAAAATACGCCGACATCATCTCTGTAGAGAAGTAACCCCACCAACCAGTGTCTTGGATATGACACAAATCATATGATAGTGAGGTTTTAGTCCTGGAGCTCTTGCGAATGTGGAGTACCCCTACATTATCAATACTCACATGTTCACTCTGACCCGGAGTAGGAATACCTTTCAGGCTCACATCTAGAGGTCAAATAGAACTGTTTGATCACTTACTATTGTTGAGAGTGTTTAATTGAGATAATAATATTACAGAGCCATGCATGGAACGATTTAACTGTGGGCAAAGAAATGACTCTAGCTCGTATAAAAATTGCTACTCACCAACTATTCACTAACAAATCCTATATTTAGTATGTATAAAAAGGATTTGGTATTAAACAACCTGTAAGGGTTGACGTGCTGTAAGACACAACAAACAAACCAACCAACCATATATATATATATATATATATATACGTAAACAAATCCAAAATAAATAGATTGATAGATAGATTTAACTAAGCGAATAGCTAGACAGAGAGAAAATGTATAATGCATTAATTCCCAACCCTTTGTGCTTCAGCTATGGGTAGATATTTGGGTAGACTCGGCTTTATGATATACACACACACACATATATATATATATATATATATATATATATATATATATATAATTAGCGATCTTAGTCGAGGGTGACCCTAAGGTTCCTTTTTCAACAGTTACCACACCGAGGTGTAGGGAAGGGTTCTACTCCATTCCCTGGATTGCTCCACTTTACCCTTGATACGTAACTTATAAAGCTGTTCTAAGCAAGGCAGCATCAAGTCCCATTTTTTGAGTCTTTGGTATGACTCGACCTGGGGTTGAACCCCAGTCTCCCAGAACAGTGGCGAACACTCTACTCATTCGGCCAATATATATGTATATATAATGAATTCACACGTACTCACACACAGACATATATATATATATATATATACTCACACACAAATCAATCAAATGTAGATAGAGAGAGTTAGTATCATATATATATATATATGTGTGTGTGTGTGTGTGTGTGTGTGTGTGTTTGTGTGTGTGTGTGCTTGGAAGGTTATTAGCAGAAGAAGAAAACGATATTTTCAAATCGGTCAATTAATGAGGGTGTTGCGTGATATCGAATCCTATCGGTGTTGGCCGTTGCGCCGGACATGCTTCGATGATTGGTTGCGAGCCGATCAGAATAAAACCTCCGGCCAAGCCTCCTCAACGGGAAAGAAGTGAAAACAAAAAGTCAAGGACTGTCAGAAATTCATATCCTGATTTTCTCTGCGGTGGTCGGCTGTTGGCCCCGGGGGTCCTTTTTGTTGTCGTCTGAGTTCCGGGATTATATCAGACTTTAAAGTTAAAAAAAAGTAAAAAGAAAGTAAAAGAATTGAAAAAGGGAGGTAGGGCAAATTAATATAATCTAAAACGAGAAAATTCCATGTTTAATTATTTTCTTTGCGAAAAAGGGGGCAAAAGGACTTTTTATTTTTTCTCACTTAAAAGAAAATATTATTTAGTTATATGTTAAACCATTTTTGCACGCATACATAAAGAAATTCGTATACTTCGTGTGCGCCAAGCTAGGTATAATAGGTTTGGGTTTCTTTGTTTAATGGCATATCAACTCTTTTTTTTTAGGTTATTTAATGCCAAAGCCATTCTCCTAGAAAAACAGTAGTGGTACTATTTAACCCATAGATGGGAGGATAAGAGGGTTCATACCTTTCCCAAGGGTATTTGCCAGAAAGTGAACGTAATAGCGCGACTGGAATACGAACTCGCGTACTACGATTCCGCAGTCCATCGCTTTAACCATTACACCACGAGGACACCCCGCTAGGTATAATAGTTAGCTTGCTAGCTAGCTAGGCTGGCAGACCCTATTAGACGGTTGTAATGGTTAAAGCGATGGTCTGCGGAATCGTAGTACGCGAGTTCGAACTCCAGTCGCGCTATAATATTCACTTTCGGACAAATACCCTTGGGAAAGGTATGAACCCTCTTATCCTCCCAGCTATGGGTTAAATAGCACCACCACTGTTCTTCTCGACGGATGGCTTTGGCATTAAATAACCCACGAATGTTGATATGCCATTAAATAAAGAAACCAACCTGAAACCAACCTGTTAGACGGGTTTGTTTCACGTGAATATCCCATGTTTTTAGCCCTGTGCCAAACTAAACACCTTAGAAAATACAAAACGCGCTCATCGGTGGTGTAATCTTTAGCTAGCTGGGGTGTCAGACCCATGTCATTGGGATCGCTTCCAACCGAATCACTACTTGTGCCAAATTAAGCAATGCTAAGCAAACAAAAAAAGGCGCTTCCAGTGGTATAATGGTAAGTGGGTTCATTTCCCACTGATCGTCCCAGTTTTCTTGCCTTGAGCCAAATTAAGTAAAGCTTAATAAATAAAAAAAGGGGTTTCTAGAAGTGTAATGGCTAGATATGTTGGCTGGCTGGCACACAGTTGTTAGTCCTCCATAAAACTAGCCTTGTGCCAAACTAAGCAAAGCTTAGTAAATTAAAAAAATCGTTCTCCGATAGTGTAATTGTTAACTCGTTGATTTGCAAGCCCTTGTGAGTGATTTCAATTCACACTGAATGCTTTATATTTCTTGCCATGTACCAAACTAAAATGAGCTTTGTAAATAAAAAATGTGCTTCCTGTGGTGTAATTGTTAGTTTGCGATGTTTGCAAAGAAATGTTAGTGAGTTCGTTTCAGTGTGAATGCATCATATTCCTATCCTCATGGCAAATTAATTAAAAACTGCTCCCTCG
>OY757916.1:62698317-62718317 GCA_963585895.1 Sepioteuthis lessoniana | reverse complement strand
CACTCCAATATAAATAATAAACACTTACAAAGTAGTTATGTACATGCAAAAGTCGCATCCCCATTTGCAATATACACACCCCTGATGATGGCTCAAGATCGAGAAGAAAGTACTAAGGTAACAATTAGTTATGCGAGTTTCATCAACCAATTCCCGCCCGATACTGTAAAATTAATTTGGCAACTGGAAAGGACATATACAAAACATGTCTATATAGTTCAATGAAATATATATATACATATATAGTAAAGTTGGCAACCTTATTCAAGGGTGACCCGAAGATCCCCTTTTCAATAGCTATCACACCGAGATGTAGGGGAGGGCGCAACTCCTTCCCCTGGACTGTTCCACTTTACTCTTGATTCGTACCTTATAATACTGAGTGTTAAGCAAGGCGGCACCAATACCATTTTTTTTTAGTTTTTAGTATGACTCGACCTGGAATTGAACCCTGCCTGGTCTCCCGGAACATTGGCGAACACTCTACTCATTAAGTCAATATATAGCGAAACACATCCATAAGAAATATAATCAACAGCAAACCAAACTGAACTCCACGATCTAAGCAGGAATTTACGAAATAACTTGTAAACAAGACAAAAAAAGTTAAATTGTGAAAGTTCCAAAAATCAAAAAAAAAAAAAAAACAACAACAGATGATCATAAAAGGATGACCAACACACTTTCCGTGATGTTACACCACACTAACGCATATAACTACAACTATGATTCAATAAACGTGGCTGTAACTTAAACAACAACACAAAAAGAAAATTTTTCATGCCAAAGACGTATAGAGGATGCACTGTTCCATGAATCTACTACCTGCATTTTACGACCAATTTTCTGCAATATATCCTCTGTCACCACCAAATTATTACTTATGGAAAAGAAATAATCGAAAAAACAAAAAGAAAATATTAAGCCAAAACAATTCATTTAAATAAGGCCCAAATTGTAACTTAAAGACACAACACAAACACATCCCCACATATATAGATACACATAAATTTACATATATCATCATCATCATCATCATCATGTCGTGCCGCCAGCACGGATATCCCTGACCCTCTCTTGCCACTTCTCCCTATCATTCATCGCCTCTTGCAGGTCCTCAGGGCTACATCTCGTTTCCTCACATAGCTGCTGTATGTATGTTCGAGCTGGTCGTCCTGCTTTTGCTCGGCCATATGTGGGGGTCCATAGGAGTACATCACTTATGAGCTCGTCTCTGTTTCTCTAGCAGTGTCCTTCATGTCTGGTTCGTCTAACTTGGATAGTTTTCGTGATGGGAGATAGGTGGCCGTATAATTGGTGCTTTGTGGGGCGTTGCCTCCTGGACTTGTACAATATTGCTCGCAGCATTCTTGTGTAATTACCGTCTAGCTTTTATTAGGAGGTGCCCGTGGTGTAGTCGTTATCGTCGTAGGAAATGGACACGGCGACTCGAGTTCAAATCCTGGACGAGACTGATTGCATTTCACATAGCACTAATACCCTTGGGAAAGGTATGAATCCAATTATTCTCCCTCCAGCTATGGGTAAATAGGACAGACTAGGTTCTTCAGCCTTGGTGAGGCAACTAGTCTAGGAGAAGGAAAACTCTGAATTCAAACCTTTTCAACTCCGCTTAAAAATTGACCTTGTGTCATATCCTGCCCGAGCGGAGGGGTTGGTAAATAGTACCGTCTAGCTTTTTCTCTCGCTGTTTTATAAGTGTCCAAGTAGTGCATCCATATAGCAGTGTCGATACAACCGTACAGACCTGACCGATAAAATGAAACGCAGTTTATATATATATACATGTATAAATTCATATGTATATATAGTCCGCAGCAATGAGAGCCCGGTCGACAGGGGATGTAGAATACACCGACTGCGTCTGTGCAGAGGGGTAAGACCCCACTAACGAGTATCCTGGATATGACAATAAACAATCATATGGTGAGGTTCTAGTAATACTGGAGCTTTGGGGAATGTGAAGTACCTATTCTTTGCCATTAATTCCAAGTCCACTGTAGCTAGGTGAGATAGCACCTGATAGATTCATATCTATGGTCAAATAGAACTTTGACATTTAAACTGAGTGCAAACAGATGGCTTTTACTAAACTGAATTGCTTGAAATAGAACTGTTTGATCATTTAACTGTGTGTAAACAAATCACTGATGTTAAATTGAATTGTTAGTGATACATAGCAATACTTGGCACCATTAAACTTTGTTGACTTATGTTTACAAATTATATTTAGCTAATATACATGTATAGAACGGATTTGACATTAAATCACCTGCAATAGCTGTATGGCAAAATAATATTATGGTCTCGTGGAGGAACATTACGATGTCAAAGGGAGACCACAGCCCTTCAATTTGAGTAGAATATGAGAGTGATAAAAAAAGCTCTTTATATCCTGTCGAGTTTGTGATTATTGGTTATCTTACCTCGGCTTATCACTGGAGTATAGTCGCAATAATTAAGAGGGTGATATCCGTGTTGTACGAATTTTTACCACTTTAATCTCCTGATGTGCTGATAGTTCCTTTATTCTCCTTTATGGAAATCAACAGATGGAAATTATCTGCGAAGAAAAAGCAAACATACACACACACACACACACACACACACACACACACATATATATATATATATATATATATATATATATATATATATATATATATAAGAACGTTTCTCTCATTTCGGAAAATGTTATCCTTTTAGCGAAAAATTTAAATCAAATCTAATTTTTGCTATTGTTTTTATTTTCTAATATAGTCAGATTTTATTCTTAATTCTATCCAGCTCCATGTATATAAGTAAAGTTGGCGACAGTAGTCGAGGGTAACCCGAAGGATCCCTTTTCGATAGCTACTACACCAAAGTGTAGGGGGCGCTACTCCTTTACCTGGATTGCTCCACTTTACCCTTGATAATACCTTATAATGCTGAGTGTTAAGCAAGATAGTATCAAGTACCATTATTTGAGTCTTTGGTATGACTCGACCTGGGATTGAACCCAGAACTCCCAGGCCATTGGCAAACACTCTAACCATTATGCCAATGTCCGGCATAAATGCCAATATCCATATATATACTGTATTATGAAACTTGAACATATATACGTTTATTTAAATGCAAGCATACGTATTTAATTCTTTATAAATACATGTGTGTATGTATATATGATATCGGCAAACAGATTTTCTTATTATATAGATACAAGCATATATTTAGAATCATATATTCATATTTATGTATATTTATACATATTTATTCATAGTTACGAGTATGTATCAATATATACGTGTTTATACAAGTATATGCATACATAAGTACGGGTATGTGTTCAAGATAGTACAAAAAGTTCTTAGTTTGACCAAAAGCAAGAATCGTGAAATGTATGTTGACATCCTGCAGTTCAAATCAATTTACATATCTTAAAATCTCCCTAAAACCCAAGATCATTTTCTACTTGTTTGGGCCGTCAACTTTGCAGTATTCAAGCATATGAACATCTACGGGGGCCTTTATATAGTTATTTACTAATCTTAGCCTAGTTGTGGCACAAGGCTAGGAATACAGGAACTTAGAGAGAATAGAACTCACTAAGAATGATTTGCTTATCCAACTTGCTACCCATTACGTTATATGAAGAGTCATGTTTTGTGGGGTGTTGGCCTAGCGGGTAGAGTGTTCGACAGTGGTCCGGGAGACCTGGGTTCAATCATAGGTCGCGTCATACCAAAGACTAAAAATGGTACTTGATACATGCTTGCTTAACACTCAGCAATATAAGGTACGTATCAAGGTAAAGTGGAGCAATCTAGGGGAAAGGAGTGGTGCCCTCCCTTACACCTTGGTGTAGTAGCTATTAAAAAGGGAGCCTTCGGGTCGCCCTCGACTACGGTCGCCAACTTTACTTTTATTTAATGATATGCATATATATGAAATATACTCTCATTATATGTACCCGTATCCGTGTGTAGATACTGCATTGTGTGTAACGATACTTTGATAAGACTGACCGCTATAAAAAGGGTTTAATTAACTTGGGTCCTGCTTTAAGATATTGGTATTCCTGATTGATTTTAACGATATGTCAACCCGTCTTGTGTAGTTTTATGACAAGATATTAGGGAATGGGGTTCATTGTATGTTCATATTTCCATTTTTTGCCAAAATGCTTCATTAGGGTCTTTTTTTTTTTGTATTTTCTTTCTTTTGCACACGGCCTTTGGAAATAGGAATAAAATCAAACAGATCTATTTGATCAATTGATGGCATCCTAGTAGGTACGATCGCACCGGGTCAGAGTGGACCAGGGAGTAATAGCAATGAAGGTGTACTCCACACTCCTCAGAGCACTTGAACTATAGCCTCACCACCGTATGCAATTTATTATGATACGCAGGATATCTCTTTTTGGAAGGGTCTTATCCATCCACAAAAGATACAGTCAGCGTGTTGTAAGACTTGTTGATAAAATTGTTCTATGATTGTTTAATTAAGAATATGATTGATTTTTTTTATTCTTGGGGAAAGTTGGCTTCCGATTCAAATCTAAAGTGGGTCCTGTTCTAACATATTTCTCCCTTGGAGGATCTGATTAACGACATGAGATTTAGAAGTGAAGACAGTTTAAATCTCAGCACCGGTCCTGTCAAAGGGGTCGTTTGACAAGAATGTCTACCATCTTATATTTATCTTGTTAATTGTAGATGTATTTATAAACCGTTCTGTATGAACAGGATGTAACAGAAGGTCACTTTAAAGCGGATTTTAATTCAAAGTTTTTCTTGTAGACCAGATACTATACCAATGTTAAAGAGCCCAGTCTGCCCTAACGATTACGCATAGCTAGAGGGAGAATAATTAGATAAATATCTTTCCCATGGGGGATTTGAACTCGGTTCGTCGTGTTCATTTCATATGACGATAACCATTACACAACGAGCGCCTCCATGTTGCTATTATATTTTCTTTGACATCATTGCAAATCTGGTTTGTCAAAGGAAAGGTCAGAGGCAAATCTTTTCTTCTTGGACAAAACAAGAAATGTAATCACCGTTGAATAAAGTCAACTACGGAGTTAAATGCACTAACAGTTCAATTTCGATTCTCTCTCGTTTTCTTTTTGTCTTTTTTTTTTTTAAACAGAGAGAAAGAGAGAGAAATGTTTTATTATCGGAACAACGTCGTTCATTTTCAGAGTTGGTGAAAATGTCGAATTTGTTTACGATTGTCGTTACTAATGGCTTACCCGTGTACAGACCTCCCACCGGCCAATGGTAACTTTTGTCTTACGACATACCGAGACTCATAAACAGAGGCGTACATAAACATAAATATATCCTGGGGTGAGAACAAAGTGGCAGGCGCCCGAGAGTCAAGGTACTTAACTGAAAACATGCACATAAATTATCAAAGGACAAAACTATCTGGTTTTATATATGTTCCATGTACATGTGAGCACTTCCACGAACTCATGTGTGCACGTATATACACACTATCGTCAATTAATTATCTACGCTTAGTATTCCTCAAGGACAGAAGTTTGGAGGGCTTAAAGCGAGAATCTAACAATGGTCAGCAAGTCGAGCTCACTAACCAATAAACCACTCGAAACGTTTTGAGAGTCTTAATGGTGTAGCTGTTTACGTGCTGGACTGTGATATGGTAATTTACAAGTTCGAACTCCAGTCGCGCTATTACGTTCAATTTCAGACTATTACTCTTCGGAAAGGTTTTGAACTTCCTTATTCCCACAGATACGGGTTAAATAGTGTCTCTTCTGACTTCAATGTGGATGGCTTTGGGTATTAAATGAACCACATATGTTGTTTATTTGTCATTAAGCAAAAAAAAAAAAAAAACATTAAAACGTTCTTGTGAGGATGGTCTGTCTGGTTATACGGAATATCAGAACCCTGTTGGGTTGCTTCATGCCAGAGACAATTTAACAATCATATTTATTTAATTGCATATTAAAGTTCATGGATTAGTTAATCACAGTAGAAGAACAGTTGTGGTATTATTTAACCTTCTTGGCGGAATAATAGGGTTAATAACTTTCCAAATAGTATTTATCCGAAACTGATCGTAATAGCGTGACGAGAGTTTGAACTCACTTTCTTGGGAACCCCCAGTCCCGATAATAGTTACTAACCTGCTTGACTGTAACTTCCTAGTAAAACATTTTGATCTCCAGTCGCACTATTTTCTCACTTTGAGATTAATACACTTGAGAAAGGTATGAACCCCCTTATCCCCAAGCTATGGGTTAGGTTGGTTGATTTGTTTGGGTTATTTAATGCCGAATCCATCCCTCTAGGAGAACAGTAGAGATACTATTTAACCCTTAGCTTGGAGGATAAGGGGGTTTATACCTTTCCCAAGGGTATTTGTCTGTAAGTGAACGTAATAGTGCAACTGGAGTTCGAACTCGCTTACAATGATTCCGAAGTACAGCGCTTTAACCATTACACCACGAGGACACGCCTAGCTATAGGTTAAATAGTACCACTATTTGTCCTCTATAAGTATGGTTTTGGTATTAAGTAACCGATGAAAGTTGATATGCCATTAAGCAAAGAAACCGAAATTGAACCCGTCTACTACGATATTGCAGTCCAGTACGTTAGCCACAATGCCACAAGAACTCTTTCTATATACAGCACAACAATCATTTAAAATTGGTAAACTCTTCATTTTTTTCAAACATACCTATTTGACTCTTATATGGAACCCTAATATTTATTACCATTTCAGGTAAGAATGTCCCGGAAGGAGTGAAAGGGTTAAACTGATTGACCCCACCCCGCCATAAATACATGAATTGTTTCAAGGCAAACATGTACTTTATTGCGTGTAACCATTTAAAGAACTAAAATATAATCAAATAATTACTAGCCCAGTCGGCTGGGGCTGCAGAATACATCGATTGCTTCTCAGGAGAGTGTCCTGATATGATATTAAACACTCTGATGGTGAGTCTCCAGTAATCCTGGAGCTTTGGGAAATGCAGAGTATCTCTTTATAGCCATCACTTCCAGATCAACACTTACCTGGTGTGGTAGCACCTGATAGGGTCCTATCTATGGGTTAGATAAAACTAAAAAGTGTGCTTAAGCTAAACTGGAATTGTTTGAAATAGAACTGTTTTTACATTTAATTGTGTGAAAACAAAAAACTGTACTTTTTTGAAATAAAACTGTCTTTGACATCTAAACTGTGTATTTATGTTAAACTGAATTGTTTGAAATAGAATTGTTTATAAGAATAAAAATGGATTTGGCATTAAATAACCTTCAATGGTTGATATGCTATAAAACCAAAGTAAACCAAACCAATTAAATAATTACACTAAATGTTCTGGTATTATGGATAGTCTACTCATCTTTGAAATTCTCAAGATGGAAAACGATGAGAATTGCAATAATTTAGATATCTGCAAAATATTCAAATTTTCAATATATCAACCACTTGAAAGTAAGTAATTTCTTTGATGGATAGAAAACGAAAGAAAATACGTATAAATGTCATGTGCTTTACCTATTGAAATTTTTTTCCATGTAAACTATGAACTATTATTATTATTTCGTCTCTTATATAGTTTTTCACATCAGTATTAGCTGATGGTTCCTCACTGGAGTCTGAGTGACAGCAAGTCTCCTCAAGTTTCCAGGACAATTTGGATAGTTTCTACTCGTCCGCCAACTTCCCAGTCCTCCAGGCCTTTTGATAATCCTTTTTGTGCCAAAAGCACTAATCACAATTGGTACAATCGTCACTTTCCTGTTCCATAGCTTTTTTAATTCTCTAGCAAGGTTGAGGTACTTATTCTTCTTTTCACGTTCTTTCAGTTTTATTCTGTGGTCAGGTGGGGTAGCAAAGTCGACAATTTTGCAAATTTTCTTTTTTTTTTATTAATTATTATAAGGCCTGGTCTTCTGGCCGGGATTAGGTGATCCGTTTGTATGTTAAAGTCCCATAGTAGTTTATGTGTGTCATTTTCTTGGACAGGTGCTGGGTTGTGCATATACCATTTGTTGGTATGGTCAAATTTAAATTTCTAACACATTTCCCAGTAGATCACCTTGCCGACTCAGTTGTGTCTCGTCTTACACTCCCTCTGTGCTAATTTGCTGCATTCGCTTATTATGTGATTGATAGTCTACATTTGCTATTTTGTTGAGTATTGTCTATTCTTGCTTTGATATGATTAGTTCTTATGGCGTTGTCCTATGCTGCTATTAGGAGAGATTCCGTTTCTCTCTAAAGGTTACCTTTTCTTAGCCAGGTCCAGGTTTCTCGTGTAAGAGGGTATTTATTAGTCGTTTAAAGTGGCCATAGAGTAGTTTTTTTCCCATTTTTGTTTTCTAGTCATTGTCACTCTATCGTCTGTCGTGTTGTCGGTATCTTTTCTGATGGCTGTAATCAGTCCTCGTTCGTGTTTTTCTATGTAGTCTTCGAGCCGTTGTATCGATGCTTCAACGCTGTCTTCGATGCTGGCAAGTCCTCTTCCTCCCTCCTTTTAGATACAAATAGTCTGTCAACGTCGTCTCTGGGATGTAATGCCTTATGCATTTAGCTGATGGTCTGTCACTGGAGTTTGAGTGACGCCAAGTCTCTTCAAGTCTCCAGGACTCTTCTCAGTATTCTGGCCATCCTCAATAATGCCGTAGTTTTGATGGTCTCTACTCGTTCTCCTACCTCCAAACCCTTTTATAATTCTTTGGTGACGGTACTAAAAACACCAGTCACGATTGGTATAATTGTCACCTTCATGTTCCATAGTTTTTTCAACTTCTTAGCAAGGTCGAAGAACTTATCCTTCTTTTCGCTTTCCTTCTGTTTTATTCCGTGGTCAGCTGTGACAGCAAAGACCAAAATTTTGCAAGTTCTCTTCTTTTTTCTTGATTATTTTAAGGTCTGGTCTTCTAGCCGAGATTAGGTAACCCGTTTGTATGTCACAGTCCTATAAGAGTTTATGTGTGCCATTCTCTGAGACAGATGCTGGGTTGTGCATGTACCATTTGTTCGTATGGTCAAATAAATTTCTTGCACATCTCCCAGTGGATCACTTTGCCCATCCTGTCGTGTCTAGTCTTATACGCCTTCTGTGCTAATTTGCTGCATTCCCTTAGTTATTCAGTATGGGTTGATCGATTCGGGAAGTTACAAAACACATTTGTTATCCAGTGAGTTGAAATGTCTGATAAGATTGTTTTCTTATTTCTGGTTTGTCTTTTTTTTTGCATCGAAAGTTAAAATTTTGGCGGAAGTTGAATTGTGTGATATTTTATTTTATGTTAAACTTTATTTATTTATTAATCCTCACATTTTCATTCAAAATGAAAAGGCTTGATCATGAATAAAACAAGGTGGCCGACTAATTGTAGTTTGTTTAAATAACGAAAATAAAAAAAAAGATTAACAAACATTTTCAGCCTGAATGTATTAGTCTTTTGAAGCAGGAAAAAGGAAGAAATATACTTTTTTATCATTTTGATACAATTTTTTTTTTTTGCTCCAAATGACAAGAACACTAAAGACTTATACGAAAAGTTAAGCTGACTATATTTTGCGATAGTAAAAAGTTACCCAGTTGCAATTTCTTTTTCCTGTTATATGAAAACAGATAGTCTAAATAGATGACAACAATTTTAATAAATAAACAAAGCAAGTCTGGATTTCAGCCAATCAATCTCTTAGGCAGAAACCATGGGTATTTTTAGCCTTAATGGCAACGAAAGGAAAATTCTACACTAAGGAAATCTAACACTGAGGCTCGATTTCTAAAGATCTAGAATGTGGAATACTGATTACCTATTCATTAACATTACTCCCAGGCCCACAAAGGCTTGGCATGGTAGTACATGTTAGGATCCTGTCTAGGGTTAAAGAGAGCTGTTTGAAAATTATTTATACTAGGTAAAGGTACTTGATACCTTATAACTAAATTATTTGTATTAAGATAAGTTACTTGAAGCTACAAATGTTTACTAAGGTTGCTTTTAAAGGTATATAAAGCTTCGTGGGTTATTTAATTCGAAAGCCACCCTAGAAGAAGAACAATAGTGGTACTATTAACCTATATCTGGGGAGATGAGGGAGCTCATACATTTCTGAAGAGTATTAATCCGTCAGAGAACGTAATAGCATGATTGGAGTTCGAACTCGCTTACTACAATATTGCAGTCCAGCACGTTAGCCATTAAACCACTGTAAATCCCTTTGTTTAGATTTTATGGAAATTTAAGACTATAAAAACAACTTTTTATTACCAACAGGATTTGGCACTGAATAACCAGTAATGGTTGATATGCCATGAAACCAAACCAAACCAAAATAATTGTTTCTGTTTCATGGTCTTTTTATGAAGATATTTTTATGCTTTTTTGATGAGAATTTTTGACAAAAGCTGAAATCACTTTGTAGTTGGTTGGTGTATTTGTTGGTTGGTTCGTTAGTTTGATGTTTGTGTGTTACAGCATATCAACCCTTGCAGGTTATTTAATGCTAAATCTTGTTAATCCATCCATATATCACTTATAGGATTTGTAAACGAAATGGTTTGTTGATAACAATTCTTTAACGAGACAAGTTCATTTGTTTGCTCACTGTTGAATAGTTCCAAGGACTGCTATCAAACATTAATAGTTTTATTTGCACAGAGTTAAATAGTTTCAAGTATCACTATCAAACGTTAATAGTTTTATTTGCACACAGGTAAATGGTTTAACTATTACTATCTAACGTTGATAGTTTTATTTGCACACAGTTAAATGGTTTCAATATTACTATCCAACGTTAATAGTTTTATTTGCATGCAGTTAAATGGTTTTAATATTGCTATCTAACGTCGATAGTTCTATTTAAACACAGTTAAATGATTTCAATAATTTACTGTTTAATGTTAATAGTTTTATTTGCGCACAGTTAAATGTTTTCAACTATTATTATCTAACGTTAATAGTTTTATTTGCTCGCAGTTAAATGGTTTCAACTATTACTATCAAATATCACTCTAGGTGAGAGTGGATCTGGGAGTAATGGCAATGAATGAGTACTCCACATTACCCAGAGCCCCAAGATTGCAACCTAACCATCTGATTGTTTCGTCTTATATTCAGGACATTCGTCCGCAACAATGCAGAACTCGTATTCGTCAGCCCCAACCGACTGGCCAAAATCACTCTGTGATTGATTTATACCAGTAGAATGTTTTCTGCTTTCCGATCAATGGTAAATAATTAATTCTCAGTTATTAGGTGTTGATGTTAACAAGCGAATTATATCATATCACTAACGGATTCTTTAATTAAAAAATTCTATATAATCGTAAGTAATTTAGGCCATCATATACCCGCCTCCAGTCAAAAACTCTAATTGTATGACTGACAGACCATTACTTTGTATAGTCAAGTACTGGATACATAGCACTAATGTTCATGTAGTCCTTCCAAACAGCCTTAAGATAAAAAGCTTGCCGCCTCAATGTAGTAATACAAAAAAATAGGCTTAAGTCAGATCTCTGCTTCATAACTTGGATCAGGCAGCAAGAGGCATTATTCTCTGTGTGAATTAAGATAAAACAGGGTTCATGTGTTCTAATCAAGAGGGTTCCATTTACTCATTAAATCAACTCTGCTTCTGAAATCAGTTGACCAAATCATATAACTCGATAGCAATATCTCATCAACTAAAAGCAATGATAGTATACGCAGAGGTAAAGCATGGACAACTATTAAGACGTTTATGACCATATGGAAATCTGATCTCTCTAAAGAACTAAAACGGTTATTCTTCCAAGCTGTAGCAATGTCAGTACTACTGTGTGGCTGCACCATTTAAACTTGAACGGAAAGTTTTGTGAAAAAGCAAGAAGGAAACAACTCAAGGATATTTCGTGCTGTTTTGAATAGATCCTGGAAGCTGCACTTCGCAAAACAGCAGATGTATGGTCACTTCCCTCCCATCTCACAAACTATCAAAATCAGACGAGTAAGACACTGCTGAGGAAGTGACGACGAACTCATAAGCGATGTTCTCTTATGGATTCCTTCAATTGAACACACGAGTGCTTACCGACCGATATTCATCAGCTCTGTACAAGCACTGGTAGCCGTCTAGATGTCTTTCAAAGAGTTCGATGACCGATAGGGAATAAATGAAGTCGGACGCCTCGATGATGACGATGATGATGATGATGATGATCTCATCTAACTGAATTACTCGCCTACGCTAGATAAATGAGGGAGTCTTGGGTCGTAGATGGTAAACATGACAGTAAAACTATTGTTTAGTAAAATGTTCTAAGTCAGACAGACAAAGAGTCTAAGAAATAATTTCTATCTTTTTATTTAATTTCTCGAAACAATACTGGCTTGACAATCTTTATTGCCAATTAGAATTTACACCACCAGACACGATAATTGTAAATATATTAGGTAAATTCACATAAAGAATGACTGATTTATCGATTTGAATATATATATATATCATCATCATCATCAGATCGTGCTGGCAGCACGGATATCCCTGACCCTCTCTCGCCACTCCTCTTCATCGCCCTAGGTAGGTCTTCAGGACAACAACCTGTATCCGCACATAGCTGCTGAATGTACGTTCGAGCTGGTCGTCCTGCTTTTGCGCGGCCATGTGTGGGGATCCATAAGAGTACATCTCTTATGAGTTCATCTCTGCTTCTCCAGCAGTGTCCTGCATGTCTGGTTCGTCTAACTTGAATAGTTTTCGTGATAGGGGGCAGGTGGCCGTATAGTTGGTGTCTTGTGGGGTGTTGCTGCCAGGACTTGTTCAGGATTGCACGCAGCATTCTTGTGCAATTGCCATCTAGTTTCTTCTCCAGCCGTTTTGTTAGCGTCCATGTAGTGCATCCATATAGCAGTATCGATGTGACCGCTGCCTGGAAGAAACTGCGTTTCATTTTATCGGTTAGGTCTGATTTCCATATAATCGATAGCCTATTGATAGCTGTCCATGCTTTCGTTAACCTCGTTTCGATGTCCTTTTCGGTTGATTCGACGCTGCTTCCTAGGTACGTGAATTTGTCGACTAGTTTAAGTGGGGTTCCTTCTAGAGTGGAGATGTCCCACGTTTGGTTATAGCACATATATTCCGTTTTGTGTGCATTAACATGGAGGCCTATGCTTGCTGCTGCTCGTTCCAAACTATGCAGAAGTGTTTCGGCTTGGTCAGGTGTATTTGCCAGTATCGCTATGTCATCGGCGTAGTCGGCGTCGGTAATTGTTGTTGCGGGGTATCTTCTGCTTCTTTTCTTCGTCAGTTCGAAGCCATTCTCTTTGATTTTGTCAATCGATGTTCTAAGTACGTAGTCTAGACAAATGATAAAGAGGTACGGGGCCAGCGTGTCCCCTTGTAGTACTCCTGCTACAATGTCAAAGTATTCTGTGTCTCCATCGGGTGATCGTACTTTTACTTTAGTGTTTCTATAGAGAATCGTTATTGCCGCTACGGTTTCTTTAGGTATGCCGTACGTTAGTAGGATTTGTTCTATCTTTCCTCTGTGAATGGAGTCGAAAGCCTTGGTAAAGTCGACAAATATTAATGTCGCTTGTAGGTTCTTTGCCCGTACACCTTCAAGGATTCTGCGGATGGTTAATATTTGTGAGGTCGTGGATCTATTTCTTCGGAAGCCATTTTGGTTTTTTCTAAGTATGTTGTCGATTTCGGGTTCTATTCGGTTTCGTAGTAGGGCATTGTAGATTTTGGCAGCTATGGATGTAAGTGTTATGCCTCGGTAGTTTTTGGCTAATCCGAGGTCCCCCTTTTTAGGGAAGGGGTGTATGCATCCCTTCATCCATCTATCTATCGGATTTTGATTGTATACTGCGTTGCAGTGTCGGAGCAGTATGTCGTCGAATTGTCTGGTCTTCCATACTTCCGGGGGAATTTCGTCCAGCCCTGCAGCTTTCCTATTTTTAATTTTTCTGAGAACCGAGTCGAGTTCTTCTTGTGTGAACGGTCCAAGTTTAATGTCTAATTGTTTGCTAATTATTCTGGTGATTGGTTCATGCGTTATTTTTGGTGGGTTTCCAAGTAAGTTTTCGAAGTGCTGTTTCCATAGTTTTATTCTTTCTTGTTGGTTTGCTGCTTTCAGTTTTGCTTTGGCTGTGTTCTTTCTTCTGCTCACTTCATTTATTGTTTGCCAGGCTATTCTAGATTGTCTATCTTCCACCGAGTCTCTAATCTTATCTATCTGATTTTGAATGTATTCTGTCTGTTCCTTTATATATATGCCTGCTAATTGATATTGTGCCGTTTTTAGTTTTAAGGCATTTGTGTTTGTTGGGTTTTTTCGATAGTTTTTGGAGGCTGTTTTCACTAGTGCGCGTTTTTCTCTCACCGCTAAAGTTTCCCATGGGACTCTATATTTAGTTTTAAGTTTTGTCGGAATGTATTTTGCTGCTGCCTTGAGGTGTGCATTGACGAAATTTTCGTATTCGTCGTTTGGTGTACTTTTTTCCGTCTTTTCTTGTAGTGTTTCGAATCTGTTTCTTAATTCTAATACGTATTTATCTCTTACATCTTTGTTGTTTAATAGGGCCCAGTCATAGTGTTTGGTGGTCGCTGTTCGTTTGGCGTTTTTTCGTAGGCTTAACCGTATTTTCGCCGTGACTATTCGGTGATCGGTGGACACACCCTCAAAAGAGGAGTATGCCTCGCAATTCATGTTCAGCTCATTAGTCTTTGCCAGTTAATAATATGTAATCGTTTTGCTTCTGCAATTTGATTGGTCTGGTTGGGTTGAGTTCTCTGACATATATACATATATTAGATATATACGATTTGTCAACACATTTTGTTGATAACATTTTTAAATGATCCTGATCTCAGTATTTTTTGCACACAGTTAAATGGTTTCAAGTACTTCTATTTACTGCCAATCATTTCCCCGCACACAGATAAATGGCCTCAAATAACTATTAAACGTCGCTCATTTTTTTGCTAACAGTTTGTCGGTAATTTCATTTTTAAATGAGGAAGAACTAATTTGTTTGCACATTAGTATTGCAACTGTTTTTGCACAGTAAAATGGTTTTAATTATTGCTATTTATCAATTATAATTCTATTTAATATTAATCATTTGTTTGCACTCAATGTATTGCTATACTAATTATCATATTGGAAATGCTCGTAACGTTGTTGTTATTGTTGTAGGAAATGATATCAGCGATCTGAGAAGATACATTTTGTGTTTCATTTCGAGCAAATGCCGGTAGGAAAGCATGAATCTATCTGTTCTTTCCGTCACCTTTGTGCTATGGGTAACTAGTTGGACAGACTTGATTCTTTAACTTTAGTGAGACAACCAGTCATGGAAAAGGGCAAACTATGAATTCAATCCAGCTTTACTCTGTTTAAATTTTGACCTTGTATCACATCCTGCCGCTGACAGAGAGGTTAGATAAATACATATTTGTATTTTAAAAAATTATTAAAACGTTGTAATGATCTTATTATGATATTACCATCGTTATGTAATATTTACTATTTCTCCTTCATAATACACACACACACACACACACACACACACATATATATATATATATATATATATATATATATTATTAACTCGCGCAGAGAGCATGTAACCCTTGCTTCTCGCCATCCGTCTCTATCGACTATTGCTCTTGGTAGATCCTCTGGATGGAATCCAGAGTCCGCACTGTGCTGATGAATATAAGTCTTTGCTGGTAGGACTAATCAGGGGTATCCATGTGAGGACCTTTATAGAACCTTTCTCGTGTTCATCTTTAGATACCCAGCATGTCTTGTGCGTCTTTCTTGGAGAGCTTGAGGGATGGAAGGTAATTGCCCGTACAGTTGCTGTTTGTGAAGTGCTGCATCTAGGATTTGTTCAAAAGGGTGTGCACTATCCTTGTGTAGTTAATTAGTCTTGCTTTATTTCTCGATGTGTTACATGTAGGATGTAATCAAAAGGTATTTAGACTAAAATGCTTTTATTTTAAAATTTGAATGAAGACGTATACGCAGCTGAACATCTTATATCAAAAAGCCATGTCTAGATTTCTAGATTGATGTCAAAACGAATCAGGGCCAATTTGAAAACACAGAACCAAAAAACGATGAAGTTAATCTGAATACTTTTTAAATGTTTTTGGTGAAACGCAAGTTTGTGCAAGTGCATAACCTTCATTGATTATCAGATCTCTCTCAGTATCCTTGCCGATCTTTGTAATAGTATAGTTTGGATGGTCTCTGTTCCTCCTCCGATTTTCAACTCTTCCAGTCCACTTTCCAAGTATTTGCGGACCGTTCCAAAGGCGCCAGTTTCCTCGACAGAAAATTTCTCTCGAGAGTAATACCTGAGGACATGGGGGACATTAAAAGAAATACTACATAGTATTTATTTGTACTTTTTGAAATTACTTTTTTTTCTGATTTTAGGCCTGTAGAATCTGATTATTTACACCGGAGACCGAGTGACAGCAAGACTCCTAAATAACTCTGCACTCTTTTTAATATTGCGGTTGCCTTTTTATCGTGCTTTAGTCTGAATATCTTCTATCTTGGATTATCCTTTCTTTTTGGCTTTTGGGAAGGATTTTCAAGATCTTTTTTATCCACCATGGGAAAGTCTGGTAAACTTGTCACCTTAATGTCTAAACATGGAAAGTGTAATATTCATATTGGAGGGAAGAAAAAGAAGAGTGACAAAAATTCATAAAAAGAGTAAAAGATTAAAACAATGGGGAGAGATCAGATAAATTGGAATTAACTACTTTACTAGAAAGAAAAATGAGAGGGAATCTAATTAAAACTTTCAAAATAATTTATAGAATTTCTAATTATGGTAGACATTTTTGTTATGATTCTCCCCAAACAGGAAATATACTGTCAATGCAAATTTCCAAAACTAAGCCAATTGAATGTTTTTGCTAATAGAGTAATATAATTGTGGAACAAATTGCTTAATCAGATCAAGAACAACAATAGTGTAAAAAAAGATTAAATAGGATGAAATCCGAAATAACTGTAAAAAGAAGAGGGCATTTTTGGGAACTACCGGATGAATTACTTCACATAATTTGATCTGCATATAGTTATTGCATTGATACTTTATCAATATTATACTGATACTGTATCAATATTGTATATATATATATATATATATATATATTGTATTTTCTGAATATTGTATATGCTGTGTGTAAGGATTCTGCTTTTAAGGTTAATGTCAGAAGAAACTCAAAAGGGGAGATACCAAAGGAGGTCACTGAAATAGTATAATACTAGACAGGATTGGGTTGGCAAAGTAATCAACTAGGAATTGTGTAAGAAGTTTAAATTTGACCATACGAATAAATGGTATATGCATAATCCAGCATCTCTCCTGGAGAATGAGACACACAAACTCCTATGGGATTTTGACATACAAACGGATCACTTAATCTTGGCCAGACGACCAAAGCTTATGATAATTAAAAAAAATAAGGGAACTGAAAGAATTGGCGAGTTTCCTGTCCTAGCTAACTACAGAATAAAATTGAAGGAAAGTGAAAAGCAGAATAAGTACCTGGATCTTGCTAAGGAATTAAAAAACTGTGGAACATGAAAGTGATGTTTATACCTATTGTAATTGGTGCTCTTGGTACAGTCACCGAAGGATTAATAAAGGTAGTAGAAGACTTGGAAATAAGAGGACGACTGGAGACCATCCAAACTACTACCTTATTGAGATCGGTCAGAATACCGAGAAGACTCCTGAAGACTTGCAGAGACACAAATTCCAGTGAAAGACCATCAGATAACGCTGATGCGAAAAACTTTCATGGGATAGATGATAATAATAATAATAATAATAATAATAATAATAATAATAATAATAATAATAGATACGATTGGATGTGGATGGTCATCCAATAAGAATTGTTGAAGAGATTGTAATTTGATCACACAACCAAATTGTACTTGCACCAACAAGAATCTATTCTGGAGAATGAGATGCAAAAAATTCTCTGTGACTTTGATGCAAACAGATCAACTAATCTCCGCCACAATAGTAAACTTAGTGATAATTAATAAAAAGAAAAAGAGAGAACCTACCGTATAGTAAGCTTTGCCGTCCCAGCATACCACAGACAAAGTGAAAAGAGAGACAAGAACTTGGCTCTTGCTCGATAACTAAGAAACCTGTAAAACATGAGATTTACAGTGATACCAATTGCAACTGGTACGTTTGGAAAGGTTCCAAAAGGCTTTGAAAGGAGGCAGGAGAGTTGGAAATTGGAGGACGTGCCGATACCATCCAAACTCCAGATCGGCCAGGTTACTGAGAAGAGATCAGGAGACATGAGAAGGCTTTTGCTGTCTGTGAAAGACCATCTGCTAAAGCTAGTGTGAAAAAAGCCACAAAGAGTATAATAAAGTAAGTAAAGTTGTCAACCTTAGTCATAGGTGACCCGAAGGCTTTCTTTTCAATAGGTTAAAAGAATAAAACTGAAAGAATGTAAAAAAGAAGGATAAGTTCCTCGACCTTGCAAGAGAATTGAAAAAACTATGGAACATGAAAATGACAATTTTATCAATTGTGATTTATGCTTTTGGCACAGTAACTAAAGTATTATTAAAGGGACTGGATGACTTGGAAGTTGGCAGCATTATTGAGAACGGTCAGAATACTGTGAAGAGTCCTGGAGACTAGTGGGGAATGGCTGTCACTCAAACTCCAGTGAAAGACCATCAGCTAATGCGAAAAGCTGTAAAGGAGTAAATAATAATAATAACTGGGCCTCGTTATAGAACTAAGAAAGCAGAGGAATATGAGTGAGACAGTAATACCTCTTTAACTGATGCACTTGGTACTGTCCCCAAAGGCTTGGTAAGGGGAGGCCTAGAAGAGTTTGAAATCGGAGGATGAACAGAGACCATCCAAACTACAACATAACTAAGATCGTGCATAATTTCGGAAAGAATCTTGGAGACCTGTGGAAATATTCTGTCACTCAGACTCCTGGGAAAGACCATCAGTTGAAGTAACATAATAATACAATTTCATAGTAACATAATAATACAATTTCATAGAAACATAATAATACAATTTCTTCAGTTGTCAATTAGCTTTCTGATATTTATGTCGATTTTCAATATCTTTCACAATCCAGTCGGCTGGAGTTGTAGAATATACCGACTGCATCTCTGCAGAGGGGTAAGACTCTCCCAATGAGTGTCCTGGATAAGATATTAAACAATATGATGGTGAGGCTCCAGTCTCGGAACTTTGATGGTTAGTTGATTGTTTGGGGATATCAACCTTTGTACGTTATTTAATGCCAAATCCATTTTTATACAAATCAATTCTATTTCAAATAATTCAATTTAGCGTAAGTACACTTTCAATGTCAAAAAGCTCCATCTCAAACAATTCAGTTTAGCATAAGTACGCAGAAAAGTGAATTGCACTGAAATGTCGGTGGTCCCTTTCATATCCTAGAACGCTGTCACCATGGCTTTCTTTACTGACCACTGTGCCCACAACTTTTCCTTTACGAAAGAGTTAATGTATTTCCACTCCATGGACTGTCTTTTCACCGCAGGCACGTTGTAGCAAATCCATGTTTAGGCCACTTATAAATATTTTTTGTTCTGAAACATACTTCTCTGTACGCATCAAACATTCTTCTGTTAAGTTCACATGGTTTGCATTTCTCAGTTACCAAGAATTTGATGAGAGACATCTTTTCAAACCTGGAACACTCTATAACCTGCAAGAATTTTGAATAGACTCAAAGGAAATATTTTTGTGAGAAAAAAATAATTTTTGCTATGAACCAATTTGAATCAAGGCAGCGTTTTCATGTATGGAAAAAAAATTCTGAAAAAAGAATTATCGTTTTTTCGAAAAATTCCCCTTATTTATCAAATGACTAACATATATATATATATATATATATATATATATATATATATATATATATAATGAGTG
>OY757916.1:62513317-62693317 GCA_963585895.1 Sepioteuthis lessoniana | reverse complement strand
TATTAAAGAATGTGTAAACATTCATAACTTGAATCATTGAAAGTTACCATATGAAGGGAATTATATAAACTTCAAAATCGTACAAATACGCATGAGAGGCTCCTCCAGCAAATTTTACTTGAATATAAATCTAATCTATTATTAATTCACCACACACACACACAAACACTCATATATATATATATATATATATATATATATATATATATATGCAAGTACACACACGATATAATTATATATGGGAAAATATGAAACAACTTAGACTATCTGACAGACTTTTCCGTAATAGTGCTTAATATCCGAAGATATAGCCATCTATATACCGAACATTAAAATTCAAATATACTAACTTCAACAGTCAATTTCACGTTTTCACGATCATTAGATGATGACAAAGATTTTCCTATATCAAATTCATTATATCTATTAACTCTCTCTTGAAGGATCTTTAAACGAATATAAGAAGGGAAAGACACAGTGTCTTCGAGATGAAAAAAATTTCATAATCGCTTGATGATCTTAAAAACGTTGTGATTAATATGCTTGAATTTTCATATTATATATATATATATATATATATATACTGTAGAGTCGGGATAAGACTATCATTGAGCCATGATTTCGTTCTGTGGAGGATATGCCATTTTTGTGCCCCACTAAAAATTCATTCTTGTCTTTACAATATACTTCTCACAAGCTTCTGGCGCAAAGGTATATCACCAATAGTTTCCCCATCGTATGAGCCTTGTGACACACTTCGATAAGATTTGGAAAATATCTACCATAATTTAAGGCGTACAAGTCGACTTTTTAAGCAGGACAATATCTCTATAAAACTTGGGGTCGACTTATACGCCAAGGCTAAAAACTAAGCCTTTACCAAAGATTACTCAGCCAGTGAAACACTACTCCTAACAATCGATATATACCACTTACCATCAGATGGTCACAAACATTTTCAACTTCAACTTATGTTTGGTGAAGATATTTAACAAATTAACACAGGTTAATCTTCTATAATATAAAGCACAAGTGTAGTGTTCTTGTGTACATCTTTGTGTTTGTATACACACTATTTAAAGAAAGAAAGAAAGAAACAAACAAACAAACAAACAAACAAAGAAATAAAAGTCAGAAAGAAAGAAAGAAACAAACAAACAAACAAACAAACAAACAAAGATCTCTGACGTTTTTTGTTGTAATCTTTAAAGAAAGAAAAGATTAAAGAAAGAAAGAAAGAAAGAAAGAAAGAAAGAAAGAATCACGTGATTTGTGGTTTGCCATATCGAAAGAGAAAGGAAAAGAAAGCAGAAAGGTTGTCGGGAAAGCAGGCTAACGTCAGAACGGAACGGTTTCTTCAGTTTTTGAGTTGGTCTGCTTGGCTATGTATCTATTGAATCTACAGAGACAGCAACAAGGAAGAGAGAGAAAAAGAGAAAGTGAGAGAGTCTTCATTAATTAACAACACAGACATGTGATTTTTCAGACAAATGAAAGTTGGCTAAATGAAAGTTGTGATTTTATTACAATAACATACGAGATACTTTTCATTCATTGATTTATTCTTTTTAGATTCTGAAATCTTTTTAATTTGGATTATGAAAAAGATATTTCATATAAAATTCAACCGTTATTACTGACGGGTGTATTCGAGTATAAAATGATGAAACTGTAATTCAAACTAAGCATTATATCAACACTATGTCACTCGCCTGAGTGTAAATCATAGTAATTTACTGTATGTTTGGTGGTCAACCGATGCACAAAATATTAGCAAAAGTTTTTTAGCTTAACTTATTTGCCAGGTTAACTGGTTCGTCGCAATTTATGGTATATTTTTGGCTAAATATCAAAGAATTGATGTACCAAAGTAAAATCTTTTCACAGTGTATATCTGTTTCAATTTAATCAAGAATAAACGTATGGGCAATATATTTATATACAGGAAATTGTATATATATATATATATATATATATATATATATATGGTTGAGTTCTCTAAGCGAATGAAGTAATCGCGTTACCATTAGCGTTTGTTGCAAGGCTCTTCATATATGAATTGAGCTTTCGGTAGCCGTTAAGCAGATGTATGTAAACAATAGTAATTGTGATTCATAATTGTTTAAAATTTACTTCGATGCTACTGTTTCCTCGTGGCTGAGGGGTAGAGGCTTGGATTGGCGTTTGAATCAACCGGGTTTCGATCCCAACTACGGGAAGCTAGTATGTCTGGCCACACTGATAAGTTCTGATAGAACGAAACACATCTGTCTGTGGATGACTTTATATATAGTACAATACGTTTACAGGAACGAAAATAGATGTATCAACAGAACTCAAACACAATGTCACTTGGCACTTAATGTTGGATACAATACGTTACGCCGGAAAAAGCGTTATCATACCACAAGTCAGTCAAAGACGTTTCTTTCTCTTTCCCGTCAACTGTTTCTGCTCATTCTCTTTCTTTTTATATTTCTTTACTCTCTCTCTCTCTCTCTCTCTCTCTCTCTCTCTCTATCTATCTATCTATCTATCTCTTCATCCATATCTCTCCTTTTTTCTTTTTATGTTTCCTTTGTCGTTTTTCCTTTTTATTTACCAACTTCTTTCTTCTTTCTCCTCCATTTCTTCCTATTTCACTCCCCTCTCCTTCTCCTTTTATCCTCTCGTTTTCTTCCTCCTACTTTCTTTTTCCTCCCCCTCCTTTCTTTATATTTTCTCCTTTTTCTCTCTTTTTACTCTCTTCACATCGTTAATGCTTTTTTAATTCAATAAAATACAGAACGAAATGATCTTGGCTATATTGAAATGGTCATTGATTAGACTTTACGGAGTCCATTTTAGAGGAATGACCTCATAATAATTGTCTTGCTAGCCTAATAACCTAACCGCAACTTTTCAGTGAGGGAATTGACCGTTCACAGATATGAACAAGTATAAAATCCTTGAGAAAGCCATTAGGTATAAATTTGAAACATCACCACTGTTTTAGAAATGCGACTTTGTGTCGCCTGTTTATACTTGGTACAGAAACACCCCTAAAAATGAACAAATTCTTCTTTTTCCAAATGTAATTCGCTTGATATAAAGTTTCCTTTATTTTTTTTCAAATATTAAATCCCTTGTGGATCGAAGCTACAGGAAAAGAAAAATGAAACAAGTGTACAATAAAAGAAAGAAGAAAAAACTAAAAGGAATCACAGAAAAAGAGAGAGAGACAAAAGCAAAGAAGAAAAAACGAAGTATAATACAGGAAAATATATTATATGCACAAAGAAAGAAAGAAAGAAAGAAAGAAAGAAAGAAAGAAAGAAAATTAATTACAGAATTTGAGAGAAACAAAAGCAAAGAAAGAAAGAAAGAAAGAAAGAAAGAAAGAAAGAAAGAAAGAAAGAAAATTAATTACAGAATTTGACAGTAACAGAAAGAAAGAAAGAAAGAAAGAAAGAAAGAAAGAAAGAAAATTAATTACAGAATTTGAGAGAAACAATAGCAAAGAAAGAAAGAAAGAAAGAAAGAAAGAAAGAAAGAAGACATGGGAAACCTAAGATATGTTCAAAGAAAGAAAAAAAGAAAGAACGAAAGAACATATGAGAAGTGTAAGATATACACAAATATAGAAAAACAAGGAAATTAATCATAGATTATGAAAGGCAAATAATTAAGAAAGCTTAAAGATAAAGTATCAACTAGAGGAGAGAGAGAGAGAGAGAGAGAGAGAGAGAGAGAGAGAGGGGGGGAGGAAAGAAAGTATGAAGTGGAAAAGTTCACGCACTCTTTTTTTTTCTTACTATTGAAAGTGTATTAGAGTGTGAATAGATGGACGGAGGGTAGACTGATGGAAAGAGGGCTTAGGAGGGTCCCAGAAATCGTTCAATGGCTCCACCATGTCATCGGGACGTTGTCGTTGTCGTCTGAGGTGCACATGGTCGACCCATCACTTGTCGACAACTGCGCCAAAAGATCTTGTTTTTCTTGTCGCGTGGACAAAAGACAACGACTGATTGAATGTAGCAACAGAAAGAGCAAGTGTCACGTCATTAATAAACTGTTTTGTGTCGGTTTAAAAAGCTGGAAAGAACCGGGTGGGCTTGCAAGTAATCGAACGGTAAATGAGACGTTTGAAAGACACTGACAACAAAAATAAAAATAAGAAGAAAAAAAAAACAAAAAAAAAAACAGAACATGAAAACAAAAGTAAACGTTTATAGATGGGTTTTAGTTTTCATCTAATTTGAACGAGAGAAAAGTAAACTGTCTATAAAGTTTAAATGCTGATGATTCTTAAATAGAGTGATGACAAAGAAAGAATTCAGAGAATGATAAAGTTATAGTAAACGAAAATAGGGAGGATTTTTGCCAATCAGAATGTTTTGGAAGCAGCGGAAAAAATATATGTTTTTTTAAAGCGTTGGTACTTTGAAGATACTCGTGGAGTTGTAAAAAGTGGACTCAGCTACTCAAGTTCAAATCCTGAAAGAGGTTGTTTGCATTTAATATCACTCTAATACTCTTCGAAAATGTTTGGTTTGGTTCAGTTTCTTTGTTTTAATAGCATATCAACCTTCGTGAGTTATTTAAAACCAAAGCCACCCTTTTAGATCGACATGAGCGGTTTTATTTTACCTCTAGCTTGGAGAGAATTTATACTTTTACCAAGTGTATTAGTCCGAAATTGAACGGAACAACGTGACAGGAGTTCGAACTTGCTTACAACGATATTGCAGTGATGCACATTAGCCACTACACAACGGGGACTTCCGCAGATTTTAAAGTCGTTAATATATAAATAATAAGAAATAATTGTACTTCTAAAGAACAGTTAACTATTTCTTAAATTTAAAGTAATCTTATTTTAGTTGGTTGGTTGGTTGGTTGGTTGGTTGGTTGGTTTTACGGTCTATCAACCCTTTTCAGGTCATTTAACGCCGAATTGAATCATTTTGATGAACGTTTCAAACAATTCAGTTTAGTTTTAGTACACAGATTCAATTCCCGCATTTAAATAGTTGCAAGTATTGTCATCTAAAACTAATGATTCAGCTGAATAATAATCATTTGTTCACATACATTTAAATGGTTTCAAATATTGCTATCTAACACTAATAATTTTATTTGAACACAGTCAAATGGTCACAAATATTACTACGTACTTAACAATTCAACATCAGTAATTGTTTGCAGACAGATAAATGGTTTGTAAAAGAATAGTTTGTTGGAAACATTTTAAACACGCCAGAGCTCCTTTGTTTGTATACAGTTAAGTGATTTCAAGAATTTCTATCTATCAAAAATAATCCTATTCAAGTTAACTAACTCATTTGCACACATTATTCGTATTCGATAGGACCGTGTGCAAAAATAAAAAAGTAAAAAAAAACGCTAAAATAGCTATGTAGAAAAAGTATATATAAATGAAAACTAGAAGTGATTTCATAACATCTAGTAACATTTAAAAGTTTGACATATCGTTAAAATCAATCAATCAATCAAATACAAGTTCGTACCCTGAGACACTAATACTATAAAAAACTTATTTGATGATTGAGGAGATGCAACTCCTTCCTACAAAAAATATGTTTGACTTGTAAAACAAGAAATATGTTTAGCTACAAAAAAATAAATAAATAAAAAATGATATAAGAATTCTATGTATAAAAAGGATTTGGCATTAAATAATCCACGAGGGTCGATATACCATAAATTCTATGTATAAAAAGGATTTGGCATTAAATAATCCACGAGGGTCGATATACCATAAAGCACAACTAAACCAAACTCTGAATGCATTGGGACAAATTTCTGTATTTCTTAACCAGGTACAAGAACCCATAAAAGTAATTATCTCTCAATTTGATTTTCTTAATTATTTCTTTCCCTTCTTTCGTTCATCAATCCCTTTTCTCAACTAGCTTATACTTATTATCGCCGGCAGAGTTTGCCTCCCAGTTTCAGAAGGGGCTATCAAATTTTAATTATTGTTTTTTTTTTAATTTGGTTCCAGCTATCATTTTTCTCTAACCAGCACTAAGGACCGTTTAACAGTCGGCTGGGGCTGTAGAATACACCGACTGCTCTTCTGCAGAGGGGTAAGACCCAACCCCTAACGAGTGTCCTGGATATGGTACTAAACAATAAGATGGTGAGTTTCCAGTTATGTTGGAGCTTTGGGGAATGTTGAGTATCTTTTCATTGCCATTGTTCCAAGGTCCACTCTGACCCGAAGTGGTAGCACCTGATAGAATCATGTCTATGAGTCTATGTCTATGAGTCTCTGGTTTCGAGAGTTTACTGTTTTTTTGCATTTTACCTGCGTATTTATGCTAAACTGAATTGTTTGAAATAGAAATGTTCTGACATTTAAACAGCGTACTTATACTAAACTGAATTGCTTAAAATAGAACTGATTTGCTATTTAAACTGCATACTTATGCTAAACTGAATGGTTAAACTGAACTGTTTGAAAAAGAATCGTTTTTGGTATTGAAACTCGACATATGCTGAATTGAATTGTTTGAATTAGAACTGTTTGACTAAACTGAATAGCTTGAAATAGAAATGTTTTTGACAATTAAACTTGGTATTAATGCTAAACTGAATTGTTTGTATAAAAATCGACTTGGCATTAAATAACCTACCAAGGTTGATATGCCATAAAATCCAAAAAAAAAAACAACCTATAAATCTATAAAAGTACCCTGTTTTGAACATCATCTATTTTTGACCAGATTCCTTTTCTGTACATTAGTTAACTGGATCATCAGATGATCACATCTATCTATCTATCTATCTAGTCATGGCGAAATGGTTGATTTTGGTGAATCTGAAAAGATGATAAAAATAGGTAGAAAAGTGAATACCATTGTAAGTGTTTGATTTATCCATTTTTCAAATTATTTATTCATTTAATAATTTACGACGTAGACTGGATTTTAATAATATTTTACTAAAGTGAATTTTCATTATTTTTCTCATTTCTAACAAAAATAATCTTTATTTTTAAACAGAGGGCCACAAAGAAAGACTGATTTATAACAATTTCAAATTACATAATATACAAGGAATGGCCCAACTTAATGTAAATGATAAAGCTGAGATGTCTGAGAGCTGCAGAACATAAACAAAATGTACACATGCGTTTTTATTGCAACATCATTTTGTGGCAAAGTGTTTATATAAATTTTAAGAAATGCATATTATATGCAACAATATCTATTCATGTATGCAATTTTTAAACTGTTCATTTGTATTAGTTTCAGCAATCACATAGACACAAACATGTAAAACGAAAACTGAGACCAAAATATTTGAATTATTCTAATCAGATTTTAAAATTACAAAATTAGATTTATTATTTAATAATAAAAATTACTTCAATGGTGTTCGTAGTAAAATAAACTTTTTGCTTAGATGTGGCCCAGGTTCATATAAATGGGGCACCCAATGAGACTCGAACTCATTTGTAAAGATTTGACAGTCTAGCTTGCTAAACTTCAGACGTGTCCGTGTTGTAATGATTACCGTCGAAGAAAATGAACGCAGAGTCAGGAGTTCAAATCCTGATCGATGCTGTTCTGTACCTCACATAGCGCTAATACCCTTGGGAAAGGTATTCATCGAATTAATCTCCCTCCAGCTATGGGTAAATTATTGGGGAGACTGGGCTCTTCAACTTTAGTAAGGCAACCGGTATAGGAGAAGGAAAACTCTGAATTCAAACCTGTTAAATTCTGCTTAAAATTGAATTTGTGTCGCATCCTGCTCATTCGGAGCAATTGGTAAATATAGATAATTAATTCCGACTTTTTCAGCAAAGGCAGATACTTTTTGAAGCTCGTACTACTCCTACTTAAGCAGCAAGGTGATCAGTTCGACAACTAAATCTTAACAAACATTCAGAAATTGTTCATTACAAACACTGGTATATAAATAATTGTATAAATGTAAAGTTTGAAATATAGGGCCGTTTAAACTTAAGAAGAGATGTTGTTAGAGCGTAACACGTGACAAGACTTATCCCGTGACGTAGCACAACGTCACGATATGGTCAAATAGTGAAGTAGAGTAATAAAAGACAGACTGGTTTTTCACGAGTTGTCCCGAATTTTTCATGAGCCGCATACCAAAGGTTAAAGAGCTGCATGTACCTTGCAAGCCGCGGTTTGTCCTCCTTGTGATATACTGTACTCCTCCCCCATAAGACATAATGTAATACAAAATTGGGCAAATATTCACTAATTTTCATATCATCGAATTAATCAGGTAAATTTCGTTAGCACAAAAAAGTGCTGCCATGTTGCTATAATAAAAGAAAAAGAAAAATTACACACGGTCAAAAGACGAGTTATCTCGTCTGTGGCACTTGCTTTGACGGGTGGTAGTGAACAGGTTCAATATTCTAAGACATCTTCAGAATTTTTCAAGAAGTTGTGTATTCCAAGCTTTTTAAAAACACACAATTATTTTAGTGTTAACAATTATTAATGTAATAATCATGGATAATTCTTCGAAGAGTGTTGTTCACCAGTTATTCAAATATACCCCGTTTTACGTCATTAATTGGTTCAAAAAAGCATTGCGTAGTCCTTATTTTACGTGAACTGGACGTAATGCCTTAAAATACCTCAAAATTTGGACAAATCCTGTAAAACTAGCGTAGATGACACACGGTAGAATATAACCCTAAAGAACACCAAAATACATTCTAATCAGATTTTTAGATAATAAAGAACACAATCATTAAAATTTTGTAATTTATTTTTTGATTTGTCCTTAAAAATACGAATAAATAAAATTCTCTTTAAGGCATTAAAGAACTGAAAGAATACTTTAATCTTTATTTGTTAACTCTATAAATAGAATTAATAAAGGCAATGGAAGTACGTAATAGTGTTTACAATTTTTCCATGTGAATATTTAAATGTACTGTAATACTTTTTCAGTGTGTCTTGTATTTCAAATTCTTTTTTGAAAATATGTTTTTTCTTACGTTTTGTTTTTATTGTATTTTAAATACTTAAGAACATCTTTTAATACGTTTTGTTTTTGTTATATTTTGAATACTTTTTTAAACACTTAATACCTTATGTTTTTATCGTAATTTAAATTTGATTTTAAATACTTTTTATTGTGTTTTGTTCTGATTATATTTTAAATGCTTTTTAGAATACTTTTTAACATGATTTTTTATTATTGGTTTTAAATTATAGGCATTACTCCCAGGTCCACTCTTACCTGGATTGCTAGTACTTGTTAGGTCCTCTAATATATGAATAAAAAAGAACTGTTAAACCATTTAACTAGGTACAAACAAATGAATGATGTTGAATCGAATTATTAATGTTAGGTAGCAATACGTGAAACCACTTAACTGTGTGCAAATAAATGACTGATGTTGAATAGAATTATTAGTGTTAGGTAGCAATACTTGAAACCATTTAAATGTATGAAAACAATTGATCAATATAAAATGGAATTACTAGTGTTTAATTGCAATACTAACAAAAAAATGAGCTTTAGCTTGTTTAAAATGTTACCAACAAACTATTCTTTTACAAATCATATATATTTAATATACATATGTATGAACAGGATTTGGCATTAAATAACTTGCAAGGGTTGACATGCCATAAAACACAACCAACCACCTAAATACAGTCACTAAGCCTTACCTCTTCACAGCCCCTACTACCGCCTCAGTATATTGCATCTATTTTCAACACTTATCCTTTCCATCTTGGACATGAACTCAATGTATACGTAACATTCCACTGAATGGAAGCAGTCTTAGAATTTTCATGTCATTAGGCAAATTATTGTGCTAAATTTTGAAACCAATATTTTTCTTATTTGGACGTTTTCGATATTAATTTTATTCTCATGCGTATACATTTTTAAAATTTGTTTTTATTGTATTTTAAATACATTTTGGGAATCCTTTTTTAATTCATTTTTTTTATGTATTTCATTTATTTCCAATACAGAAAAAAAAACAAAAAACAAAAAACAGAACCATATATTTTTGACTGAAATTCATGAATTTAATTCTAGCTTTTTCTTTTTTCAGGATATGAAGTCGATTCTGTGCTTGAAAAATTAGGTCCATAGCATTCACCAACATGTCCAAAAGTTCGAGTGTACAAAATTAGAATTATTTTGCTTTATTTTTGTAGAAGTTATAAAAAAGTTTAGAGCTTGTTTTTTTTGTGGGGGGGGGGGTCACCCTGTATATATTTAAAGAATAAGTCATTTCATTTCACACACTGAGTGACGTAATTTCGGATGTAATAACGTTCACTGAACAGAAATCTCGTCTTGGAAAATAGCGTGAAGGCAAATTTGGCGCTGGCCGAAATGGTGTGAAGCAGGGTATTACTGTATACTAAGCTGATATAAAACCTTCAAGACTCAAACAAAAGTCTTACAATTATCTAATTAGTCACAATAAAATCTCAGTCAAAATAGATTAAATATTCCTGCCTCGGTATGTAAACTGGTCTACAAATTGCTACTTAAGGTGCAGATAGCTCCATCTGATTTAAAACACACACACACACACACACACACACGCGCACACACACATACATACATATATATATATATATATATATATATATATATATATATATATATATATATATATATATATATATATATATAGTATTCTTTGGTCCAGTTAAACCGGAGTTGGGAGTAATTCCATCAGGACAAGAAATTATTCATGAGTGAATATTTAAATTTGAGGAGATAAGTCTTCACCCGTCTTCTATCCCCTCCCACTTTTCTGTGTCTATTCTAGTTTTTTTATCTAAAAGATCCGAAGAAGTCCAGTTAATTTTTTTTTCGTGTTTTTGGAAATTTAAAAAATGCGTAACAGGATGGAAATAAATTTATAATCCTATGTGACCGGTTTTGTTGTTTTTCTTAAAGTATATATATATATATATATATATATATATATATATATATATATATATATATATATATATATATAATATCCAATGCACCAGTGTACTGTACAAACACTTCGAAATTGTCTTTTAGAAGAGAGTTTACCAGAATTATCAGAAATGATATTCAAGCATTCAGATCAAAAGTATTGAATTCAACAAGTATCCGGATTGAAGTCTTTCATCATTAATATGTTTGAGTAAAGATGATAGGCATATTGAAAATATTGTTATCCATCTTATCAACTATGATTGCTATTTACTATTATGTATTTAAAGTATTTTATCTATCTATCTATCTATCTGTCTGTCTATATATCTATCTATCAACCTTCACCCGTCCACTTACTCGCTATTCAAGTCTTTCTATCACAGTCCCCTCTATCTATCTATCTATCTATCTATCTATCTATCTATCTATTCAGCCTTCACCTGCTGTCTTTCTCTCAAGACTAATCGACCTCTAAATTTATCTTCCTCTCCCACAGTCCAGTCGGCTAGGGCTATAGAATACACTGACTGAATCTCTGCAGAGAGGTAAGACTCCCCCAACGAATGTCCTGGATATGACGGGAAACAATCTAATATCGAATTTATATATATATATATATATATATATAAGCTACAGTACTTCAAGACAGTTTCACACCGATATGATTATCGGACCGACACCCAGCGGTTCACTATCCTGACTTAGATACATATGGAGATCGCCGATATTGAGCACTTTTATTTATAAATATAACAAACCACACACACACACACACACACACACGTATATATATATATATATATATATATACATTTTTTGTGTAATAGTCAAAAATATTTTTATGAAAAGTTTATTTTCTTCTCAACCATATATATATATATATATATAGAGAGAGAGAGAGCTCAGGGCAATTCTCAAATGCTCTAAGTTTTGGGGCAATAAGAAATGCAATAGTTGACAAATTTAGAAATAGCAATAAGTCCGGTGAGGTTTTTGTCCGACCAACACTGTTGCTCCGTTGCCCACCGACCCCACTTTGCCAGACTAACTCCAGTGTCATCTAGTTTATTTCTTTTGCCTGGGGGTCAACTTATAGCAAGAAATTGTCGAACGTCCCTTCCCTGGCCAGATCCACACCCGATCCGTCACATTCATGCACACGACTGAGGTCATGTCTCACTCAATTGCTGCCGGCGTTAGATTAATGGGAGACCCGTAAAGTCATCGGCCGCCGCATCTAAGAAGGTAGGTGGAAAGAACTTAAGACGGAAGCCTAGAGAAGAAAGTGGAGAAGTTATACCAGTCGAAGTAAAAGTGTAATTGCTGCAGCAACGAACAGGGTCGATAGGGGAGAGGCAACAATGTTGCGCATTGTGGCCTTTGCAAAGAGGAACTCTTTATAATAGTTTTGCGTCAGCTTCGTTTTGAATTACGCAACATGTTTTATTGGTGTTTATAGATTTCCCTTTTCTGCTTTTTTTTTTTGTTTTGTTTTCTTCTTTTTCTTTTTACCTTTCATTTTTTATCTTTTTAGGTCTCCAAATACGTACCTGTCATTTAGTTTTTTTGTTTTGTTTCTTTGCACTTTTTTTGTTTTTTTGTTTTTTGGGGGGGTGTTTTGGGTTTTTTTTTCGCTCAACTTTCTTACTCAGTCTGCTTTTTATTTTGATGTTTTTCATTTGCGACTTTTCTTCTGTTTGTTTTTGTTTTTATCTTCTTTATTTCGCTGGGTCATGTAAGTATAAGGAGTACCTCTCAGAGTTGAGCGTCACCGCTTTGGACTCTTCTAGGGCTCACATGGGCAAGCTTCAACAACAGTTTAAGCAGACTCTATAACACGAGTTTCTAGATCTCAAAGGCCAGGGTTCTGGGTATGACACGAAAATGCATATAATGGCAAAGCTAGAGTTCTGGACATCTGTTGAGTGTGAAATAACACTGTATTGCCATTACTCTCTGGTTCACTATGACCGGGTGTGGTAGTACCTATTAGGGTTCCATCTACGGGTCAAATAAATCTATCTAAAATTATCTATATTCTTTAGAACAGTTTGCAAAGAAAAAAACCCTTTAGAAACAATTGCACAAAAAAATGTAAATATGAACGTTTAATGAACTTTATGCATAAAATAAAACCAGACGGGGTGATATTAAAACCAATCAAGCAATCAATGATAAGCGTCAATACGTTCAGAGGTAGAGTGGGACGTGATTTCCATCAATTATAATGTTAATCTGTAATTCAGGTGAAATGGTTACTATTATTTTTCCCATCAATATGAATTCGTATAAGTGTAATATAATAGCCGAGGGATTTCGGTTCATGCCTTTGGGTTTAGTTAGGCTGAGAACCTTTTGGCTAAGCACATGGGTTAGTTAGGTGCAACCTTGATGCAGGTGGTAACGCGTGCGCGTGCACAGAGCGGACATGTCACTCATAAATGTCACAATAGTCTGAGATGATGAAACGGGTGACAAAGTGCAGGTGACGTCATGCACCGGAAGCGCGCGGAGGATTTTGGGGATTTCGAAGAAAGTCAGAGAGTTGAAACTAGACGCCGAACGAGGAGGTTCGACTTTTGGGGCTCGCTGAGGCGAGGCGAATTTGTGCACCATGGGTGCCGCACGAGATAGGGACCAGGTGAAGAAACCCGCATAAAAAGATTGTGTCTCTCTCCTTATGTCGAAACCTTTAACTCAAAAGTAATAAAAAGTTTTCGTACCTGGACAAAGAAGTCGTTACGTGTTTTCGAATTTCGAGATTCCTGTGTTCTACGTTATGTATATATGTTCCCAAAATTCGATACCCATTTCGCACATGGTCATAATCGTGTATCTGCCTATGGTACATAAGTTTGATGTATATTTTCCATTTTTAAGTAGAGGAATTATATTGGGAATTGAATTACCATGACCAGAAAATCCGGCGAACACCTATGCACGACATACGGAAAGACTGGACAGCTGTTTCGACCTTATTAGATCTCATCAGCAGTGTATACCATGATCTCCACCACTGTAGACTCTTTAAAGAGTACGCATGTAACTTACAAGACACATTTTGGTTAATTGGCCGCGTAATTACCATGACTCGTTAATTTGGCGTCACTTATGTGCGATATGGGTTGATGGCTCAGTGGTAGAGTTTCGGCTCTCCAATCAATTTTTGCTGGTTCGATCTGCTGTAGTGGAGATCATGGTATACACTGCTGATGTGACCTGATAAGATCGAAACAGCTGTTCAGTATTTCCGTGTGTCATGCGTAGGTGTTCGCCGGATTTTCTGGTCATAGTAATTCAATTCACAGTAAGTTTGATATATGAATTAATACGAGCTGAGACAGATGAATTTTCCTTAATTCCGTTTTTATTCTCTACAAATTTTTTCTCTTCATTTTATTGTATTTCATGAGTGAATTAAAATAAAATATAATATAATAATAAATTATATGTAATGATATAATATAAATAATATAAAAGTATAATTAAAACAGAATACAAAAGCAAAATTGAAAATTTTATCACATACAAAGAAATAGCAGCTATAATAATTCAACAATCCGTTCTTAAAACATTTTATATGATTTTCTTTTCGTGTGTGCTGTCTGTCATCTCAGGTACACTTTTCCAATGTAAATATGAACTGACAAGTCTATTGCCTACCTTATAAAAATATTTGCTTGTTTTCTGTGTGAGTTAATTTTCTATGATCCCATTTACCCTTCTGCTACAATAGATCTTTGAAATAAGCCGATTTTGATTTCAAAAATCCCCTTATAAGGAATCTTTTTTTAAGATACGTAAAATTGGATTAATTCTACTTTTCATCTTCTGATCTTGAAGAGAAAGTGAATGAAACATTAAAGTATATTCTACTCTTCTCAAGGGAGAAATATGGTTGTGGGTAAAGGACAAATTACCAAGTTTCAGGAAAATGGAGATAACGAAAATAGTTCTGCAACGTGCTATAAAAAAGAGTAATTTGCGGTTCGCATGCAGCCTGTGGGTTGCATGTTTGAGAACCCTGCCCAATAGCAAAAACTTAATTTTTCCGGACCTATTTATACCTGTTTTGAATTTAAAATGTCTTGTAATATGTTTCGACATTTCGTCTGTGTACGTATTTACCAACCGCTCCACACGGGCAGGATGTGACACAGGGTCAACTTTTAAGCAGGTTTTACAGGTTTGGATTTTTCCTTCTCCTAGATTGGCTGCCTAACCAAGACTGGAGAACCCATCTGCCCTACTATAGGAAGAATAAGAAGATTCATACATTTCCCAAGGGTATTAGTGCTTTATGAAATTCGATCAGTTTCGTCCAGAGTTTGAACTCGTGTTGTCGTGTTCTTTTTCTAGGACGATAACCACTGCACCACTTCGTCTCTGTATTGTGCCACAAGAAAATTGAGAAAAATCTTTGATAAGTCTTTATGGGTGCTTATTACTATCTTTCAGTACAAAACCAAAATTTATCTCCGAATGTTTGCCGTTAAAATGAGTCGAAGAATAAACCTTACATACACAAGTGAAGAACATTTTAACGATTGAAAATATAACTGTGACTCCCTTAAAACCAAAGCCAACACTATTTTTTTTTTATAATCAAATAAGCAGTATAGTAATTCTTTAAAAATAGAGATATATAAGAGGGCTGTACAACGATTTAAAGCAATTTATTGAGTGGGCAACAAGGATTATGAGTTTAAAATTCTGTGGGAGTAAATTTAAATAATACAAAAACGAAGTTAAATCATACGATTTTACGATCTCATTTTGTTCTTTTACATCAAAGACTTCGTTTTTTACTATTTGACTTTTTAAAAATAAGTAATTTATGCTTTAGTTTAATTAGGTTTAATGCGTGAACTAAAGTCTTATTTTGTTTGTTTGTAAAACACGCTTTACATTTAATATCCGGGGATAAAACTCAATATCAAAAGACGCTTTATTAATCATTAGATATTGAATAATGTTGATTTCAAACATTAATTCTCGCATGTTAAATACAAATTTATGTCTCAGTCACCTTATGACTGGCATGTATTAACATTCATAACAATTCTATATTCCCATGCATAAATAAATAACAATAAAGAATAAAAGTAACTCCTAAAATCATATCTAAAGGTAATCAATATTCAGTTAAAAAGCAGGAGCTTTTTCAATATGTCGATGTTTATTTCCATCATCTGTAAAAGTAGTAGTGGAGTTCTACACTGATTGTGTCCTTTGCTGCAAAGTGCGTTTCTTTGACTCATCTTTGATTCTCTCAATTCATTATGTTATTCATCTTACCATATGAATTGGTAAAATACATTTCTGACTTCTTGCTGCAAAGGACATTCTTACATGGAGTTTTTTTTTTCTCCCTGAGATCATTTCACCCAGACAGCACCCGCTCCTTCGCAAAAAAAAAAAAAAGATAAGTTTATTAGCCGGTGACTGAAGCGCCTCTTAAAGATAATTCCAACGGAATATTTGCAATTTTTCCAATGTCCTGTAGGGTGCTTGCTTCCTCAGCGACACCCCAATTAAAAAAGGAATTTTGTGTCGTATTTTAGGCTCTTGATGAGTCAAAGAAATACGACTCAAAATTCTTTTTTTAATTAGGGTGCTGCTGAGGAAGCGAGCATCTTACAGGGCGTTGGAAAAATTGCAAATATTCCGTCGGAATTCTCCTCATGAAGCGCCTCAGGCACCGGCTAATAAACTTACCATTTTTGGGCGAAGGAGCGGGTACTGTCTGGGTAAAATGATCATAGGGAGAAAAAACGCCTGGTGAGCATGCCCCTAGCGGTAAGAAGTCGGAAATATATTCTACTAATTCATATAGGAAGACGAACAATATAAGGAATTGACAGAATCAAAAAATAACACGGATAAAGTAAAGTGTTAAGTGACAAGCAGTTAGAAGTTTGGCAAACACTAATTGTAGCTCTATCTAGCTAATGTCTTACTATTTCCTTGTATCTTCTGAATTTAATTCGAATAAATTCAGAAGACACAAAATCACATTTTCAAACGCTTCGATGAAGATTTAAAAGTTTATAAAACCGAAACTATTAACATTGGCAAATAATTCAAATTATAAATAAAACCATCTCCAGAAAACCTTGCGTTTTTTCGTATTCGTACATTCTTATATATATATATATATATATATATATATATATATATATATATATATATATATATATATATATTGTTATAACAGCTAGAAAAAACTGATAAACAACCCAACAAAAGAAAGCATGCCGTAAAATCACACGGCCAACCGACCAACAGATACAGTATATCATTCGTAGATACTAATATTATTCATCATTTGTATATATATTATATGATAAATCATTTGTATATACTAATAGGACCAATAAATAAGTTCTCGCTGATTTTTCATGAAAAGTAATATTTTATTTTCAAAAAATTAGTGTGTCTTACTAATTTTTGAAAATAAAATATTACTTTTCATGAAAGTCCAATCTCACTGAAAGTATTCTCCATCACTAACCCCTACTTTTTTCCCATCTTTCTGGCGGCATTTGAATTCCACTTTGGAAAAACGATACGTCTTTTGAAGCTAACTACGAGTCGACCTATTTCTTAGCATCTTCATTAGAATAAAAGTATTGCTCTGCCATTTCTCCTCGATCAGAATAAGTGATAATTGGACGGGGCAATATCTGGTGAATACAGTGAGTAGGGTATGACTTCCCATTTACGCGTTTCCAGGTAGGTTTTCACCCGTTTTGCAAACGTGTGACCGAGTGTTTTCATGTTGCAAAATCGTTTTATTGTGTCTCTCTCTAATAGCGGCCGTTTTTTTCTTCAATTCCTGGTTCAAACGCATCAATTGTTGTCGACTGCGTTCTCTCGTAATGGTTTCGGTTGGTTTAAATTGCTCATAATAAATTACACCAAGCTGATCCAACCAAATGTGAAGCAGAAGCTTCGAACCATGGATATTCGGTTCTGCCGCTGATGTTGTCGCATGACCGAGATTACCCCACGTTCTTCTACGCTTTGGGTTTTGGTAGTGTACCCACTTTTCATCGCCGGTCACGATACAATGCAAAAAACTTTCCTTTTCTGCCGATGAAGCAGCTGTTCACCCGTGATAAGAGGCCATTCGACGTCTCTCGGCTTTAACTCGAATGGCACCCTATGTCTTTGCTTTTGAATCATGTCTAATGCTTTCAAAGGTTTCGAAACTTTTGTGTGATCAAGTCCTAATAATTCTGCTAGTTCAGCTTGTGCCTGACATGAATCTTCCTGAAGAAATGCTTCCAATTCTTCGTCTTCAAACTTTTTCGGTGCGCCAGAACATTCTTTATTTTCAACATCAAGATCATATTTTTTGAAGTGCCTAAACTAATCTCTGTATGTCGTTTTCGACTGATCATGTTTGCCGTAAATCTTAACAAGAATTGTGTGCGCTTCAGCGGCAAATTATTTGAATAAGGTAGTGCAGTAAAATTCCCTGCGAATACACTTTCTTTGGCACGAAATCTGACCTGTTTAATGTGATGAAAAACAAAGTTGTATACACTTCGGCGAAATAACATTCACTGAATTTCAAGCGTGCTTATATTTCTTCCTTGTAGATTCCTTACTATCTGAAACCACGCACATGCAATTCCAGAAAGGCCATCTGTTGGAAAACAGCGAGAACTTATTCAAGGTCTGAATAATATTACATATCTTTTTGTATTCCAATAGAATTGTTATATTATTTGAATATACAAATCAAACTATAGAATTCCCATTATACTTTGTGCCTATCACACAATCAACAATAAAACTGCAGCATGAATTTTCATAAATGTTGCTAACTAATTTTGTTGTGCTGATTTAAAAATTGCAGTTCCTTTTCATCCATCAGGTATAATTTTTAAATATCTAGTAAAATCCAAGCTGTGGTGATATTATGTTCAGGAGATGGCCATGGTATTGTTTCTTCGATATTATGTAATTAAATGAAACGGAATGTCATTGTCTGATTTTCAGAATGAAAACAAGAGGACTATTTTTTGATGGCACCCTATGTCCTTTTTCATGAAAAGTAATATTTTATTTTCAAAAATTAGTAAGACACATCTCACTGAAAGTATTTTCCATCACTAACCCCTACTTTTTCCCATCTTTCTGGCGGCATTTGAATTCTGCTTTGATTTGGTGATTCCTTGTGCACTGTACAATTGAGGTGTATGTGTAATTTAATGATATTTGAGGTGCGGCTATGGATTTGAGAATCGCAAGAATTTTTTCTGGGATATGACAACTTATCAACAAGAAAATAACTTACTAAATACAGTACGAGGTTTACTAGGATTCAGAAATTTGTTAAAGAATTTTCTGAAACTTTTCATCAGGGTTTAGCACTTTTCTCTTGTTTTAATGTTGCTGCTTCAATATTTCAAAAATACAGAGATATCTAAATTTTTTAACAAAATTTCAAAGACTATTGAAATTTCCTAGGTGATTGAATTGAATTTAATGAATGAATCATTTATGGGAATGCTTAAGTTTTTTTGCCATGTAAAGTAAAGTTAAGTTGGCGACCGTAGTCGAGGGCGACCAGAAGGCTCCCTTTTCAATAGCTACTACACCGAGGTGTTGGGGAGGGCGCGACTCCTTTCCCTGGATTGCTTCACTTTACCCTCGATACATACCTTATATTGCTGAGTGTTAAGCAAGGAAGTATCAAGTACCATTTTTAAAGTCTTTGGTATGACACGACCTGGGATCGAACCCAGGTCTCCCGCACCATTGGTGAACACTCTGCCCACTTGACCAATAAGCCAGTTTTAGCTTTCAGTTTGCATATATTAATTGATCTTTTAATTTTTGCTTTATGATTTCAGAAAGTTATATTTTCTGGAATATAAACAGCATATTTTTTTCAATATATAATGGCTTTCTTGTATAAAACATCCTGACGTGTTGGGCAAAAAGGAATGCTTTTTTTTTATCAACACTTCGGGAATATTGGAAAAAAGTTAAAACATCTCATGGGACAAGACTTTTTTCTGTCATTGATTTTTACCAATCTTAGTCAAGCTTAAAGCGTGCATAGTATCTGATAGGGATTGAACTCACTAAAAGAGGGATGGTTTTCCTCTCTACAACAGTCGCCAATTCGTATCTATTTTTGTATATATAATATTATATACGTAGAATTATATTACATATATCCAGGCAGAAAATTAGAAGTAGCTGGAAGAGGGTTGGAGCTATTTTCACACCAAATAACAGTCAGGTCTATTTCGGAACTCTTTGGCAACGACACAGCCTCGGGCGACGACACAGCAATTTGCATTCTACTCTCATTAAGTGAACAGTTAGACAACGACACAGGGGCATAAAAAAGAAAACAATGAAATGAGACAAGATTAATGATGAAATAATTATTAGCCGAAATCCAATCCCAAAACTGACGCCATTGCATCGACCATGAAATCAGAAGAGGGAAAGTTGTACCACCTCCTAAATCAAATTTTTTTTCAATAAAAAGGAAAATATTAATAAAACCAGCACGTTTGCAATTTGAACAGTGATGATCCACAAATATGATACTCGGAGTTACCTTTTCCCCGTTCTTATATAAAGGCATAGTTTCAAACTATTCTTGTTGTGGTGATGGGAGGTGCCTTTAGGGTACTGCTTATCGTCCGAAATCGAATCGGTGACCCGAGATCAAATTCTGGACAAGGCAGTTTGCGTTTTACTTCACGTTCATGTCCTTGGGAAAGCCATAGAACCGTCTCTCGCCCCACCACAAGTAATGGGTAGATAATTGAGCATACTGAATTCTTTAGTCTCGATAAGGTGACGAGTATAAGACAAAGAAAACTCTAAATTCTGACCAGCTATACTCCGCTTGAAATTAGCCTTGTGTAGCGTCCTGCTCGTGGAAGAGGGGTTGGAAAAATACTGTAGTGGTAACCTTTGATTCTAGAAATAGGCGTGGAAGGAGCTATTCCAAATATTTTTGACGTGCATCGTGCGGTATAATGGCTAGTGAGTTAGACAAGTAAATTATCCTTAGTTTGATTCACACTGGTCGCCCATTACTTCTGAATTTGTGCCAAACAAAACTAAGCTCAGTAAATAAGTACTATTGAAAATAGTTTAGAAATCAAATGCTTTATCATTCTTTGGGTTTTCATTATGATGATTGACTATACTTTTAAAACTACCCCCACACACATACAGTCACTCTTTAGTCTCTTCTCCATAGACTGATAGATCTAAGTTTGAATAGTGTAGACGCAGAGTCAAGAGCACTTGGTGATGGAGTGTTTTCACTCCTCTGCTACCGATATATGACTATTCTACGTGTTGAACAACTTTGTCTTGGAGAGCATTATTACGGTTAGGAGTCTGCCTTGCACTGGAGGCTTTATTCAACACTCAGTGAATATTAATGGATAAGTCAATGCCCACAGATGCAATTTAATCACGCACAGGCATACACTCTTTAGCATAAAAGTACATACATAAAATTAGCGGAATAAACAGCTCTTTGAGATCAAATCTAAAAGCTGTCAGTCAAGAAGAAGGCTATCAGAAGTGGAAAGAACATTTCAAGAATCTACTGCGAGACCTTGAAATAAAAAACAAAACAAATGAAAAAATTATTCATGAACAAGTAGATATTAAACCTTGACGCTTTACGAAGAATAAACTCGACACAGTTCTGAAAACAATTAAAAGTAGTAGATTAGTTCACATTCCTCGGCAGCAATATCTCATCTACTGAAAGTGATGCTAATATACACATAGGTAAAGCATGGACTTTTGTTGACAGTTTATCGACCATATGGAAATCTAAACCCACTGATAAAATAAAAAATTCACCCAGAGTATAGCCGTGCCAGTACAACTGTCCGGTTGCACCACTTAGACTAAAACAAAACACTTGGATTGCAAAAGGATACTGTTTTTTAAAAAAAAACCTTTGACGAGGGACCCTACTTACCTCCCATCACACAAACCATCCAAGTAAAAGCAAAATAGACTTTCCGTTGCAGAAGTAAAGAACGACTCGTAAGCGATATTCCCAGATGGAGTCCTACTCAGTGGATCCATCAGAGTTGGCAGACAAGCGAGAATTTACATTTTTTGGCTGTGTAGACACTGGATGCTGTCTAAAGGACTTGACAGAAGCGAGAGATGATAGGGACGGGTGACGAGAGAGAGAGAGTCAAGGCAATCCGTACAGTAAGCATGCTTTGATGATGATAATGATGATATACATATCAGTAGTGACTAGGAAAGGGGTTACAGCTTTTTGGGCACAGCCCGAAGAGCTATGCTCTCAGGTCTATCGCTTCAGAATCAACAAACATTCTCTCAGAGCAAGTCATTTGTTCTTGACTTTGGTTGGATTCAACGTTGGGATTCGAACTCTTATACACTATTTTGAGTCGCTATTTTCATGCCTTAAAATGCTGATTTTGATAAATGTTACGGGCAGTATTCACAGCAATCTTACAATAGGCAAAAAAAATTGTATAACATAACTAGTAATTTCGGGCCCATGAAAATCAGCCCCAATAAACAGTGTGTTTCATTCCACGTTTTTTAAAGAAAATATTTTTGTACATTTTTTAAAGTAGAGGAATTATATTGTAAATTAAATTACCATGACTAGAAAACCCGGCAAAGACTTATGCGTGACAACGGAACCACTGGACAGCTGTTTCGACCTTAATAGGTCTCATCAGCAGTGTACACCGTGATCTCCCCCCCCCTGGAGATCAAACCAGAAACCACAGATCCGAAACTCTACCACTGTACCATTGGTCCACATGGTCCACAAGCGATGCCAAATTAACTAGTCATGACAATTGTGCGACCAATTAACCCGATGTGTTTTGTAAATTACACCCTTACTCTTACAGAGGACATTTTCACCTCCAGGGCCATGTCTTCCCAAGAGGATTGGAGATACGCCTCTGCGTAACTATAACCTCATGATCAAAGAAAGAGATGTACATTTCTCTTTTTTTAAGTAGAGGAATTATATTGTAAATTGAATTACTATGACCAGAAAATCCAGCAAACATTTACGCACGACACACGATACCACTGGGACAGCTGTTTCGATCGTTTTAGGCTTCATCAGCAGTGTAATCTCCTGCACTGGAGATTGATCCAGCTACCACAGAATGCAGAGCCGAATCTCTTCTACTGAGTTACTGGTCCATGACAGTAAACATTTTTTTGCTTATTATATGACATTGAATCCAATAGATTCAAGCCCCATCTAAATTCTGTGCATGCTTGTGTGTGTGTATGCATGTGTGAGTGTGTGTGTGTTTGTGCGAAAGAGAGAGAGAGATCATTTTCGCTGATCCATCAAAGATCTAGAAACGACAGAGACAGACGCTTTACTTGGATCCAAAACGTTTGTTTTGAAAAATCCAACATATAAAGAGAAGATATAGTTTTGGTTTTGTAGAATTGTTAGTTATCTAGAATCAGCTATGAAAACTTGCAGAGGCACAGATATTTGATGACTTTCATTTAGAAAAAGTAGTTGGATACTAAAATGCTTATAATATTCTAGACTATGCATAGAGTAATTTATATCAAAATATGAGCCTGAATAACCTAGAAGACTTAGATTTGTTTGGTTTTGTTAGGTTTTATGGCATATCAACCATTGTAGGTTATTTAATGTCAAAATAATTTTTATACATATTAACAGTTTTATTTCAAACAATTCAGTTTAGCTTACGTACAGTTTTTTTTTGTTTACACACAGTCAAGTGTAAAAACAGTTCTATTTCAAACAATTCAGTTTAGCATCAATACATTTTTTTTGTTCACATGCAGTTAAGTGTAAAAAGAGTACTATTTCAAACAATAGAGTTTACCATACGTACAGTTTTTTGTTTACACACAGTTAACTGTAAAACAGTTCTATTTCAAACAATTAAGTTTAGCATAAGTACACTGTTTAGTTCTATTTGACCAATAGTTAAGACCCTATCAGGTGCAACCAATCCGGGCCAGGGTGGACCCTGGAGCAAAGGCAATGAAGAGGTACTCTGCAGTCATCAAAGCATTACTGGAGCCTCACCATCGTATGGTTTAGTGTCATATCCAGGGTACTCGTTGGTGGAGTCTTACCCCTTTGCAGAGGTGTAGTTGGTGTATTCTACAGCCCCAACCAACCGGGGCATGATAACTTAGAGTCGCCAATAATTTATATATATATATATATATATATGGGGAGTATGTGTATTTGTGTGTGTTAATAAGAATGTTGTTTGTTGCATGAAGGAATAAAGAATGCTTAATATCGGTGATAGACCATATAGATGAAGAGAGTGTAGACAGACAACGGCGCAGGGTGACTGTCAGTTTCTCGCCAACGCAATCATCAGACCAAGTGTTTCCTACGTAGTGAGTGTTATATTACATGATGTTTCGTACGGCATGATAGGAAGGATGTTTTGCTTCGTCGGGTATTCTGGGTAATGCGGTCTTGTTTACTTTGCGAGCTTATTTACATGGAAATATTCTCTTGATATATCATTTTATTTATTCACTCTATTACGTTTGATTTATTATCATCAAGCGTTTTTATTTTTATTGTTCTCTTTGGAGAGTTTTTCACCACAGCATTAACTGATGGTTTATCACTGGAGCATGAGTGACAGCAAGTCTTCTCAGTATTCAGGCTGATCACAACAATGCTTTTGTTTAGACGGTCCCCATTCGACCTCTTATTTCCAAGTCCTCCAGTCCCGGTAACAATCCTTTGGTTACTGTCCCAAAGAGCACCAATTACATTTGGTATCACCGTCACTTTCATGTTCCACAGTTTTTTTCTCTTTCCTAGCAAAGACCACGTACTTATCTTTCTTTTCACTTTCTTTCAGTTTTACTCAATGATCAGCCGGGACGACAAAGTCCAGTATTCGGCAGGTTGTTTTTTTGGGGTTTTTTTTTTTTTTTTTTTTTTTTTTTTTTGACTATCGCTAGGTTTGGTCGTTTTGCCGAGATTAGATGATCCGTTCGAATGTCAAAATCCCAGAGGAGTGCATTTAATTTCCCTGGACAGATTCTAGGTTTTGCATATATGATTTGCTCGTATTATTATTATTATTATTTACTCCTTTAGAGTTTTTCACTGGAGTTTGAGTGACAGCAAATCTCTTCAAGTCTTCAGGACTCTTCTCTGTATTCTGGCCGTTCACAACAATGCCGTAGTTTGGATGGTCTCCACTCGTCCTTCAACTTCCAAGTCCTCCAGTCCCTTTAATAGTCCTTTAGTTACTGTACCGAATGCAACAATCACGATTGGTATAATCGTCACCTTCATGTTCCTTATTTTTTAAAATTCCCTCGCAAGGTTGAGGTACTTATCTTTCTTTTCCCTTTCTTTCAGTTTTAGTCTGTGGTCAGCTGGTACGGCAAAATCTACAATTTTGCAAGTTCTCTTTTTTTCTTGCTTGCTTACTATAAGGTTTGGTCTTTTGGCCGAGATTAGGTGATCCGTTTGTGTATCAAAGTCCAGTAGGAGTTTATGTGTGTCATTATTATTATTATTATTATTATTATTTGCAAGTTGTTCACTTCATCGTTGACTGGTAATCTTTCACTGAGGTCTGATTGACAGCAAGGATCCCCAGTTCACCAGGACTCTTCTCAAGATTCTAGCCAATCTCAACGTTGCGGTAGTCTGAATGGTCTCCATTGTTCTTCTGAGTTCCAATCCCTCCAGTTCATTTCCAAGCCTTTCGGAAATTTTTCAAGTGCATCAACTATTGGTGGTATTACTTTTACCCTCATGTTCAACAGTTTTTGTAGTTCGTTTTCAAGGTCCAAGTATTTGTCGGTTTTTCCAATTTTTTCATTTCCACTCTGTCGTCTGTCGGAACGGCAAAATTCACCAGTTTTGGTTTTTTCTTGTTAATTAACAGTAACTCTGCTCTTCTTTGCCGAGATTAGGGGATCCGTTTGTATGTCCAATTTTTATTCGTATTTATCTATTTCGTTTATTTATTTTTGATTTAATTTATTTCTTATTAAACAATGCAATCCTTAGTATTCACGTGGCTTAGTTGGTATTTGCTTCCATTCCTATGTTTGGATATGAGTTCTAGTCATTTACATAAGAATTTGTTTAGTTCTGGGAAGGTGTTCAAAGTTATTTTTCTTCAAAGCAAAGATTACAGTGTTTTCATATACAGTTAGCTGTTGCAATTTTTCTCAAGCTCCAGGTAATTTTTTATATGCTTTACCTTAAGTTTTGGCTTTGTTTTGTTTGTTTTTATTGCATTTGTACCGGACATTGGCCTAGCGGTTAGAGTGTTCACCAATGGTCCGGGAGACCTGGGTTCAATCCCAGGTCGAGTCATACCAAAGACTCAAAAATGGTACTTGATGCCTCCTTGCTTAACACTCAGCATTATAAGGTACGGATCAAGGGTAAAGTAGAGCAATCCAGGGAAGGAGTAGCGCCCTCCCATACACCTTGGTGTAGTAGCTATCGAAAAGGGAGCCTTCGGGTTACCCTCGACTATGGTCGCCAACTTACTTATTGCATATCAACCATGGTAGGTAATTTAATGCCAAATTCACTTTAAACCTATATATTAGATATATATGATTTGTAAACATTTTGTTGATATTGACACTCATTATTTTACACGCAGTTAAATGGTTCCATGTGTTGCTATGTATCACAAACAGTTCGATTAAAATTCAGTCATTTGTTTACAAACAGTTAACTAATCAAACAGTTCAATTTCAAACAAGTCAATTTAGCTGGAGTCATTTGTTTGCACTCAATTAAAATTCAAACAGTTCTAGTTGACCCATTGATTGGACCCTATCAGTTGCTATCACCTGGGAGCGATGGCAATGAAGGTATACTCCGCATTTTCCAAAGCTGCTGCATTTGTGGAGCCTCACCATCAGATTGTTTAGTAATATGTCCAGGACATTCGTTGGGAGGGGTTTACCCTCTGTGACAGGGCCATTAATTTTTTGAGGTCCTAAATGTGTCTAAATAATGTCGTGCGATGATCGTATTTTTTTCTTTAAATAAAGTTTTTGTGTGTATCTCCACTTTTTCTAGGGGCCTTCTGTAACGCATAAATACTTTTGAGAGATTTATTTAGATCATAAGATGTAATATATATATATATATGTGTGTGTGTGTGTGTGTGTGTGTGTGTGTGTGTTTGTGTGTGTGTGTGTGTGTTTCTGTCTGTCTGTCTGTCTGTTGATGTAAACTGTGAGAAATACTAATAATTTTCATTGCGTCAGAACACTTGCAAAGAAAGTTTTCGAAATATGATGATGGTAAATTTCTGGTAGGACTCGGTTTAATTACTTCTCGTACACGTAGTTTCTGTATACCCCCATGACCCAATACACACACGTGTACACCTATATACACACATCAGCATCCATATATATGCAGAAAGATTTATGAAAACATTTATATATTCATACATATGTATAAATACATCTATACAAATATGTATACACATATATAGACAGATATATATATATATGTGTGTGTGTGTGTGTGTGTGTGTGTGTGTGTGTGTGTGTGTGTGTGTGTTCGCGCGCGTGTGTGTGTGTGTGTGTGTAAACAGAGAGAGAAAGAGAGAGACACCACACATACAAATGAGTCTGTGCACGTGCGAACGTGTGCACAAGTGTGCACTTCTTAGTCGTGGCAAACACTTGAGATGCCAAAAAGTGACCATTCATATTCGTCTGGTTGTAATTGCTCGTCTGAGTGGCCAATCGATAACCGCTAGGCGCCATCACTAATCATTGTTTTAGTCTAATGTTTGTTTTTCGCCAATCAAATCCAACTTGAGAAGCCAGTGAACTCTTCTCGAAAAATTGCCACCGATATCATGGAATTGCACGCGACCATTACGTTAGTCTTGGGTGTCAAAAGGGAAGAAATTTAAATGAGTATCTAATTGGCCACAACAACACAGATAACCCAATATTAAAGATACAATTGATTAAAAGTTACTTGATTAATTATCCAGACTGGTATCTTCACCTTTGCTGTTATCATTACTCGAATCTATCTATCTATCTATCTATCTATCTATCTATCTATCTATCTCAGTCTTTTTATATCGATCTATTAACCTCTCTCAATTTTATCCCTCTCCCTCTAAATATATATCTATATATGTATATATATATATATATATATAGAGAGAGAGAGAGATAGAGAGAGAGAGAGAGAAATAGAGAGAGATAAGGAACAGACTATATATATATATATATATATATATATATATATATATATATATATATACACATATATATATATCGTACTATTCATATCTATCTATCTATCTATCTATGTATTTCAGCTTCTTCATATGTACCAACCTATTTACCTATCTCAGTCCCTTAAATCTATCTATCTATCTATCTATCTATCTATCTATCTATCTATCTATCTATTTGAACGGGCTTCCTAATCGTACGTTTGTCCGTACAACTTTCCCACGAAAATATGAAAACATAATGACGCAATTCTCGGTATGAAGGTTCGAAATACTTTCCTTCGTGAGATTAACATTGGAGATTACTTAGGATCACCTGGTAAAAAACAAAAAAAAATTTAGCTTCCAAATATTTCGAGGTACATGATTATTATGGCGAAATTATCTCTATTCATTCTTCTTTAGAAAAAATTAAAAATACAGTCAAAATACAGTCTTTTGACTGTATTTTTTTAATTGTTTTTTTCGATTTCTCCAAGCGGAAGTGACTATTTGCAATGTAAGTCGTGTGCATGCGCAGCTTCAAATTTTTATGTTATCTATCGCTTATGAATATGCATGAGTTATCGTTCATACAAGGACAGACGACAGTCTTTCGTCAACGACCACGTGAAATTAAGACTAAATAGAGAGGTGAAGGCAGAAGACAACTTATAACATGGCTCGTCGTAAAAGCAACATTTAGTGGCTGAAAACAGAATGCCCAGATACATTGAATCTTCTCGAATTAGAAGTTACTATGTTATTCCTAATATAAAGTTTTATCACCGAAACATTAATACATAAAAGGCGAAATATTTGTATTAGTGAAAGGTTTTCATTTAGAAGTCAACCTAAATGTTCTTTTATTGTTATGGCTCTAATATGATGCCAACTGCAATAACCTGAATTTCCAGTGTCATCCGGGTTATATGAGTAAATGATATTCCAGATATGAATCTAGTTTACAAACAACTAAGAAGAGTAAATACTCTAATACGTAACCATTTAATCTTTGACATGCAAATAAGTTGTTGTTGTTGTTGTTGTTGTTGTTCTTCTTCTTCTTCTTCTTCATTTACGCCTTTCCTTGGTCTCCTCTACGTTATTTTTTTCGTTTCTAAGTAAGGCATTTTCAAATTATTTTTCTCAATTTTCTTCTTTACTGTATACAAGGTATCAGCATCAGCTTTTTCACTACAATAGAGCCTTCTCTCCTCTCATTCGTTTTCGTTTTCCTCTTCATAATTTTCTTTTTTTTTTAATGCTACCACTAATGAGTAGAGTGTTCACCAATGGTCCGGGAGACCGGGGTTCAACCCCAGGTCATCATACCAAAGACTCAAAAAATGGTACTTGATGCCGCCTTGATTAACACTCAGCATTATACCAAGGGTAAAATGGAGCAATCCAAGGAATGGAGTTGCGCCCTCCCCTACACCTCGACTAAGGTCGCCAACTTTACTTTCTTTTACTACAACTACAACTACTAATAATAAGAACGAAACGATCAATCACATGATAAGCGAATGCAGCAAATTAGCACAGAAGGAGTACAAGGCGAGACACGACTGGGTTGGCAAGGTGATCCACAGGGAAATGTGCAGGAAATTTCAATTCGACCATACAAACAAATGGTATATGCACAACCCAGCGCCTGTCCCGAAAAATGACTCGCATAATCTCCTATGGGACTTTAACATACAAGCGGATTACCTAATCCCGGCCAGAAGACCAGACCTCATAATAATTAACAAAAGAAAGAGAATCTGCAAAATTGTTGACTTTGCTGTCCCGGCAGACCGCAGAATAAATCAGAAGGAAAGTGAAAAGAAGGATAAGTACCTCGACCTTGCTAGAGAATTAAAAAAACCGTGGAACATGAAAGTAACGATTGTGCCAATTGTGATTGGTGCGTTAGGCACAATAACTAAAGGATTATTAAAGGGCCTGGAGGACTTGGAAGTTAGCGGACGGGTGGAGACTATCCAAACGACAGCATTGCTGAGGACGGCCAGAATACTGAGACGACTCCTGGAGACTTGAGGAGACTTGCTGTCACTCAAAGTCCAGTGAAAAACCATCAGCTAATATTGATGTGAAAAACCCTAGAGGAGTAAATAATAATTATAAACACTTAGAGAAAAAGAAAATTATAAGTTTCCGAGAATATTGGAAGCATTTCTACTTTTAGATAAATTTTGAAAATTATACTACTTCTGATGTTGAGATTCTTGTTCTGGAAATCTGAGGAGTGTAGACTACTCTTTTATTGCCATTACTGCCTGGTCCACTTTGACCTGGAGTGGGAGCACCTGTTAGAATCACATCTATAGATAAAAAAGATCTGTTTGAATATTATCAAATAGGAAGTCTTGTTACCGTACAACCTTGTGCAAATCGTTTTTACTTGAATAGAATACTTTATATATAACCGTAAATTGTTTGTATTAAAAATAGTTACTTGAAACCATAATCGTTTGGTAAGGATTATTATTATTGTTATCGACTTGAAACCTAATAACTGTGTGCAAACAAGTGACTATTATGAAATAGAAATATTCACTTCAAGTCATATAATTATGTGTAAATTTGTATTAGATAGGAATACTTAAAATCATACAATTGTGTACAAATTATTTGTATTAGGTTTGTTTGAAAGGCATATGAATCTTCGTGAGTTATTTAATGCCAAAGCCATCCTTTCAAGAAGGATAGTAATAGTACTATTTGACCCATAAATGGAAGAGATACTTTTTTCCAAGGGTATTAGTCCAAAAGTTTACTTACTAGCGCAACCTGAGTTCGAAATCACTTACTATGATGTTACAGTCCGGCACGTTAGCCATTACACCACGGGTACTCCGTACGCTTATATCACATAGTTGATATCAGGTAATTGTAAGTAAAAAAAAAACTTTTAGAAAAAATTGCATTAAATAAGTGAATATAGATCTACAAAGAATGCAATTCCCTAAATTCGAACCATAAAATACCCCGAGACAGTTGGTTTGTCTTTAAAATGAAAAAATGAACCAGTCAATGCCAAAATGTAAAAAAAAAATCTAATAATGTGGTCATCTTTTCCATTCATAAATATTTTGCAAGAAACATGTTTATTTATCATTTATTTAGATATAGAAAACACAAAAAAAACCCAGCTTTTAATAATTCAAGTTATTATTGTCATTAATCAGTTGTAAATCAATGATTGGAATAATTAAGGGAAATTATTTGCTTTTATTTGAAGTAAAAAAAAATCGAACCCAATGAAGGTAAAAATTTTCTTAACAGTTAAAATGGCACATTTTGAAATATGTGGAATGGAATTTTTAAAAAAGATCATTCATTGTTTTATTGAATTCAGAAAAGCTTTAGAATAATTCCTATGAAAGAAATGTAATATTCTAAAATTTGAAAACATTGATTCTTATGTGGTTAGTTCAAGTAATATTTTTGTGGGATGAGAAACGTAATTTTAAAAATTGTATTCCTTCTATGCATAGACAAATAAAATGCTATGTTTACTCTCACAACGTATATACGTACAACACCAATGGCGAAAGCACACACTAGATTGTTTACTGGATTCAAGGCGTTTGTAAAAACACTAATGTGGATTGGTTAAAGTAGATACAACTGTAACTTAAATACAGTTAACTGAATGTTTTCCAAGTGAATATTACACTTACATTCACATATACATCACACACACACACACACACACACACATATATATATATATATATATATATATATATTGAGAGAGAGAGAGAGGTGGAGGAGGGAATTCAAAAATGATTCGAAAAAAACTGTTACTTTCATTTTCGACCTTGACAGGGGCCACTCACTATCACATAAATTATAAATAAGCTAAATAGATCGCATGGTCACGCACAAACACACACGCATATACAAGAACAGACACATGCAAACACGACACGAACACAACCACATACACAAACCAGATACAACATAATTACAGAAAGACATTGACTAAAAGCACACAAATATGACACAAACACGTGGATATAACACAAGAACACACAAAGAGAAAGACAACACAAGCACAGACAAATATATACAGGCATCATAAACACATGAATACAACACAGACACGCAAATACGTCACAAACACATACAGATTCACACATCCACCACAAAAATACGTAAACAAACAAACAAAATACAGACTCACAAAGACATTACAAAATCACAATGAAAGAAGATTGCATATAAATAAAATTAAAATCTTTGGCTTACTTGATTTTCGCATATTTTCATACAGCACTGATTCGGGTCGTATAACTCTTAAACAAACTTAGCTTGACGTTGCCGTCGATTGCAACCAACGAACCTAAAGACGAGCCATGCAAAATCAACCGCATTGCATCTGAAGCATTTGAATTGCCTTGCCATTAAATCGAAACTTTTTTCCTCGCTTCGATGATCGACATCAACCCATCAACAATTCAAACACTTTCTTACAGGCCGTAGCTTTGAGAACGAATAGAAACCAAATGAAAATCCGAGTAATATACAAAAATATTCAGACTGCATCACTGTTGAAACTCCGAAAAACAAAAACTAAGGAGAGTGCTGAAGAATTTTAAAGACTTAATGTCACTTGATCTACTAACACATAAAATGAAAAACTGTTTTGTGTTTTGTCTTTTTTTTTTTTTTTTTTTTTGGTTTTATGGCATATCAACCTTCGTGGCTTTTATTTGAAGTAAAAACAAAACACCTTCAGCAAATGTTGGTGTGAAAAAAAAACTCGTAAGGAGTTTCATAATAAAAATCTTATATGTAAGTTTTGTAAATATTGTTGAGGTGGGAAGAAAGAGAGAAGAGGAAAAAAGTGGTCGCAAGATAAAGGTGATATTAATTGGAAAATGTTGTATATTGACCTTCAATCCGGCCAAACATGCCATTCCAAAGTGATGCACCGGAAGGAAGTGACACATTCCGATGGCAGTTATGAGAAGAAATCGTGTAGGCAGGCTTGGCTGAAAATATGGGACAAGGTAAACTCTCATGGTATACTCATAGACTGATGCACCGGAAGAGAGTGACCTGTGAACTGCATGACAGTTATTTCCGCTTGATGTCGATCAAACATGCCATTCCAAATATTGAGTGGGCGATTGAACTATTATATAACTCGGTGAGGACAGGAAGTCAGTGAGTTGGAGATCAGATGAGTTAGCGAAAAAGTGGAGAACGAGAAAGACACAACGCTGATGCCCATAAGAGTGAGTGTCAATATGTTGCAGTTCTGTTCAGTCTCCAACTCCCTCTCACACACACAACCAAATAAAGTGAGAGGTGTATTTTTTAAAGAAGTCTCCCCTCGTCTTTTATTGTGTGTCGTAATGATTTTGCATCTATATGTGTATAGTTTTAGCATATGACTATACAACAAACAGAGGGGTCTTGTCTCTATTCCCAAGTCCTTGAAGAACTGTAGTGATACTATTAACTCATGGCTGGGGGATAAAGGGGTTCAATACCTTTCTCATGAGTATTAATCGCAAAGTAATCATAATAGCGTGATTGGAGTTCGAACTCGCATAGCTTTATGCTGTAATACAGCAATTTAGCCATTACGTCTCGGGTTCAGTCCCTTATAAAAAGAAACGATAATAATATAAGAGAAGTAGTGTTACGTAATAAACTAGTGAAATCTACTGTTGATGTGAAACATAAATTAGTTTGCATTAGAAATCCTGTTAAGGATCTTTGGATAAGCTGGGTATGAGTGACATCTGATGACTCCCGAGATAAATTTAAGATCCCAGTTTGGATTGAATAGTCCCAGTGATGAGTTCAATCGATTCTAGAGTTAAGAAAAAATTCGTTTAAAATCTAACCAGCTGGTGGGAGGCACTAGAATAGAGTGGTCGATAATTCGATCTTTGCTAGGGTCCTATCTATGGGTTAAATAGAACTAAACTGCTTACTTATACTAAACTGAATTGTTTGAATTAGAACTGTTTGACTAAACTGAATATCTTGAAATAGAAATATTTTTGACAATTAAACTTTGGACCTACATTTAAACTGCGTGTTTATGCTAAACTGAATTGTTTGAAATGAAACTATTTTTGATATTGAAACTGTACTTAAACTGAATTGTCTGAAACAGAACTGCTTTGACATTTAACTGTGTGTAAACAAAAACTATACTTATATTAAACTCAATTGCTTGAATTAGAACTGTTTGACTAAACGAATAGCTTGAGATAGAAATGTTTTTGATAATTAAGTTGTGTACTAATGCTAAATAGAATTGTTTGAAATAGAACTGTTTATTTATATAAAAATGGATTTGGCATTAAGTAACCAACAAAGGTTGATATGTCATAAAACCCAAACAAACAAACAAATAAACAAACAAACAAGTTATCAAAGAATTGGTACAGAGACTGGAAGATTTGGAAATAAGAGGACGAGACCATTATATATAGCATTATTAAGATTGGCCAGAATAGAAAAGGTTTTAAAATGAAAACTTGGAATTTAAGAAAAATTAAAAGAAGATAGGAGATTATATCAACTGATAAGATCCCGATACTAGTGGAACACGTCCTGTAAAAAATGCATCCTTTGAGCTAGAGGCATCAAATTAATTAAGTTTTCATTACATCATCTTTCAGGGAATGCAATCCTTTTTTTGACTTCTGGTCTCAGTAATAAACCATTATCATATTAATGGGTTGATTCTATTTTGAGACAATTTTTATGATTTTATCTCCAAATAAATAGTGACGCAAAATATTTTCCTCTCTTGTCCAACGCATTGTGATCGAGAATTAATAGTTGTGATAGTATACTATTTTCAAATCTGGAACAAAAAAAACACATTATTATTAGTAGAGTTATTAGCAGTCACATTGATCCCATGAATATTGAGACATCCGATAAAAGAAAAGCTGAAGCAAAAAAACTGACGAAAAGCCCAGCGCATCCGAAAATATAAAAAACGAACAAAATTCTTTAGACACAAAAAATATTTCAAGACGATATCAAAAACTCCTATCGAAAAAATAGGAAAAGAGACAATAAATGTTAAAGAAAACACCCACGATTGAAGAATGGAAAACATTTTAGAAGTCATGTAATAAAAAGTGAGGAGGATTTAAGATATAAAGGACACTTATAAATCTAATGAACCATACATATACGAAGATATTACAATAGAAGAGATTGTGCATATACTTAAGTGCTTACATAAATGAAAGTCACCTGGAATAGAGAAAATAACAAACACTTGGCCTCATCACCGATCCTCCACACATCAACTACTGATAAAACTTATTATAGAAATCAATAAAAAAAGCTAAAAAATGCCTGAATGACTCCCAGAAAGAGTAATATGTCCGTTACAAAAAACAAAAGAAACAACCAATGTTATATTTTGACCTTCGGCCCGAGCAAAATGCCGTTCAAGGTGATGCACCGGAAGGAAGTGACACATTCCAATAGCAGTTAGGAGAGGAAATCGTGTGGGCGGAAATTGGCTAACAAAATGGGACAAGCTAAAAAGATCCCATGATACTCTCATAGACTGATTCACCGGAAGAGAGTGACCTCTGAACTGCATGACAGTTATTTCCGCTTGATGACGAGTAAACCTTCGATTTCAAAGATCGAGTGGACGGCGAACAATTATATAACTCAGTTGAGTTCGACGAGCGATGGCCAGTTAGAGATAGGACGGAGTTATAGACGAGATGTGGTAGGGAAAGCCACATCAGGCTGAAGGGGCATTTGGGCCCTGATGAGTTGAGGTCTGGAGAAGATGCTGATAAGATGCCGTAAAGAAAGCCATCACCCAGCAGAGTGGCCTCTGGACCTCCGGTTCAGCAGCCCAGGAAAACAAGAAAGACACAACGTGACGGCCATGGTCAAAATATTGCAGTTTCTGTTCGGTCTCCAGCTCCCTCTCACAGTAAAACCCCACACAACCTTTTCGAACCCTTGCAATAGAGTGAGAGGTAAATATTTTGTTAAAGAAGTCTTCCTGCGTCTTTATCATTGTGTCTGTTGTTCATTGCGTCGGTATGTATCCAGTATATATATATATATATATATTTCTGCATGAATCTACAGAGGGCAATATAACACCAACGCAAAAAAAAAAATGACAGACCAATTACTTATCTTCACACAGCATATAAAACAAGGACACCGATTCTAAATGAGAGAAAAATCGAATTCATAGAATATCAGGTTATCTTCTCATGAGATCAAAATCGATGCAAAAAAAAAAAGAATCAGCTTTTCGTTAGTAAGAGGATCATGTAAAATTGCTGATGTAATATAATGGCCGAGGGATTTCGTTTTATGCCTTTGGGTTTAGTTAGGCTGAGAACCTTTCGACTCAGTGCATGGGTTAGTTAGGTGCAAACATGAGCGCAGGTGTCCACCGGCGCGCGCGGAGCAGACGTGTCACTCAGAGATGTCACAATAGAAACCCGAGATGGGAAACGGGGCTAGGGAGTGCGAATGACGTCACGCACCGGAAGCGCGCGGAGGATTTGGGAGATTTTGAAAAAGTGAGTTGAGTTGTAATGGTTAAAGCCCTGGCCTGCAGAATCGTAGTAAGCGAGTTCGAACTCCGATTTAAATAAAGTTACATGCAAAAAAAGAGAATGACAATTTAGAAGGTCTACAAAGCACCGTAAGAGGATATACTGACGACATAGGGATGCAATTTAATCTGTACAAATATCGAAAGTCGCATTAATAAAGATTCGCTGGTAAAGTCTAAAATGCTAGATATAAACATGGAAGTTACCGAGTTAAAACACAATTATCCGATAAATATTTAGAAATAATCGAAGCAAGTTGTATCAATCATACTACAATTAAAAAAAAGAATTTTACTACATAATAAGAATTGAATGTAAAAAAATAAAGTTATTGCAATTAACAGACTGGCAATACCAATAGAGACATGCAGTTTCAGTATAACAAACTCGGTGTTAGCTGACAAAAAAGTCACCTACTAAAATAAGGAAACTAATGACCCTTCCCCCCGCCAGAAGGCATTACCCAAGAACAGATAGAAATAGAATGATAATGCATCTAGAAAGTAACTCTCAAAAGAAGCAGCAAAAATCATAAATACATAGAATGCATATTCCCTTAGGCTAGGTCTTGGTTAAAGACAAGATGAAAGAGTGTAAGGAACCAAAAATAAAGCTGAAAATTAAACAATCATGTTAACAATCCAATATTATTTATTCGCATAAATTCTATAATGTTCAAAAAAATTCCATAAATTGTTTTCTATAATCGTATTTGAATTCGATTGATACTGTAACAAATAAACAAGAAAAAAACTTATTACTTGAGACATAAGAGGTCTTTTAATAGGCCTTTCAAGATTGACCTCCAATGATACCGCTTAACAGTCAATCATTTATACATCCTCATCCTGAGACGAACACTGTCCAGGGTATGAAACTAAACGACATCTGATTGTGATCATTACTAAATAAATGATTATTACTAAATAAATGATCATTACTACATAGTAATAGTTACGTTATATAATTGTTTAGAGATTATTAGCATTAGATAGAAAAGTGGAAGCGTATTGAACAAAAAGATCTGAATAAAAATAGTTTTTAGTATATAGGAATTCTTGATACCATATAACTGTTTATTTGAATTAAGAATAGTTACCCTATTTGACGGCTTAAAAGGCGCACTTTTTTACTAAAAATATCTACTCAAATTCTCTTGCGTCTTATATGCCATATGTAGTTCTTTTTATTTTGTTTTCTTACTTTTGAATATAACAAAGTTTTTATAGGCTTGTGTCCTATTTTCTATTATTTTTCGTTTAATTGTAATCATGGCTTATTTAAGCAAAATCCCACTTCATAAACGTAGCCTAGGCTGTACCATTTACTAATAATTTGACTAATTACTATTTTTTCTTGATTTGCCTTACTGAAATCGGGGCGCGTCTTATACACCAGTACGTCTTATATGTCGTCAAATACGGTACTTGAAGCTATAATTATTTACAAAAGATTACTATTTGCTACTTGAAACCATATAACTGTAAATCAAACGACTATTACAAAATAAAACTAACCACTTAAAACCAAATATTTTTTGGTTTGGTTTCTTTGTTTAATGGCATATCAACCTTTGTAGGTTATTTAATGCTAAAGCTATTCTCCAAGAAGAATAGTAGTTGTACTATTTAACCCATAGCTGAGAGGATAAGGGGCTTCATACCTTTCCCAAGGGTATTTGCCCGAAAGTGAACGTAATGGCGCGACTGGAGTACGAACTCGCTTACTAAGATTCCGCAGTTCATTGCTTTAAACATTACACTTAGAGGACACCCCCAAATATTTTAGTATTAGATCAAAACATTTAAAACATAAAACTCTAGGTGAATCATTTGCATTAGATCGGAATATCTGATACTATATATCGGTAAATTATTTGTAATAAGAATAGTTACTAATGTTCTAATTGTTTACAAAGGGTTATCAGTAGTTGACTGGCTCATTGGCCTCGTGGGAAGAGTGTTCGTCAATAGTCCGGGAGACCGGGGTTCTCTCCCAGATCGCGTCATACAAAGACTTTAAAAAATGGTATTTGATACCTCCTTGCTTAACACTCAGCAATATAAAGTACGTATCAAGAGTAAAGTAGAGCAATCCAGGGAAAGGAGTAGCGCCCTTCCCAACACCTCAGTGTAGTAGCTATCGAAAAGGGAACCTTCTGGCCGCCCTCGACTAAGGTCGCTAACTTTACTTTTTTATCAGTAGTTACTTCCTACCATATAACTGTGTGCGAACAAATAACTATTATTATATAGAAATAATAATTTGAAATCTTTTATTATTTATTGTAGATTGAAATACTTAAAACCATACATCAAAAATTATTTGTATAGTTTGGTTGGTTGGTTGGTTGGTTTTCATGGCTTATCAACCCCTGTAGGTCACCCAATGCCAAATCCATTTATACAAAAAATCAGTTCTATTTCAAACAATTCAGTTTTGTATGAGTGCACAGTTCGTCAAAAACACTTCTATTTCAAACTATTCAGTTTAATCAAACAGTTCTAGTTCAACCAAGTCAGTTTAGTATAAGTATTGATATTGTTTGCACACAGTTAAATGTCAAAACAGTTCTACATTAAACAATTCAGTTTAGCGTAAGTACCGTTTCAATGACAAAAACAGTTCTATTTCAAACTTCAGTTTAGCATAAGTACGCAGTTTAAATGTAAGTGCACAGTTTCATTGTCAAATATTTCCCTTTCAAGCTATTCAGTTTAGTCAAACAGTTCTAATACAAACAATACAGTTTAGCATAAGTACACAGTTTAGTTCTATTTGTATTTAAAAGGAATGCTTGATATATACCTGCAAGCAAAATCTTTTAAGAAACATACAATGAACACAATTCCTTAACCTCTCTGCATGAAATAACTCTAGACAGATTGACATGCCGTTAAAAACAATCAATCAATTAATCAATCGAAATTTTTATATCATTTTTAATAGTTTATGTTGGATGCGAAAAGTTAGTGTCTCAAAATTCAAAAGAATAGCCCTACCCACAAAACAAAAACAAAAATAAAAACGAAACTAGAACAGCTGCCTGTTAGATGATATCCTTCACTTAAATATCTTTTCTGTATGATCCTGTGATATTTTTTGACGGTTAATATTTTTCACGTTGTTCGAGAAAGACATAAAATTTTGAAGCATTTTGATAAGATGCACGCTATGGAATTAGTTTCTTAGAATATTTGATCTTCTCGTCACTTTGTCAGTTGAGAAGACCGAAACACTTTTTTTTTTTTTTTTCATTTTTTCCAAGGTTCTGTCTTTTGTAACATATGTCATAAAAGATAAATAGATGCCATTAAAGTCTGATTCTTTAAATGATATTTCATTTCTTTTTCATATTAATTGGCTTTGGATTCCGCCTTTGATATTTGTCTCATGTTTCTTCTTCTTCTTCTTCTTCTTCTTCTTCTTCTTCTTCTTCTTCTTCTTCTTCTTCTTCTTCTTCTTTATCACTATTTTGTTTACCCTTTCCTCTTCAATTTCCTCTCACGTTTGTGCTTTCTTCTTCTTCTTCTTCTTCTTCTTCTTCTTCTTCTTCACTATTTTATTTACCCTTTCCTCTTCAATTTCCCCTCACATTTGTGCTTTCTTCATCTTCTTTATCACTATTTTGTTCACCCTTTCCTCTTCAATTTTCTCTCACGTTTGTGCTTTCTTCTTCTTCTTCTTCTTCTTCTTCTTCTTCTTCTTCTTCTTCTTCTTCTTCTTCTTCTTCTTCTTCACTATTTTGTTTACCCTTTCCTCTTCAATTTCCCCTCACATTTGTGCTTTCTTCTTCTTCTTCTTTATCACTTTTTTGTTCACCCTTTCCTCTTCAATTTCCTCTCACGTTTGTGCTTTCTTGTTGTTCTTCTTCTTGTACGAAAGGTCACCGATACGCTTTTGGCATGGCGTAGAAAGGCATGAGCAATAAAATCCAGTCTTATTCACAAATAGTTCTACCTTTTTAAAAGTTTAAAGTTTGCATGCATAGTATGAAGTCCCAAACTTTGTTTTATATATATAGATAATTTGTTGACATCATCAACTGGACCGCTAGAACTTCATCCTTCGAAGAGTTCATCATAATTTATATGCATATATAAACATATACGTATATCCCGGTTGGCTGAAAAGTTTGTAACTTGACGTAAAAGAGCCTGTGCATTAAAAGTTCAATTTCTTTTACTAACAGATCAGCCATTTTCAAGCTTGCATGCATCATATAAAATCTTTTACTATATATATCTATTTTGCTGAAGATAACTGAATCCCAGAAAGTCAGCAGTTTTTGAGAAAATGGTCAAAATCTCTCATTGTGAAATCATTTATTTCTTTATCAAAGTCTTTTAATTATTAATGATTACAAGTCCTAGAGGCAGCATCCCACAAAGCAGCAGCTGTACGGACACCTGCCATCCATCTCGAAAACCATCCAAACTAGACGAGCAAGGCATGCGGGACTCTGCTGGAGAAGTAAAGGCGAGCTCATAAGCAATGTACTTCCGTAAACCCCCTCACACGGACGAGTGAGGGTAGGACGACTAGCTTGAACTAGCTCTGCACTGATACAGGATGTAGCGTGGAAGACCTACCGAGGGCCATGGGCGATAGGGAAGATTGGCGGTAGATGGTCAATTTTTAAGCGGAGTTTAACAGGTTTGAACTAACCTAGACTAGTTGCCTCACCAAGGCTAAAGAACCTAGTCTGTCCTACTATTTACCCATAGCTGGAGGAAGAATAATTGGATTCATACCTTTCCCAAGGGTATTAGTGCAATGTGAAATGCAATCAGTCTCGTCCAGGATTTGAACTCGTGTCGCCGTGTTCATTTCCTACGACGATAACCATTACACCACGGGCACCTCCACGATGATGATGAGGATATAAGTCACATATTTTACTTCAGCATTTTAATATTTTTTAGGGAAATGGAAATTTTTTTTTACTGAAATAATCCTAAAACTTTCAGTCTAAAGCATCAGGGCATTCCTGGAAAACACACGGGTATTTTTCTTAAATTGATATATACCTTAGTCAGGAAGCTTTTTAAAAGTTTATACCACAGTTTTGATGGTAATTTTACGCGCATACACGTGACTTGCAAAGGCATGGACAGCTAACGATAGACTGTCGGTCATATGGAAGTCAGACCTGACCGATGAAATGAAAGGCAGTTTTTTTCCAAGCAGCGGTCGTGTCCATACTGCTGTGTGAATGCACTACATGGATGCTAACTAAACGAATGTAGAAAAAGCTTGACGGCAACTACACAAGAATGTTGCGAGCAATATTGAACAAGTCCTGGAGGTAGCATCCCGCAAAGCAACAGCCCTACGGTCACTAACCACCCATCACGAAAACTATCTAAGTTAGACGAACCAAACATATGGGACACTGCTGGTGAAGTAGGGATGAACTCATAAGTGATATACTCCTGTGGACCTCTTTACAGGGACGAGCAAAAGCAGGAAGACCAGCTAGAAGCTGTATACAACAGCTCTGTGCCGATACAGGATGTAGCCTTGAAAACCTACCAGATGTGATGGACGATAGAGAAGGGTGGTGGGAGAGGGTCAGGGATATCCGTGTTGATGGGGTGACATGGTGATGATGATTAATTGAAAACTCCGTAACTTTTCTAGAATAAAAACCAAAATGAAGAAATCATGTTTTTACTCAAAATTTTGCGATTAAGAATAATTATATGGAAAATTTAAATTTGATATTTTCATATACTCGTTAGTTAATAATTACGTTACTGATGTTTATGACAAATCATCAAAAATAACTTTATATATATATATATATGTGTGTGTGTGTGTGTGTGTGTGTGTGTGTGTGTGTGTGTGTGTGAGAGAGAGAGTGTGTGTGTGTGCAATCGCAAAGTTTGGGAAACTGAGACAATGTAAAATTTATTTTCTCTAAAATTTTTACTGAACACACATTCGGAATCGTATATATATATATATATATATATATATATATATATATATATATAAAGTTAGTAATGTTACCGACCGTAGTCGAGGGTGACTCGAATAGCAAATACACCGGAGTGTAGGGGAGGGCCTTACTCCTTTCTCTGGATTGCCCCATTTTCCACTGATGCCTACCTTCATTAATATATATCGAAGCGGAGTCCTCAGTGTAACGTGAAAAAGAACTCTATGCGGACTTAGTGGTTATCTTTTCTCATTAGTTCTCTCGAAAACTTTTCCTGTCAACTTTAATCTAATTATTAATGAATTTCTTTCTCTTTTTCTTCTTTTTTGTCCCATTTCCTCCATTCGCTTTAGTCTTTTCACACTTCTAAGAAATTATTTTCCGATTTCAGGGTGTTTTCAGCAGATATCTGACACCCTATATATGTAATTTTGCGCGTCAACATATAAGGGGGACTAAGACAGCTGTGTTACGAGCATCCTAAAAAAAGATACCTAGCGTATTTTTTTTTTTTTTACAAAAAACAATTAGAAAACAACAAAAGAAATACACAAATGTCAAATATAAATTGAGAAAACGAGCTGAAACCTTTCAGCAAAGCAACAACACAAGCAAGAAAGAGATAAATAAACGATTTTATTTGCCTTATGTTGCATATTAAAAATAAGGGGAGATAAAAGAAATTATAAAATAGATCATAGAAAATTTAAATTTGATATTTTCAGATATTCGTTAGTTTATTGCGGACTTTTTGTCCTCATCTTGGTAGTTTTGGTGTTGTTTCTTCTTTCACTACGTTTCGGCCAAATTTCACCTCTGGCCTTCTTCAGGTGATTTTACCGCGACCTCGGATAGGAATGCAAAGTCTTGTGACCGTATCCTCAGTAATTACTGCCTTCCATAGTTGTCTTCGGGGCCCGTGGCGCAGCGGATAAAGGCGTTGAGTCTCTACGGTTCCAGGTGAGCATTGTCAGAAGATAGCGGTTTCAAATCCTACCCAAGCCGGCCAGAGGTTTACTTGGTCAAAAATGCAGCGCGAAAGACAACTATGGAAGGCAGTAATTACTGGGGATACGGTTACAAGACTTAGCATTCCTATCCAAGGTCTCGGTAAAATCACCCGAAGAAGGCCAGAGGTGAAATTTGGCCGAAACGTAGTGAAAGAAGAAACAACACAAAAACTACCAAGATGAGGACAAAAAGTCCGCAATAAATAAAGAATTAATTCTCAGATTAAGAAATTTAAAAAATGATTCCAATTAAAGACGTTAGTTAATAATTACGTAACTGATCTTTATTACAAATCATCAAAAGTAACTTTATATATATATATATATATATATGTGTGTGTGTGTGTGTGTGTGCAATCGCAAAGTTAGGAAATTGAGACAATGTAAGATTTATTTTCTCTAAAATTTTTACTGAACACACAATCGGAATCATATATACATATATACATATATATAAATTTAGTAATGTTACTGATCGTAGTCGGGGGCGACTCGAAGGCTCCCTTTTCAATAGCTACTACACCGAAGTGTACGGCAGGGTGCTCTCCTTTCTCCGGATTGTTCCATTTTACCTTTGATACGTACCTTATAATGCTGAGTATTAAGTAAGGACGTATCAAGTGCCATTTTTGAGTCTTTGCTATGACTCGACCTGGGATTAAAGCTTTGTCTCCCGAGCCTTTGGCGAACACAATAGGCCAAAGGTATATACATAGTTCTATATATATATATATATATATATGTGTGTGTGTGTGTGTGTGTGTGTGTGTGTGTGTGTGTGTGTGTGTGTGTTCGACTAATAACGCGAGTGTGTTCACGTCTCATTGGATGCCCTATTCATATGGCCCTCAGCCACATTATGTTCTCAGACGAAAGCAACTGCTGGAAACTTACACGTATGTAAGAAAAAAATCAATAATTATTTGAAAAAATACAAATCTTTGTGGACCTGTTCATTTTGAAATACACACACACACACACACATATATATATATATATATATATATATATATATATATATATATATATATATATATATATATATATATATATATATATATATATATATATATATATATATATATATATATATATATATATATATATATATATATATATATATATATATGTGTGTGTGTGTGTGTGTGTCCATGAGCGTTCATGGGTGTGCGAGAACACACACGCGCACATACATACATAAATTTATTTAAGTCTTAACTTTTCAATTATAATGAAAAATTGTTTAAATAACATTCACTTTGAATATCGCTCGTTGTTTAGTAAGACTTCAATCTTTAGTAAAAAATATTAAATTAATATATATATATATATATATATATGAGTGTGTGTATGTGTGTATTTATGAATGTATTTGCGTGTGCATTGGCCTAATGAATAGAGTGTTCGCCAATGGTCCGGGAGACCAGGTTTCAATCCCAGGTCGAGTCATAATAAAGACTCAAATATGCTACTTGATGCCGCCTTGCTTAACACTCAGCATTATAAGGTAAGGATTAAGGGTAAAATGGAGCAATCCAGGGAACAGAGTAGCGCTCTCCTCGACACCTCGGTGTTGTAGCTATGTAAAAAGGAGCTTTCGGGTCACCGTCGACTAAGGTCGCCAACTTACATGTGTTTGCGTGTGCGTGTGTATGCGTGTGTTACATGGGCTCCTATCTTTAACGTAATCTATTATATGTATAATTTAGAAAATAAAAAAAGATTTTAGCATCTTGCTACTTTTTATTTTCTAACTACAATTCATAAAACCTCTGTGCTTTCATAGATTTTAATAGCTGATACTTGACAACTGACCATTCTACAAAAACAAAGATATCACTTCTTTTCAACCATCTTTTGAAAGCAACGTTTATTTTCATAACTTTCGTACACTATATATATATATATAAACAGAAAAGCCAATTTTTCTCACTGTGATAAAAACAGAAACGTTTAACTAAGAAATATCATGTTAAAATTTTGGAAATATGAAAATGAAAAATCTTACTCTCTCAAATCACTGGGATACAATAATTACGACTCTAACAGACATACACAGATAGATAGATAGATAAATAGATAGATAGATAATGATAATATATGAGATTGTGTGCCATTCAGTTTCGATTAATTAACATAAATACATCGTCTTCTTGGTGGATCAATTCTTACATACATAAAGCATTTTGTTCCGCGGTTTTTGTACAGTTAATTTTCATCAGGACTTTTAACAACATATTCCGTTTCCTCACAATGTTAAAATTCATAGAATGTGAAATTCGGAAGACATAAACCACAAAAATGAATAAAAATGCCAAATAGAATTGTAAAACATTCTATATAAAATTAATATTCATATGCTTTATATTAATAAGAATGTTGCTTTACTTTTTAATATAAAATCAATTTTGGCAGCAAATTTGTATGACGAAGTTCGGTTTTAATCGTTTTAAATTAGCGATTTGTTTCGTAAAACTCCAAATATATTTAGTCTATATTTGGCTATTGTTTGTATGATATTAAGTATTCTTTCCTAATACAAATAATTTGCACACAGTTGTATGGTTTTAAGTGTCCCAAGCAAATACTTATAATTTATATATGTATTTACCAAAACCCACCATACAAGCAGAATACAACAGAAAGTCAAATTTTATATGAAGTTTAACAGGATTAAATTCAGAGTTTTCCTTCTCCTAGACCGGTTGCTATAACAAGATTAAAAATATCCTTCTGCATAATTATCTACCCTTAGGTGGAGTGAGAAAAGTTGGATTCATTCATCCCCCAAGGGTATTAGCGCCATATCAAATGCAAACAGCCTCGTTCAGGAATTGAACGAGTGTTGTCGTGTCCATCTCCTACTAATATCATCATTACAACACTTCAATTATTTGATTTCAACTATTCCTAGTTAATAATAATGAGTATTTTTATACAGTCATATGATTTTAAGTATTCTTTTCTATGAGTAAAGATTTTCAAACATGTATTTAACATATAGATGAGATACTAACAGGTACTACGACTCCGAATCAGAGTGAATCTAGAAGTATTTATTTTGAAGGGTAAACTTAATAATCTCCAGAACCGGGGCCTCACCACCGAATCCAATTCGGCATTATACCCTTTTTATCGAGGTGGACCTTGCTCCTCATCAGAGGTTGTTGTTGTCGGCATATTCTAATGAGCAATAATATATATAAATGTGTCAGTGGAAATATATTTGGTTTGTTTTATGGAATATCAACCTTCAAGAAAATGATGAGTGAGGCCTTGCGCACGTGCCACACATTTTTTGGTCGTCTTGATGGTACATAGACCGCCTCGTGTGGTTTCGTTCGCCTGGTCTTGCTCTTTGGCTAAGGTGGTTACTCCTTGGCCGCTGGATTTCACCTGCTTCGGTAGGATCATGTTCATTGTTTGGTGTCTGTGGTTCCCTGTTAAAGGAATGCTGCTTATTATTATTATTTATTGTATATAAAGTATTTTTGGATTTTGCCGGACGCGTGTGGACTGCGGCTCTGCGTCCGGACCCACTTTAAAAAAAGGCCTTGTGCCGTACTTGTCCAGTGGTGGGACGGAGAATAAATAATAAATAATATTAAAGGAATGCTGCCGGGGCCAAGAATTTCTGCTACCGCTTTGGTCTGTGTCCGGCTCCTGCTTAAAAAAGGCCTTGTGCCACACTTCATATTGGCTGGAAGAGGATCAAATACCACATTTGTTGGTCATTTAATACCAATTCCAGTTTATAAACACTCGCATGAACACGTGTATACATATATAATTTGTAAGAGAAAAGTTTGATGGTAACATTATTTTAAACAAGTCAGAGCTCATTTGCTTTCACATAGTTAACTGGTTTCAAGTATAACTAACTCTGTTAATTCGATGTGCACACAGTTGAATAGTTTCACGTATTGATATTTAACATCAGTAATTCTATTTATCAAGTATTCCAATCTAATTTAATAGTAATCATTTAACTGATTTCAAGCATTGCTATTTAGCATTAGTAATTCTAGACATCAAGTATTCCTCTCTTATACGAACAACTTACACACAGCAGTATGTTTTCAAATCACAAATAATAATCCGTAGCACAAAATTGAACAGTTCTATATGACCCACGAATAGTACCCTTATAAGTACTGGCCAAGTCGGCTGGGACCATAGAATATACCGACGGCATCTCGGCAGAGGGGTAAGACCTCCCTGCGAGTGTCCTGTATATGACACTAAACAATCTGATGGTGAGGCTTCCGTAATGCTGGAGCTTTTGGAAATGTGGAGTTCTCTTTCATTACAATCACTCCCAGGTCCATAGTACCGTAGTGGTAGCACTTGATAGGATCCTATCAATGGTTCAAATAGAACTGTTTGACATTTAAATTGTGTACAAAACTAAACTGAATTGTATATAATAGAACTTTTTGATAATCTAACAAACACTGTACTTATGCTAAACTGAATTGTTTGAAATAGTTGAAATAAAACTATTTTTACATTTAACTATGTGCTACAAAAAACTCTACTTAAGCTAAACTGAATTGTTTGAAAGAGAACTGTTTTTACGTTTAACTGTGTGTGAACAAATGACTGAGGTTTGATTGAATTGTTACTGATATATAGCAATACTTGGAACTATCTAACTTTGAATATTGTTAACCAATAATATTTATCCAATATATAACACATCACTCAATAAGTCCCGGTTCTAACTAATAAAACAACAACTTTTTGGTGAAACTCGACTTTATTCATTGTCTCCTTCTATGATCATACACTGATTCCAACGCTTCTCTAACAATTCAATGCCTTTTTGAAGAACGATTTGCCTTCGGCCTCAAAATACGGCCTCAGTTTCCGATATCACTTCTTCATTAGAGCAAAATCTTCTTCCTTGAGCGTTTTTTGAGGGCTGCAAACAGGCAGTAGTTACTGGGGGCCAGATCTGGAGAATAGGGTGTATGCGGCAACAATTCGGGGTGCAATTCATGTAGTTGTTCGATCGACTTGGGACACGGTGCATTATCTTAGTGAAAGAGCACATTTTTTCTTCTTCATTTTTGGCTGTTTTTTTTTTTTTTTTTTTTTTTGGTGGGGGCGATTTCTTCCTTGAAATGGATCACTAATGCTATATAATATTCGATATTGATGGCTCTTTCTTTCTCAAGGTAATGATGAACAAAAGACCTTTTTTTTTGGTGTTTTCCAGGACAACTGCCGAATTTGGCTGACCTGAGCATTCAGCATCATTTTTGTCCGTACGACCGCGTTTAAAGTCAGCATACCACCTCTTAACCATCGTTTCGACGGAGTAGAATCCGAATAACACTTATCAAGCCATTGCTTTGCTTGAATAGAATTTTCCCCATCAGAAAAGAATGCTTTGTCAACACATGAAATTCAGATTTTTCCATTGTTTTGAAAATTTGCAACAATAGCTTCACTTAAATAACTGTAATTTGTAAATTGATAATCCGATTGGGCTCAAATTTTGATACGTGCCATTTGAAAGTTAGAAGTTTATAAAAATCATGAATTTTTTTATTAGTGGCACCATCTATATGTCTGGCGCGGGACTTTACTGAGTGGTTTTTAATGTAGAAACCAGGTTTGACATTAAATAACCTATAATGGTTTATATGCTATAAAACCAAACCAACCAAAATTAATAAGTACAACCAATTCGGGTCAGACAGGACCCGTGAGTAATGGTAAGGAGTGGTGTTCTACGTTCTCCAAACTCCAAGATTAGAGCCTCACAACCAGATGCAGTTTAATGCCATCATCAAGACAGTAAATGTTTTCAAGTATTGCAATCTAATATCAATAATTATATTTAATATCATTAATTTTTCGCTCGTATTTAAATGATTTCAAGTATAGTAAATGATTGAATAGTTCTATTTTTCCTCCAAGTGAGATCCAACCACTCTGGGTCAGAAAAAACCTGAGATTAATGGCAATAAAAGGGGTACTCCACATTTCCTAAAGCACCGGGAATGGAGTCTCACCATCCGATGCAGTTTAATGTCATCCCCAGGGGGTACCTCACTCTGCCACAGAGGTGCTATGACGTATTCTACAGCCCCAGCTGACAGTGCAAACAGTGGAAATATGTTTATATAAACATGGGTATTTGAATATATGAATGTATTCGAAATCTTTTAATATGTAATATGTGTGTGTGCTATATATATATATATATATATATATATATATATATATATATATATATATATTTAAGAAAAAACCAAAGACTGGTTAATTCATGATTATAAATTTATTTCGGTCCCGTATTTTCAGTTTCTGGTGTGAACCAAAAACATGAAGAAAAAAATTAATTAATACAGGACTTCTTCAGACCCAATGGATAATTAATTAAATTTAAATTTAAATTTAAAATTTAAATTTAAAACCAGAATAACACGTGGGGTGTAGGGGGGACGAGATTAAGGAGTTACCTCCTCGTTTTATTGAATTTCCGTTTTTATTCTAATTTTTCAAATTTCTTCTATCAGTTATAATTACGGTAATTTAACTTTTTTATTTATTCGTTTAGTTTATTTTCTTTTCATGTTAAATTCGATGATTAACTTTTAAGAGAAATATTAATGCTTTTCTCAATTTCGATACCATTTAATTAGCTACCTATTTTTATGTGCATATGTTGGATACGTTTTTTTCCTGGTTTCACTATTTATTTCTATATTTTTAAATTTTTATAGTTTAAATTTAGTCTTATGTCTACATCTAGCTTTCAATTCGCTTCTCTTATTTAATAACTTATCGGGGTACCTCTATTTTAAGATATAAATTTTCTCTTCAAGGCATAAATTGCATCTACCGTTAAAACTATTTGGAGTATTTGATTTTCTCAAAATAGACCATTCAATCTCAGGGGTTAAACCTTTGTTTTTTAAAAACCAGAAATGTTTTGATAGTGTCGTATGGTTTTTTAGGTGTTCGTGGGAAAAGGTAAATTTATGATTTAAAAATCTCTGCATCCATTTAGTAGAGGCCAGGCCTATATAAGTTTTCTTATCTGTGATATCCTCTCTCTCTCTATATATATATATATATATATGTGTGTGTGTGTGTGTGTGTGTGTGTGTGAGCAAATATGTACACACACACGAAGATCTTTCTTTCTTTTTTTCTTTCTTTTAATAGAATATCAACCATCGAGGGTCATTTAATTTCAAATCCATCCTTTTAGCAGAACAGGAATGGTACAACTTAAACTATAATTAGGGAAAAAAAGGAGTTCATGCCTTTTCCAAGGGTATTAGTCCGAAAGTAAGTGTTATAGCGTGATTGGAGTTCGAACTTGCTTACTCCGAAGTCACAGTTCAGCACGTTATCCCCGACGGCATGAGAACTCTCTTTCTCCACACACACTAACACGCGCGGACGCACACACACACACACACACACACACACACACACACACACACACACACACATTTATATATATATATATATACATTAGCAGCATTTCTTCATTAATACAAATTTCGTTGAATATAATAGACATTTTCTGTCTACATATTTTCTTGTTGATCCTTTCATATTGCCGTATTGATTTTATCATATTTACCCAACCCCGCCGCTCGGGCAGGATATGACACAAGGTCAATTTCTAAGCGGAGTTTAACAGGTTTGAATTCCGAGTATTCTTCTCCTAGACTAGTTGCCTTACCAAGGCTGAAGAACTCAGTCTGTCCTACTATTTACCCATAGCTGGAGGGAGAATAGTTGGATTAATACCTTTCCCAAGGGTATTAGTTCTATGTGAAATGCAATCAGTCTCGTCCAGGTTTGATCTCGTGTCGCCGTGTCCATTTCCTACGACAATAACCATTACACCACGGGCACCTCCTAAACGTATTGATTTTATAGTATTCGGCAGGAATTGATTGATATATTTTCCATAATTGTTTATTTCCCAAGTACCTTCTGCCCGACACAACAATATTAGAAACATCAAAATAATAAGCAATATTAGAAACATCAAAATAATACACAAAAACTACAGATTCTCGAAGCACTACATATTAGAAACATGCAAACCAAACTTAGAATTAATTTTCAAACTAGTGCTAATGTACTTAAATGTCTTTAGTTACTGACACTATTTATAGAACAATTTTAAAAGTAAACGCTACACACTGCAACGGCCCAGATGCTCTTCTTCTTATAAAGTAGTAATGTACATACAAAAGTTACATCACTTTTGAAATACATCTTCCCGCCGAATACTATAAAATCAATACGGCAGTAGGAAAGGATCAAGAAAATATGTAAACAGAAAATGTCTATTATATTCAACGAAATTTGTATATATATATATATATATAGCCCAGGAGACCTGGGTTCAATCTCAGGTCGAGTCATACCAAAGTCTCCCAAAATGGTACTTGATGCCTCCTTGCTTAACACTCAGCACTATAAGGTATAGATCAAGGGTAAAGTGGGGCAATCCAGGGAAAGGAGTACCGCCCTCCCTTATTCCTTGGTGTAGTAGCTATCGAAAAGGGAACCTTCGGGTCACCATCGACTACGGTTGCCAATTTTACTTATATATATATATATATATATGTGTGTGTGTGTGTGTGTATGTGTGTGTGTGTGTGCGTCTCTGATTACATATGTATGTATGTTTGCCTAAGTGTGAGCTGAGAGAGTGAAATGAAGGGGTGGAGATTTTTTCGCAATGAAACTATAGAACAGGAGAAATACTTACAATCGGAAAGAAATAAAAAAAAGAAACTGATAAAAACTAAGATAACCCGGAGTCCCTCAAACCAATATTTATTTATTTATTGCGTTTTGTTTTGTATTATTAGTAATTTCTTTTTGGACTATTGTTTTTCTGCTTTTCAAATCACTCCCTTTTAGCCATCATTTTTTTTTTTTTTTTTTTGGAAGGCCCGAATATTTTCACACCTGATGTTATCAGAGACTTTTCGGTTCCTCTTTGCTGCATTTTACGACCACTGAATCAAATGTTTCTTTATTTTCAATTTTCTTTTCTCTTTATTCTTTCGTTATTTGAAGCCAGTCTTCACATCTGTTTCCATATGAATTTCGCTTTTCATTATGGCTCCCAAATTTGTCACCATTTTGCGACTTTAAATGGCGTTAATGTTCGCTCCCTTGATTTTTGCCCCATCTGACAAATATCGTGGGATTTTTTTTTTTTGCCAAATATTTTCCCAGTTGTTGAATTACAAGAAATTTTACCTAGATTTCGCACCTTTCTGTGACAAATTGAATGGCCCCAATTATTGTATTCCATGTACGGTTGATCGTACAAATATCTTTTTGTTAATACCTGAGCAGATGGTATAGTTATAGGGAAGTGGTTTGATCCAATTTTCTATTATCAATCATCTTTTTCGTCATTTATGGTTATCAGAGACGAGAATTATTGTCAAGATTGGAAAGAATTCAGGAAGAATTAGATTCATGCCTTTTCCGGGAGTATTAATGCGATATACATTTTCTTTTTAAGTAGAGGAATTATATTGTTAATTGAATTACCATGACCAGAAAATCCGTCAAGCACTTACGCACGACAGCTGTTTCGATCTTTTTCGGTCTCATCAGTATGGGATCTCCCCCACTGGAGATCGAACCAGCGACTACAGAATGCAGAGCTAGAACTCTACCACTGAGCCACTGGTTCAAATTAACTAGTCATGGCAATTACGAGGCCAGTTAACCTGAATGTGTCTTGTACGTTACATCAGTACTCTTTGCAGAGGACATGATCACCTCCAAGGCCACGTCTTCACAAGAGGATGGGAAATACGCATCCGCGTAATAATGATAACCAATTTACAATATTATTCCTCTAATTAAAAAGAAAATTTACATCTATTTCCTTGCCCTTGTGGTTATAATTAATGCGATAGTTTAGCAGTTTGCCTTTCGACTAAGCAGCACCTTAGAAGAGAACATGACACTTACCTCCCATCGCACAAGCCCTCAAAGGAATTCAAACATGACATACCGGACATAGTTGGGGAAGTAAGAACGAACTCAAAAGCATCGTTCTCCGATGAACTACCACACATGGACACAGCAATGATGGCTAACCAGCAAAAACATACATCCATCATCTCTGTGTGGACATTGGATGCAATCTAGAGGACTTAGTTAGAGCGATGAAGGATAGACGCAGATGACAACTGAGAGAGAGAGAGAGAGACAGAGAGAGAGAGAGAGAGAGAGTCAAGTGAATTCATACTGTCAGTAAACCTTGATGATCATGATGGTCATGACGATCATCATCATTATTAATTCAATAGATTAATTGAATTATCAGATGATTCGACTGAAAGCTGAAATTAAAACATAATCATCATCATCATCATCATCTACTCGTGCTGCAAGCATAGATTCCTTTAAGTCGCTCTCTCTCTCTCTCTCTCTCTCTCTCTCTCTCTCTCTCTCTCTCTCTCTCTTACCATCCGTCTCTATCATCCATCGCTTCCTGCAGGTCTTCCAGGCTACATCCTTTGTCCGTGCAGAGCTGCTGTAGATAGGTTCTAGCTGGTCCTCCTACACTTGCGCATCCAAATGAAGGGGTCCATAGGAGAACGTCTCTAATGAGTTTGTCCACACTCTTCCAACATTGAACTGCATGTCATGTTCGTAATGATTGATTGATTAATTTATTTTAACGGCATGTCAACCAGTATTGGGTTATATTAAGTCGAGAGCTTAAGGAATCTTGTTCATTGTACGATGATATTTATATTTTCTGTGCAGTTTTTAAAGAGTTTCTTTTTGAAAAATATTCCGTTTGAATACAAATAATCTTTGAATAGATCCATTTGATGCCCATAAGGAACTCGAATAGATACTACCAATTCGGGAACCTGGGAGTAATAGGAATTATGAGGTAAGTAACTCCTCACATCTCTAGATCTGGAACCTAACCATCAGATGCATATTTACGTCATTTCAAGACATTCCACTTCGCGGAGGTTGAGTTATTCCTCTGCAGGGGGTACGTTCTAAGTCACGGTGAGAGAATATTCTATGCATTCATCTTCTGTCGAGAAATGATTATAATTATAATGATTCTGATAATTGCATTAAAATCTTTCATACTAAATACTAACGGATCTATTTTCACCAAAACTTGTCAAGAACACCCAATTTTTTTACTTTGAATCAGGTTATTTAGTTTAATGGCATATCAACCCCTGATGGTTATTTAACGCCAAATCCTGTATATGCACACACACACACACACACACACACACACACACACACACACACGAAAAACCTTTTCACTTGCTTTCGGGCGGGTCATCAAATATTTGTACCGAGTGGCTGAAAAGTTTTTGAACACTTGGTGTCAGGGGGCTGTCCTCTCAGGCTATAACTACTTTGCTTGGTTGAGTAGATTGCTTGGCATCTGAAGCACCCTGTTAGGGTAATGTCGACCAAGCAGTGTATTTTTTATCATCTTCTCCACATGTGTTCCGATTCGAGCGCTGTTCTTGTGCCACATTCTGGCTTGATGAGAAGTCACATACACACAAACACACACATACACACACACACACATATATATATATATATATATATATATATATATATATATATATAGCATTATTCGGTCCAGTTAAACCAGAGTTGGGAGTAATTCCTTCAGGACAAGAAAATCATTCAGGAGCTGAACATTTAAATTTTCCTGGTGGAGAGCTCAATGTAATTTTTTCAGAGCAATATTTCTTTAAAGAAAAAACCAAAGACCGGTTATTTATTCATTGGATCTGAAGAAGTCCTGTTATATTTTTCTTGTGTTTTTGGTTCACACCAGAAACTGGAAAACAGGATGGAAATAAATTTATAATCCTTAAATAACCGGTCTTTGGTTTTTTCTTAAAAGATATATATATATATATATATATATATATTTACTCATCCTCTACGAACGAGTCGGATGTGACACAACAATCATTTTTTTAGCAAAGTTTAACAGGTTTGAATTCAGAATTTTCCTTCTCCTAGACCGGTTTCCATACCAAGGATAAATAGTACAGTCTGTTCTACTATTTACCCATTGCTAGAAGCAGAACAGTTGGATGATACCTGTCTCAAGATTGTAAGCGAAATGAGAAATCCAAATAGCTTCTGGTCACCGAGTCCATTTTCTAAGACAGTTACCATTAAACCACGAGCACCTCCAAACAAGTAACAGGTTTATGCTTTCATAATCATCAGGAAATATTACGTTCCGAAAAAATCTTACAAGAGTTACAAGAGGGTGGTATTTAGAAATTACGGAACAAGAAAAAGGAATCGGCTATACGAGTATTAATCAATAAAAAAATCAAAATTCTTAGATGAAATATTCCAAGCGCCCTCTTTTGGCAAGTCTTAACAATACGCGAGTCATTTAATAAATAAAGTTGGTTTTTTTTTTGTGGTGTGCTTAAGCAAAGTATTTTCTTTCAGAATCTTTTCCCTAAATGTAAATTCTACATTGTTTAGAACTGGTTTAGAGGAAAAAATTACTTTAATTTCGCAAAATTATTTATTTTGAGGCTATTCAAAATAATAACACTTCAAACAGAATGCTTCAGGTTCAATCAAAGGTCCGTCATCAAATATTTCGAGGCTGAGTAGAATAAACAATGTAAAAATCTACAGTAGACTGTGTGATGAGTATGGAAAAGCATGTATTAAACACGGATTTATCACAGCGAGCCTGAGTCGAAAAACAGTATATGGAATGGAAACACACAGATTATCCGATAACGAGAGTTCTATGTGCAGTAATCAGTAAAGGGGATGCTGACAGTCTTTTGGGACATGAGATAAATGAGATATTTCGTAAATATTATATACTATGGATCTCATTGTTGGTATGTATGTAATAAAATAATGAAGGGGTTTCATAATAGTGTGTTAAATAATAGTTATGTGCGTAATAAATTGTATTGTTGTAATACTACTAATATTATTATTATAATGAATAAATGAATGAAATATTGCGTGAATATTATATATTGTGGGTCTCATTGGTGGTATGTGCGTAATAAAATAATAAAGAGGTTAAATAATTGTTAATGTGTTTGTGTACGAAGATGATTATAACCGAGGGGTAGGGTGTCGTCATTGAAAAATTAAAGAAATCGATTTAGGAACTAGATGGCGGGTTTGAAGTTTGGGGTTGTTATTTAATAGTTATATATATATATTTTTATTTTTTGTTGATGTGTGGTAAATACACTATTGTGGAAAAGTTTAGAGTGAATTTGGTAGGTAGGGTGAATGTAGAGCATTGGAGCCTATTTTTAATGCTCGTAAAAAGTTAAAATGGTGGAGGCGTGTGGATATAAGGTGTGGTGGATGTGATGGTTGGAGGAGGAAAATGGTACTTACGGTGCTTCAGGTTTGTATATATATATATATATATATATATGCATGAGGTGTTAGGTGGGTAGTGTGTGTGGGTTGAAGTGTAAAAGAGAGTGTTTGTTCTCATGCCTACATTTTGAAAGGATTTCAGATTTTTTATTGAGTAGGGTAAATTGTGATGGATATGTGATGATGGCTAAGTTTTCGTGGAGACAAAGAAGGCATTTTTTTATGTTTTGTTGTAGGCAGGTGCTTGTTTTAGTATCTCCCAGGTGATTGTGGGAGAGGTGTTTGTGTCTTTTAGTTGCCATATGTACGAGGATAATGAGGTATTGGATGCGTAGTTCCTATATTTGAAAGAAAGATTATGGTTGTGGATTCTTTGCGCTATAAAACAACTTTACGTTAGACTTAGTATCTTACCACTCAGCCCACATGCGACATACGTCAGCTCAGAAATTATAACGCATATGTAGTAGCTTTCGCTTGTTTACATTTTGCCTTACCAGATACCAGAGTGCTCTATTCGTTAGAAGAGCTTTGCGTTACGCGGGTGGCAGCCGTTAATTCTTTCGCTAGCGTGCTCAAACCCAAGGACAGAAGCATATATATATATATATATATATATATATATATATATATATATCCCGAATCATTTAAAATCAGCTAACATACAGATTTCTATTCAGCGTAAATCCAAGAGAATAATTACGGGACGAATGAATATAGTTTAAATTCGACATTTATTTAGAATAAACAATGCGTTAAATCATATATATTTTGCATTATCTTCTGCCACACTAACACTGAATGCAAACTGAAAGTAGATCAAAAGAAAAATGCTAAACTAAACGAAAAATCGAAGATATTCAAAGAATGAAAAGTCACTATCTGAAGACATTTCTTAAAAGAATTTTTCTCATAATTTTCACGCAGTCAAATTTATGATTATATTTTAAAAGTTAAAACAATATTTTGGTAAAGGTATGGCAAAGGTCTACGTGGTGAATGTGACAAATAGCAAAAGCCTTGCTGTATATGTCTGAAAATGAGGGTGATTAAGAAAACTCATAATCAAACCCTAAAAAACTTGATTAATTTTTGGTGTAGGGGAGCATCGATTCCATCATTTTCGGATTTTGCCTCTTTTGTCCAAAGATAGGAAATCTCGTCTAACTTTTTATTTCCGATCAACATTGCTTACTTAGGATGTTAGAATGACGACCTGGGTGTCGCAATAAACTCGACAGAAATCAGATTTAAAATCTACTTTATTATTATCAAAAATTAACACACTTTTGCTGGGCATATGTTGATTATGCATGCGTAAACCACTCATTTCCTGTTCGAGTTTAAGCTTTTCACAATGAATCGAGTTTCCTTATTAACGGTAAAATGAGAAGTGCGATTAATTATATTTAAAACAACGTCGTACAGGAAGAAAGCTCGCAAGAGGAAAAGTGGGGATTTAATCCATTTACGCTTTAATTCGATAGTTACAGCTGATCCAATGGGTTAAATAATCACATAGCTTGGTTTGATAATACTTGACTTTCATGGCCTTTAATTTCAGTTTGAAATAGACTTAAGAAAACATTTTAATTCTACATTTTGAAACTTGCAAAAATCGTGAACTTAAAATCAAATAGGAAAACGCCAGTTCAAATCTTTCGACATAAGTCTCTAAGCGAACCTAAATAAAATCTATTTCATAGGTTTTAATCAAGATGCTACCATATCCTCATTAAATAGCAAGACACTGACATTAGTCAATTAGTTCATATACCTCGGAAGCAATATCTCATTCACTGAAAGTGATCTTAACATACGCATAGATATAGCAAAGACTGCCATTGACAGGTTATCAATCTGATCTCTTTGATAAAATAAAACGGGAATTCGTTCACGCTGAAGCTGTCTCCGCACTAATGTATGGTTGCACTAACTGGAAAAAAAGAAGCTAAATAAGAACCACACCAGAATACTGCCTTCTGTTTTGAACAAATAGTGGAAGCAGCTGTACAGCCAATGACCTCTCACCTACCAAACTATCTAACTAAAATAGGTATGACAAATTTGGCACCGCTGGAGAAGTAAGGATGAACTCATAAGTTTGGTTTGGTTTGGTTTCTTTGTTTAATGGCATATCAACCTTTGTAGGTTATTTAATGCCAAAGCCATCGTTCTAGAAGAACAGTAGTGGTACTATTTAACCCATAGCTGGGAGGATAAGGGGGTTCAAACTTTTCCCAAGGGTATTTGTCCGAAAGTGAACATTATAGGGCGACTGGAATTCGAACTCATTCCCTACGATCCTGCATTCATCGTTTTAACCATTACACCACGAGGACACCCCTGAGCCCATAAGTGATTCTCTCCTACGTACTCCAACATATGGATACACCAAAAAGAGCTTGTAGTGTAATGGTTATCGTCGTACATAATGGACACTGTATACCAAGTTCAAATCCTGAAAAAGGCTATTTGCATTTCACGTAGCGCTAATACCCAAGAGAAAGATAGGAATCCAATCATTCTCCCTCCAGCTATGAATAGATAGGAAGGCTGATTGGACTCTTTAACCCTGGTATGGCAACTGGTATAGTGTTATATCATTAAGGTAATGATTAATTATATTATATTGTGCGGAGAGGTTGTTGTATATATATATATATATATATATATATATATATATATATCATGTCTAGTTTCGAATTTCGCCCTTCATATGAGAATATTTATTTAATGATTGTTTCTATTTCAAGACTAAGAGTATCTGGTTTCCACAGGATTGGCTTCAAGCGTGAATGAATCTTGAACTATCAAATTTAGTAATTCGAACATTAAGTTTTCACAAGTTTGTTTTCGGATTCATACATTTTTCGAGAGTATTAGCACAATATGAAATGCTAACAGCCTCGTCTAAGATTCGAACTTGGATCAACGTATCCATTTCCAACGACGATAATTATTACACCACGGACACATTTCATGTGCATTAATAGACGAAAGCCAATACATAATGCATTATAAATCCTGAGCTGTCGTAGTTCGTCTGGTGGCTGAGCAGTAAGATAGTAAGTCTAACTTACAGTTGGGAGGTTTTCCATCCTAGCTTGAAGTGTCCTGCGTGTCTAGCCCCACTGAAGAGTCGTGGTAGGATGAAACAGTCTGTCTGTGGATGACTACATATATATATATATATGTGTGTGTGTGTGTGTGTGTGTGTATGAGAGAAAAACCTTTAAAAATCACTCATATTTGTTTGTGATAATACTTATTTCAGTAGACCCTTTTTTTGATAATAGATCTGCATCATCAGACAAAAAATGATGAGAAATTTATCAGGAAAATTTTGAAAAATTCCACAAAAATCCCGACATCCAATCCCCTCAGCCCATATTTTATATATATATATATATATAAATCAGACCATTTATTTTTCGTGTCTGGTTAACAAATCTCATACATTTCATGTAGTAAGATGTATCAATTGTCTCCTTTTTCTTTTTCACCTCATTTTAAGTGATTTAAATAATGACAAACGAACTTTTAAACCCAAATTAACATTATATATATATATATGTGTATATATATATATATATATATACGTGTATATATATATATATATATATATATATAATATCAATTAGTAAAACTCACATCAACAAACAATCTAACACAACTTCTGAGGACAACCAGCGTAATGGTCGAAAGTACTTGGGCTAATATGGCTTTCTTTCTTCACCACCTTGACCTAGAGATAAGAAAAATAACAAGAAGACTTGAACGTCTTCCCTTGAAGATCTTGAAGAGCAAATAATCAACGGTTTTAACCGAACATGCCTAAGTACACAATGTATATATATATATATTCAATGAAATATACATATGCATGCATTTATCTACATACATCATATCGTTATATTTCATTGAAAAGTACAGACAAGGATTTTGTGTTTTGAACAAATCCTGGAATCAGTATCCGATAAAACAACAGTTGTACGGCCACTTACTTACCATCTCACAAACCATCCAAGAAGGACGAGTAAGACATGCTGAGCTCTGCTAAAAAACTAATGATGAATTCATGAGTGACGGTCTTTTATGGACTTCTACACATGAACACACCATCAGTGGTCGACTAGCACAAAAGTTACATTAATTAGTTCGATGCGGGTGATAGATTCTGGATCGAAAGAGAGAGAGAGAGAGAGAGAGAGTCCACGCTGTGAATATGCCTTGATCATGATGACGATGACGATGATGATTAAGCATATTCAGTATTCATAAAATATAACAAATTATGATCACATTATTAGAAAAAGAAGTGGAAAAGTGGATGAACCCAAAAACAAACAACGGTTTCAATTAATTTTTCCTCTTTATTAACCCAAAGACTTCTCTAGAATGTTGGTGATTTTGTAGCGGTAGGCGTAAGAGAGAATAGATAAGAAGAGGGTGGGCAGAAAGAAGACTAAAAAGAAAGGAAAAGAAAGAGAAAAGAAAAAAATTGATGGAAAAAGAATCTGAGTGTTGAAGAAGTGTAGCAACGGCAAGTCAATATTGGCTACATATTTATACATTATGAACATCTTGGCAATAGGTAAGCAAAAGAAAAAAGAAGGGGAGAAGCACAGCTGGCAACAAGCATATTACATTCACCAAGACACGAATACCAGAATAACAAATACATATGAAAATCACCCAGGAGTAAGGAGGTGTGGAATGGAGATTAATTTTTTAGTGGGGTGTCTGTGTTTCGGTTTATCCATTTTTCCACTTATTTTTCATATATATATTTTCTTCACCATTCTTGATATAAATAATTTGCATACATAGGGTATCACGAATTCGTATCAGTTACAAATAATTTTCAAACAGATCTATTTGGCCCATAGATGAAACGATAACTTGTACTACAACTGCTGGTAATAGTGGACTTGAGAGTGATAGAATTGAATAAGTAGTTCCACAATGCTTCGAGCTCTGGAACTGGATACTCACCATCAGATGCAATTTAGTGTCATACGTAGTACACCTCTTTTTTGGCGGAGAGCAGCTTTAAGTTTATGTATGGATTACAGTAGTACAATATACATAGAAGTTTGAGATGTTGTTTTGTTTTGGTCTGGTTCGGTTTCTTTGTTTTACTGATATATCAACCTTCGTGTGTAATTTTTTACCAAATCCATCCTTGTAGAAAAACAGTAAAGTCAATTTCTAACCATAGAGCTGGGTGGTGGGAATAAGTGGGTTCATAACATTTCCAAGAGTATTATTCCGAAAGAGAACGTAATCCCACGACTGGAGTTCGAAATTGCAGTTACTACGCCACGAGGACCCTCCCAGATTGAGATGTGTGGACCGAACTGAAAGATGTGGCCGAATAGTGAACGGCTTCCTAAACAGAACCTGTACACCGAATTTAAACTGTGGCTGAGGCAGTTTGTGTTCATTTCATTTTGAGAAATTCATAAATCCAATTCTGATCCATAATCAAGACAGTGGGACAGCTTTACCCCTTCAGCTTATATATATATATATATATAACAGACAGACTGTTTCCTTGCATCACAACTCTTCAGTCTGGCTAGACACGCGAGACGCTCCAAGCCGGAATCGAAAACCGACCAACTTTACATCAAGCTGATGACATACCCTAGGTCAAGCCGGCGACTCAACGTCAGATCGGGAATTAACGCATATATATCAAATTTCGTTTTATTACATTTTGCGCTATCGGATGCCGTTAGAAGAGGTTTGCATTACACGAGTAGCAACCGTTATATTCCTTCGCCAGAGTGCTCAACACCCCGGGAGGGAGAAGGCTAAACGGTTGAATCCACCATTGAAATCTTTCCTTTCATCTTGGTGCCACGAGAATCTGCGGCATTTGACTTGAACTGAAGACGCATAACGCTAATAATCTTTGCTCAGAGAGGTTCTCTGTAAGGCGAATGACTCGGTATGACATTCCGACGATCGAATAGGCTATGGGAAAATATCCAACATTCAACTGAGTCAAAATTACGCATCAGATAATTCACAAGATAAACCGATGGCCACAATCTCATAAAAGTCTTATATCATACAATTATCATGTTATACACACAGAGTAAAGTAACTACTATTCTATTACGATGAGAATTAGCAGATGTGTACAGCTTTTCTTAGAACAAATTAAATGACTTTTCTTCTTGTACTTTAACTTGTACCGTATCGCAGAAAAACAAATTAGTTTGAAACGAGTCTGAGATCTTTAAATTTTTTGTTATTTTTTTACTTTAAATATGCAGACGGTATCGAAGAAGTGAGAAATCCCAAGTAAATAAAGGTATCCTGGGTACGACATTAGACTGTTCTTCAAGAAGGATAGATATAACATTAAATAAGCCATAAATGATGACATGCCATTAAAAAAAGAAACCAAACCAAAACCAGCTTCTTATCTTGGGATTCTACAGAACTGGTTGAGTCTTCAACTGCATGATGCTGTCATCGATGCAAAGAATACGGTGATATATCTCACACAGAGGGGTAAGACCACCCTCCCCATCAAAAAAATGAGTGTCCTGGGTATGACACTAGACTGCACATGACGGTGAGGCTGTAGTTTCAGAGCTCTGGTAATTATGGAGTACACCTTCTTTAACATTACCCTTTGAACCGGAGTGGCTGTATATGTTAGGGTCTAATCTTCGGGTCAGAGATCTATTTGAAAATTATTAGTATTAGATAGGAATACTTGAAACCATACAACTGTGTTCAAATCTTTTTCATTTGATAGAAATACTTCATATCGTATAACTATGTACGAAATAAAAAACAACTAAGGAACAGATTGAGACTGCAAAATACGCTGACTGCACTGCTGTAGAGTGGTAAGATCTCCGCCCTATAAGGAGGTCATCTGTTAGCTTTGGGTGGTTAGACGGGGGGGTTGGAGAGGCCCTATTCAAACAATCAGTTGATCATGTCAAGCTTTAGCACATATATAATTTTTTTGACCGTATTCTTCAAATTGCTCTCATGACAAACAAGTACGCAAGCCTATTTTATCTTAAAGGTGCTGAAAGGTAGTGATTGACAGTCAATTGTACTGACGCAGTAATACCTGAAACCATCTAAACTGTGTGCAAACAAATGAGTAATATCAAATAGAATGTAGTGTTAGCTTGCAATACTTAAAACCATTTAACTGTGTGCAAACAAATAAGCCACCTACAATCTATTCGCCGACAGTATTATACATATATATATATATGACATAGTCGAGGGTAACCTGAAGTCTCCCTTTTCGATAGCTACTACACCAAGGTGTAGGGGAGGGCGCTACTCCTTCCCTGGATTGCTCTACTTTACCCTTGATCCGTACCTTATAATGCTAAAATTGGCCGGACATTGGCCTAGCGGTTAGAGTGTTCGCCAATAGCCCGGGAGACCTGGGTTCGATCCCAGATCGAGTCATACCAAAGACTCAAAAAATGGTACTTGAGGCCTCCTTGCTTAACACTCAGCATTATAAGGTACGAATCAAGGGTAAAGTGGAGCAATCCAGGGAAAGGAGTAGCGCCCTCCCCCTACACCTTGGTGTAGTAAGCTATCGAAAAGGGAGCCTTCGGGTCACCCTCGACTATGGTCGCCTACTTTACTTACTTAATATACTAGCACGAACTTACATACAGCAACTATGTAAGGACACAGGATGTAACCCTGAAGACCTGCCGGAGGCGATGAATGATAGGGAGAAATGGCGAGAGAGGGTCAGGGATATCCGCGCTGGCGGCGCGACATGATGATGATGATGATGATATATATATGAACTGGATTTGGCATTAATTAACCCACAGGGTTTACATGTCATAAAACACCAACCAACCAGCCTCTCAAGGAACAATTTGTGGTACTATGCTTGTCACAGTACCAAATGTGAAGAGGGCAACACGATAGCACCATCTCAAACATCAGTAGATGTTACACTTCTTCAAACACAAGGTGACTCAGCTGTTCCGGATGCGAAGTTGTTTTATTATTCAGACTCATACAGTTTTCTAGCAGTCATCGAAGCACAAGAGAGAAAGAGAACTTGTAAGTATCCTGTCTCTTAAGGCACCAAATGTGATACTATGCTTGTCAAGGTACCGAATGTGGGGAGTGCAACACTATGCCAACATCTCGAATATCAGTAGATGTTACACTTCTTCAAACACAAGGTGACTCAGCTGTTCCGGATGCGAAGTTGTTTTATTATTCAGACTCATACAGTTTTCTAGCAGTCATCGAAGCACAAGAGAGAGAGAGAGAGAGAGAGAGAGAGAGAGAGAGAGAGAGGGAGAGTGTGTGTGTGTGTGTGTGTGAGAGAGAGAGAGAGAGAGAGAGAGAGAGAACTTTTCGAGGTCCTGCGTCTTAAGGCACAAATGTGATACCATACTTGTCACTGTACCAAATTTGAAGAGCGCATCATCATGGCACCACCTCGAATATCAATATATGTTACAAATTAAGCAATGTAAATATAAACGAACAATGTGTATATTTACCTACCCCCTCATTACGAGCAGGATGCGACACTAGGTCAATATTTAAGCGGAGTTTAACATGTTTGAATACAGGGTTTTCCTTTTTCCTATACTGGTTGACATATCAAGGTTGAAGAGCCCCGTCTGCCTTACTATTTACCCATAGCCGAAGGGAGAATAGTTAGATTCATACCTTTCCTAAGGTATTTCCTGTGTAATGCAGCCTCGCCCAGGATTTGAACTCGATTTGCCGAGTCTATTTTCTACGATGGTAACCATTACACCATAAAAGCTTCCTAAATGTATAATGAAAGCGATTTATCAACCTCTTGGCATAAAATAAGCCAGGATAAGTTGATATGACGTTAAAATCAATCATTGTTTTTTCTTATGCTAATCTTGTACACAGAAGATCTTTTAAGTTTTTGTTATGTACATATTTTTAAAATATAAACAATTGATTTAATTTTAATTAAGGTTTTCTCCGAAGCTTTCAGGATACCTTAAATCCCTGTGTCGCGAACGCAAATAATTAAAAAAAAAAACAAGTGTCGAGGTTACCAGGAATAACTTTTCACTATTTTGCTGCCGAAAAAAATTAGTAAGTGTATATCATCATTATCATCACCATCATGTCGCGCCATCAGCACGGATATCCTTGACCCACTTCCGCCACCTTTCTCTATTGTCCGTTGGCTCCGTTAGGTCTTCAAGGCTACAACCTGTATCAGCACAGAGTTGTTGTATGTAGGTTCTAGCTGGTCGTCCTGCTTTTGTTCGTCCATGTGAAGAGGTCCGCTGGAGTATGTCACTTATGAGTTCGTCCCTACTTCTCCAGCAGTGTCCCACATGTCTGGTTCGTCTAGCTTGGATAGTTTTCGTGATGGGTGGTAAGTGGCCGTACAGCTGGTGCTTAGTGGGGTGCTGCCGCCAGGACTTGTTCAATATTGCTCGCAGCATTCTTGTATTATTGCCGTCAAGCTTTTTCTCCATACGTTTAGTGCATCTATACAGCAGTATCGACACGACTGCTGCCTGGAAAAAACTGCGTTTCATTTTATCGGTCTGGTCTGACTTCCATATTACCGAAAGCCTATCGTTGTCTGTCTATGACTTTGCTAGTCGCTTGTTGATGTCTCTCTCAGTTGATGAGACACTGCTTCCCAGGTAGATGAACTTGTATACTAGTTTCAAAGATTTACCGTTTAGTGTGAAGATGTCACCTTTTTTTTTTTTTTTTTATTAAAGCACACATATTCCTTCTTGTGTGCATTGACATGGAAACCTATGCCGGCAGCTACTCGTTCCAGACTACGTAGCAGGGCTTCGGCTTGGGCGGATGTATTTGCCAGAAGCTCCACAGTCTCAGAAGATAGATGAACCAAAAATATCAGTCGCAAATTTCACGAAGGTAACTAAGTAATTTCAGGATTGATACGCAAGTAAGCATTTAAAAAGGAATTCTAAGATATTATTATTATATCATCATCAAGGCATCTCGACAGTATGGATTACTTTGACAATCTTTCGTGCCATCAGTTCCTATTGGTCATCGCTCTTAGAAAATCCTCTTGACTGCATCCAGTGCTGACACAGAGTTGATGGACGTAAATTCTTGCTGGTTGGTCCATGTGTGAGAGTCCATGCTATAAAGTCACTTATGAATACATCTTAATTTTTCTGACTGTGTCCAGACTATCGTGTTCATTCTTACTTCGAAGGCTTGTTAGACGGGAGGTAAGTGGCCGTGCAGCTGCTGTTTTGTAAGCCGTTGCTTCTAGGATTTGTTGTAAACATCACGCTGCATTCTCGTCTTGTTCCCATCTAGCTTATTATACGAGCATTTCATTAGAGCTCCAAGAGGTGCAGCCATACAGTCGTGTTGACAGGAGTATAGCTTGGAAATGGAAACAAACCAGTTTAATTCTATTGCTTAATTTTGATTTAGCCTGTAACAGTAAGGTCGATAGAAAAATAGATCTAAACATTTCCGAGAAAATTGCCTTTTCGCTTTTTTAAAAAAATTATTCTTTTTAAATTTTTACTTTGTTTTGTTTATTTATTTATTTTCATTTCTATATGTTCGACCCATTCGGTTGGTGAGGGAAAATGTCAGTTTGACATTTGAGTATCGACTTTGTATAATAACTTTCCTTTAATGCGCTAACGTAGAGTGAAAGTGTTGACAGATATTGACTAGTTATGAACATGTTCAGTAACACACACACACACACACACACACACACACAGAAATTGGGAGAGACAGACAGACAGACAGACAGAGAAAGTGGAGAGATAGAAAGAAAGGGGAGAGATAGAGGGTGAAGATTAGGAAAGGAAAGTGGGGACACACACACACACACACAGAAGGCGGATATAGTTATATATATATGTATATATATATATATATATATAGAGAGAGAGAGAGAGAGAGCGAGGGAAAGAGAGAAAAGATTAAAACAGACTCATGTACACACAAACAAACGCACACAAAGAATCGGGAGATAGATAGATAGATAGATAGATAGATATACATAGTTAAATAGATACATAGAAAAAGAGAAGGTTAGAAAAGGAAAGCAGACACACACATACACGCACGCACACACACACGAAAGGGTAAATAGATAGAGAGGTAGACAGAGAGAAAGAGAGAGACAAAGATGAACAGATTGAGAGAGAGAGAGAGAGAGAGGGAGAGAGAGAGAGAGAGGAAGAAGGTTAAAAAAGAAAAGCAGGCACACACACACACACACAAACACAAAAGGAGAGATAGATAGACGGATAGATTGCTAGATGGAGTAAAAGAGTGAGATAAAGACAGAGACAGAGAGAGACAGAGAGAAATAGAAGGCTGGAGAAGGAAAGCACACGTACACACAAAAGGATAGAGAGAGAGAGAGAGAGAGAGAGAGAGAGAGAGAAAGAGAGAGAGAGAAAGAGAGAGAAAAGAAGATTAGCAAGGGATAGTAGACCCTCAGATGTGCGCGCACACACACACAGACGAACACATATCTCCTTACGTAATGGAATGTGTATTTCTGAATATTGACTGAATGACAAAATATGAACACACATTCATCTTTTAAGATATCTGTGTGTCTGCAGATATTTAACTAAATATTCTATATTTTCTGAACATTATAATCTCATATACATATATGGTATTATAATCAGTGTTATATACTAATATCCGTTATTTCGAGAATTTTGATGATTAAAAAATAATGTCCAGCTTGAATGAATATCCAAGAAAAACTTAGAGATTTGTAAATTCAATAGAAAATATCTTTATTCTTCCAGTCAAAATATTTCAACTACATTGATTTAAAAAAGTCATTATGATATTTGTTTTTCTGCTGAGATATGCTCCTATATATATATATATATATATATATTCTTAGACACACACACACACACACACACACACACACACACACACACACACACACACACACACACACACACACACACACATATACGATGAATACTGAAGGTTCTCATATTTATAGATATTTCACAATATCGGTGATAAATCTTATGTAGATATAGTTAGAATAGCGATGGCACAAAGTCAACGACGCTTGGGATGACTTAGCTTCCAGTCCATCAAAAACTAGATCAAGCTATATATATATATATATATATATATATATATATATATATATATATATATATATATATAGTCTGCTGGATATATATTTGAAAAATAATTCTGATAAACACACACAAACCCCCCCCACACACACACACACTCACACACACATAAAAATAATTCTGATAAACACCCCCCCCCATATATATATATATATATATATATATATATAATAAGAATAATAATAAATATATATATATTATATTTATCTATTTAATGGTATTATATTTATATATTTAATGGTATGGAATTTAGTTTGGGTTTCATGGAGTTTTTACAAATCAACAATCATCAGGCAGTTAAAATAAAATGAATCGAAAATCGAAAAATACAGTCAAAAACAGTTGTGATTTAGTAGGAATCTTTACTTGTGATTCATTTCATCATATATATATATATATATATATATATATATATATATATATATATATATATATATATATATATAAGTATATTCGTAGTGTAATATACATTGTTGAAGGAAATGAACCAGAGGACTATATATATATATATATATATATATATATATATATATATATACCCAATACATATATGTTAACCCTAGAATTGTTGTGACATCTATATATTCATTGTTTAAATATATATATATATATATATATATATATATATATATATATATATATATATATATATATATAAACAATGAAAATTTTTAAATATTGAGGTATGACTAAAAACCAACAAGGGCATAAATTCAACCAATATTTTTAATTGAAATAAAATCGATTATTTATTGGAATTTTTATCAAAATTGTATATATATATATATATATATATATATATATATATATATATATATATATTACGCAAACAAGTCATAGCAATCATCACATTGGGCGTAATTGGACGTGCGTGTGTTTAGTATTTGAATGTTAGCCTTCACCGGAACTCAATGTAATCACTTTGGCTTTTACCGCTTCTTGATTCTACGCCAGAGATTGTCTGCGAGAGAAGTTTTCGTCTGTTCAGACAAGACGGGGAAGCTGAATGAAAAACAATAAGAAGAAACATAGAGACTCATTCCTCTATTCGATGTCTGTACACTCGAACCCTTCCCTGACCGATCAGGAAAAAAAAAAAAAAAACAACCTTACTTCCCCACCTCACTTCAAACAAACAGCTCCGACCCTCATCACCATTATCAAACACTCCTAGTCTCTGCCCGTCCCAGGTTTTTTTTATCGGTTCTAGATACTGTTGGCTGGAGTCCATTCTGCACCAGGATCAACACTATTCTCGCCATGTCTTATCAGGTTCGAGAGGAGGGTATACTCCCGGGAGAGGATGGGGCTAGTGACTGCGATCAGTGAGAAACTACATCGCGACTAGTATTGTAGAGATTGTGATCGAGAACACGGAGAGGTATAGAGGATAATATTAAAAAATGTTAGTGAGTTCGGGTCAGGGTGGAGTTCTTTTTTTTAATCTTTTTTCTTTAGTTATTGAAATGAGGTAGACATAGCACCTTCAGACAATATACGGACGGGTCAATATAGGAGATTAAAACACTGCAACGTTAATAAACAACATTAGGAAAAATTGCACAAGTCATTTATCTCAGTAATGCAACAAAGGAAATTACGAATGCAAAAATATAAGAAACAAAATTTATATTTGGTAATGTCATATTTGGAAAAATTCTGTTAATTCAAGCAAAAATATACAAATCCTAAAGCACAATTTGGCCCGTTTGTATTGTATATCTTTGATTATATATATATATATATATATATATATATATATATATATACTTGGTCTGAAAAACGCATAAGCAAGAAACTAATCAAGCAAATGATATTACTAATATGTATGTGTATATATATATATATATATATATATATATATATATATATATATATATATACGTGGTACCTTCAATAAGTTTCCAGGCTTTTTTGTACAGGCATTTAGAATTGTCGTAGACTCTTGAAAATTCACTATGTTATTGCTATACATCTTATGAGATGACTGACCAATTTTTATGATTTCAGGTTCAAATGAACAGCTACAGCAGCAATTGGAATATACCCTACTAAAGCCTGATTGTCAGAGCTGGTGAATTTCAAAAATACAATCTGGACGAGAGGACTCTTTAGAAAAATGATATGCAATAAAATTATGTTTTAAACTTGGAAAACATGCCACAGAAACGTATGGAATGCTTCAGACTGCTTTTCGACCATCTTGCATGAATCGAGCATCAGTTTTTGAGTGGCATAAGAGATTCAAGGAAGCCAGGGAGTCTGTGAGGGATGATGAGAGGTGTGGGAGGAGTAAGGAAGTCAGTACACCAGAGCTGATTGGCCAAAGGGTTAGGGTTAGGGCTACTATGTTGAGGTTTTAAGGGAGTTCAGGAAGAGATTCTTTGGGAAGAGGCAAGCACTCTTCAAATCAGGTCAGTGGCATTTCCACCCGGACAATGCACCAGTCTACTACTCCATCCTTGTCCCAAACTATTTGACCAAGATGGGAATCAAGACAGATTCCTATAGTCCAGACCTTACTCCCTGTGACTTTTGCTTATTCCCTAAGCTCAGAGGCTGTCGTTATGAGACAATTAAGGAGATGAAAGAGGCTGTGACGAAGGTCATTGACACGCTCACACAAGAGGACCTCCATGTAGCCTTCCAGAAGTTGTTGGAACGGTACAACAAGTGCATTGCAGCCGGAGGAGATTACTTCGAAGAGTATTAGAGTTTCATGTGTGTACTCTCAATAAAATTGCCATCACGAAAAACGTCTGGAAACTTATTTAATGATCCCCGTATACATATATATATATATATATATATATATATATATAAGTTGGACGACCGTAGATGAGGGCGACCTGAAGGTTCCCTCTCAATAGCTACAACTCCAAGGTGTCGGGAAGGGTGCCACTCCTTTCCCTGGATTACTTCACTTACCCTTGATCCACGCCTTAGAATCCTGAGTTTTAAACAAGGAGGCATTTTTTGAGTCTTTGGCATGACTCGAACAGGGTTTGACGTCCAGTCTCCCGGACTATATATATGACATTGAATCTGTACTATGCTAAATTGAGTTATTCGAAAGAGAAATATTTTGACATTTAACTGTGTGTAAACAAAAACTATACTTATACTAAATTAAATTGTTTGAATTAGAACTGTTTGACTAAACTAAATAGCTTGAAATAGAAAGGTTTTTAACAATTAAACTGTGTACTCATGCTAAACTAAATTGTTTGAAATAGAACTGTTTATTTGTATGAAAATGGATTTGGCATTAAATAACCTACAAGGGTTGATACGCTATAAAACACAAACAAACAAACTTATATTTATTAAATTCAACAAACGTCTGTCTTTTTCACTTTGAAAATATCTAACATAATATTATTTGAATGAACCAGCTGAATGGTAAGACCCCAGCAACGAGGCCATCTATTGGGAGTGGATGGCAAATCATAATGCCTGAGGACGGAATCCTGGTGACTGAGCAGTCCTTGACCCACCAGCAAATTGATAAAAAGATTTGGAACACTTCACTTTGGTTCTTTTTGGGTTAGACAGGCGGTCAGAAAATCCCCATCTGACCCGATCAATTGCCTGGTCCTGTCAAGCCTTCACACGTATATAATTGTTCCGACTATGTTCTTCAAATTTTTCTTGTGACAACCCCAGCCCTATTTTATCTTAAAGAAGATTAAAGGTGATGGCTGAGGGTTGAGTGCGTCAAGATAGCAATACTTGAATTCCTTAAAACTGTAGGCAAACAAATGATTAATATTGAACAGAATTATTAGTATCAGCTTGCTTGACAACATTCAACCGTGTGCAAACGAATAGATAATGTTAAATTGAATTATTAGTATTTGATAGCAATACTTGAAACCATTTAGTGACCTGGGTATGACATTAAGCCACATCTGATAGGTCCTCTCTGATCCGGAGTGGAAGTACCTGTAAGGGTACCATCTTATAAGTCAAATAGAATTGTTCAATGTCTTGCAAGGAATTATTATTAGTTATTTGAAACTTTACAGCTCTATGCTAGTTAATCGTATTTGATAGAAATTCCTGATGAATAGAATCACTGATGTTAAATAGGAATACTTTAAACTATTTAACTGTGAGCAAATGAACTCTCATCTTTTACAAAAAAATTACAAACAAAATATTCCCTTCCAAATATATATATATATATATATATATATAATTTGAAATTCGAATTTGATATTAATCATTTGTGTGCCCACATATAAAGGGTTTCAAATCAGGTTATTTTGTTTCATGGCATATCAACTTTTGATGTTCATTTAATTCCAAATCATGTATATATATATACATATATATTTATATATATCTGATTTGAATCTTTCTGTATTAGCAATACTTGAAACCCTTTAACTGTCTGCGAATAAATACTTACTATCAAATAAAATCATATATATATATATATATATATATATATATATATAAACAGGATTTGGAATTAAATGAACACATCAAAAGTTGATATGCCATAAAACAAAATAACCTGATTTGAAACCCTTTATATGTGGACAAACAAATGATTAATATCAAATTCAATCTTTTTGTAATAGCAACACTTGAAACCCCTTGACTGTCTGCGAACAAATACTTACTATCAAATAAAATTATTAGTGTTGCATAACTGTACTTGACACCATTTAATAATCTCTGCGTCGTTTTAAAATAAGTTACCTACAAAAGATATATATATATATATATATATATATATATATATATATATATATATATATATATATATATATATATATAAAGATTTGGTGTTGAATTACCTACATGAAATAAAACACAAGCAAACCAAACCAAACCGATCATGCCACCGCACAACAGTATGTAAAGGTATATCAACCGTGTGGGAAAAGCTTAATCTGATGATCCCACAAGCGAGAAAATGACAGTTACTAAGCACCTTTGACTTTGTATCCACGTTATTCGAGCTTAAATATGGTTATTTATCCTTTTATCTGTTTAGCAAACCTGGACTAAATATCACCGTCACATAAAAAAATTAGAAATATTCCATCAATGCTTTTCTTCGGAGGATCCTAAACATCAAATGGCAGTCTCTAAGACTATTGTACCTCCAATATGAAGATGCTCCTCATACGCAATCAGATACGTTGTGTAGAAAGGATGTTAGACTACTCAAGCAGCTGTTCTATGGAGAGTTGCAACACTGTTGATGTCCAAGACATAAAACTTAGAAATTTTATAAAGATGTCGTCAAAAACAACAACTGGGCGCCCAGTATAGACATTGGAGACCGGGAAAATTTGGTGGTAAATCGATCAACATGGGAGAAAACGATCTTCGAAACTTGTAAAGAATTTTAAGCGCAGAGAATCCAACACACCAGTATGAAACGAACATTTTGGAAGCAGGTCTTGTGCTCTGCCCTTGACACTTTACCACTTGACCATATTTGTGACATGTGCGTCCAACACCAGACTTGCTGGTCGTATGAGTGGTTTCGCAAAAGTCCTTCACCCACAACCTAAAGGTAACACATGTCAGTACTGTAACAAAGTGTGTAATTCTACAGCAAGTATGAAGGTGCACGGGGGTTATGTCAAGTGAAAGACAGCTTAATACACTCATCACATATGCAATAGGGCTTGCCAGGATGTACTTGGCCTTAGTTTTATATACTCTAATGAGGGTAGAACCACAACTTTTTATAAAAACATATACGTCTTTTTATTCTTTCGAAAGGGATCAAATCTCGGTAGGGGTGAGAGACAGATGGATGGAGAGAGACGAATACAGCCGGCCATATTGACACATAAATTCTTCCTTCTTTTGACTATACCACGCTGTTATCTTCAAAGCCCTACTTAGCACTTCGACTTCCTGGCCGAGGGGTACTCAACTGGAGGCCAACTGTAGGCTGCTGTATAGGACGCTGCAAAGAATCCCAGATTAACAACTTGGTCAAGGGTCAATATGTAACATGAGAAGTCAGGTGCAGTCCAACGGGAACTCTTTGCGAATCAAGATGGCCTTTCTCTTGAAAGAACTTTCTGTCACCATATATATATATATATACAAATAAAGAGAGTGCGATATGTAGATTGTTGCCATTCTAAATTATTAATTTCACACATCCACTTTATTTATTTTAGGTTTTGTCTACTGCGCAGCAAACTAGAGTCAGTTGGGCATTTTCTTTTAGGAAAGCAGCACCATGACATAATCCAGTCCCTCAGAAATTTGGAAACAGCATGCTGTACTGTTTGGCATTCACGCTGGAAGCTCCAATACGAAAATTTATGTTATTAGGTGTCAATCTGAGGACATTGTAGAGGATTCGAAAAGAGTAGAATAAATGATTATAAAGGTACGGCAAGTCTGAAACCTCACTCTGTTCGTTTTGATAAAACAAAAGAACTCCCGAAATTGTTGGTGAGATCCAGCTCATGGCTAACAACGATCCCAGTACGTCAATCAGGTCAGTAGCCGAGGACATGGGAATGTTTAAGTTTCTTCTTGGTTAGGTAGATTATGAAGTCATTTGGTACTTCTCATACAAGATGAGAAAGTGCCATTTTTTTATCAGAGGCCATGGAAAAACAGAGGAAAGACCACGTTGCGAATCTTTTGAACAAACCTAAACCTCTCCTCCAACAAAACACTTTGATTTTTCTCAAATTGGAAAAATTTCTGCCAGGATCAGATGGTGAACTCACAGAACAATCGTTAGCTTGCTCTGTCCCCACAAGATGTATGAATATTGAAGAAAATCAAATACCCAATCAACATCACGGTGTTTGTGTCAAAATCAACGGTGACTTTATGCACCTATTCATCGAGAAACCGACAGCAAGTGCTTGGAGGAGGTAGCGCTGTTCTGGATCGAGATGATAGTTGCTGGAAGATGATACGTCTATTAACAGGATTCTGTGCCAACTAGAACACAGTGTTGTCTGTGAGAAAATTTCTGCGACCACATTACCCCAACATCAAGCTGCCAAACTTTTCTGTTGAAAATGAAGTCATAGATAGGAATTCCCTAAATTTGTAGATGTGTGGTTGAGAAAGAGCCCTACAGAACTCTGTGCACCAAAGAGGAACTGAAGGCAAAGATATCTGCAACATTTACAAATTTAAACAAGGAGGCCACCAGAAAATCTTGCAGAATATTCAGAAGTCGTCTGAAGGCCGTGGTTGAAGCCAATGGTAATTTTTGGAATAAATTTAATCTTTAATATTTCAAGATATTTTCACGTAATTTTGGTAAATATATCTGATAAAATGAGACATTAGTGTTATTTTCATTCTTGTGTAATTCAGACAACAATTTATCTATCCTATCCAATATATATATATATATATATATATATATATATATACATATATGGCCTATCAGCTATCATAAATTATTTAGTGGGAGAAGAGTAATAAAGGAGAAAAACAAAAAAGCTAACCAAAACTATGTGAACAAACATGGACAGATATGCAGACACGCAGAATCACAAACATACAGAATAATCTCATGCAAAAAAAAAAAGAGAGAAAGAGAGAAAAAGCTACTGCAATGAAGAAAGTTTATCTCGGACAATTAACTCGAACTGGACATTCACAGACCCAAATTCTCGAATTAAAAAGAACTACAACCCTATCAAAACAGCCTTTACTATACAAACCAAAGGGAACACTCTACCATTTATTTCCTGAAGACAACTTAAAACTGCAGAAACACGCGTTGAAGAAAAATAAATAACCTAAAAGCAAATTCTCTCATAGACCTATTCATTTCAAAGTATATATATATATATATATATATATATATATATATATATATATATTAAGAATGATAAAAAGGACACGTTCAAGAATTTATAAGACTAAAATTATTACCATCCTGTCTGCTGAGGCTGCAGAATACGCTGACTTCATCTCTGCAAAGTGGTAAGACCGCCCGACCAACCCAGCGAGCGGCTTGGTATAACAGTAAATTATGTTTGATGGTGAGGCTCTACTTTTGGAACGTTAGTGAATGTGAAGTACCCCTTCATTGATATCACTCCCAGTTCCACTCTTACCCAGATTAATGATACCTGTTTGAGTCATATCATGGGCCAAATAGAACAGATTAATCGTTTACAAAAAATTATATTACTTGAAACAATACAGATGTGTGAGATTTGTTTATATTTCATATGAAAACTTGATGAATAGAATCACTAATGCGAAATATAAATACTTGAAACCATTTAACTGTGAACAATCAAATGATTGATATTAAATAGAATTATCAGAGTTAGATAGGAATACTTGAAACCATTTAATTGTGTATTACAAATGAGAACTAACAACTCGTTTAAAAATAACGTTACCAACAAACTATTCTCTTACGAATCATATATGTATTAAAACAGGATTTGGCATTCAATATCCCACAAGAGTTGGCATGCCATAAAACACCAACCAACCAACCAACCAACCAAATAAGGTTATTAAAGATATTGACACTCACGATGCACAGTTTTGTGGAGTAACATGTAAGTATTATACCAATATCAGAAAAATTCCTGGTGTGTACACGGTAGATAAATGAGCGGTAGTGAAACTCTTGCCAAAAATTAAGTTAACATATCTTCGATAATGCGAGCAACAGAAGTTATGTTAGATCATTGCAGATGATATTAATAGAAAAGCGAAAGACAAATACTGTCTCCACTTTTAGAAAATTTGATTCTCTGTTAGAACTTGTGGCCAACGTCCGAGAATGTTTTGTTGGCTGCAATGTGGCCAGTCCAACGTTCACGTTGTTTGTGTTTAATAGCATATCAAACCATGTAGGTTATTTAATGCCAAATACATTTTTATACAAATAATCAGTTCTATTTCAAACAATTCAGTTTAGCATGAATACACATTTTAATTGTCAAAACATCTCTATTTCAAACTATTCAGTTTAGCATAAGTACGTTTTTTTAGTTCTATTTGGCCCGTAGATAGGGCCCTATTAGATGCTACCATTCAGAGTCAGAGTTGACCTAGGAGCGATACTAATTAAGGGGTACTCTACATTAGCCAAAACCATCAGATTGTTTAGTGTCATATCCAGGAAACTAGTTGGGGTGGGGTCTTACTCCTTTGCAGAGGTGCAATTGGTGTATTCTACAGCCCCAGCTAACTGGTCAAGGCCAACGTTGTGGCAGCCTTGTATTAAAATAGCTATCAACTGTCAGTGTGAGTGGAATGATACCGATTCTGTTGAAAATGAAGTCACTATCTTCATGCAGCTTATTGATAGATTTTAACGACATGTCAACGAGTCTACAGTTATTTTATGCACCGAGGTAAGAGGATCGCATTCATTGTACATTTATATAGACTTTTTTTGTATAGTTATTTCTTAAGAGGCTGGATTTTGTGGAGAATTATATATCTATTATTCCTTTCAAACGCATATAATTTTCAAACAGCTATATAGTTTTAAGTAATTAACAAAAATTATCCTTTTTCGGGTTTTATCCCTCTACTTGGTTTACCATATTTACCAACCCCTCCGCTCGGGCAGGATATGACACAAGGTCAATTTTTAAGCGGAGTTTAACAGGTTTGAATTCAGAGTTTTCCTTCTCCTAGACTAGTTGCCTTAACAAGGCTGAAGAACCTAGTCTGCCCTACTATTTACCCATAGCTGGAGGGAGAATAATTGGATTCATACCTTTCCCAAGGGTATTAGTACTGTGTGAAATGCAATCAGTCAGGTCCAGGATTTGAACTCGTGTCGCGGTGTCCATATCCTGCGACGATAACCATTACACCACGGGCACATCCTCCATTACAGTCAGCAAATTCCAAGTAGCATTGATTGCATCGAGCATTTAAAATCACAACCAGTTCTGTTGCATCACAAGAAGCTGATTCTGGTTTGTTTTGGTTGAATTTGGTTTATTGACATATCAACTATTGTAGATTGTTTAATGCCAAATCTTCTTTATACATATACAGGATTTGTAAATTCATAGTTTGTAGATAACATTTTAAAATAATACATAGCTCATTTGTTTGAATATAGTTAAATGGTTATACATGCGATTTGTAAGACAATAGTTGGTAATCTTATTTTAAATGAGTCAGAGCTAATTTGTTTGGATGCAATTATTACTATTGTTTGTACTCAGTTGAATAGTCCAAAATATTTTAATACAAAAGTTCTGTTTATTATTAATCATTTGTTTGCACTTAGATAGTTTCAAATATTGCTATCTAACATAAATAATTTTACTTGTACACATTAAATGGTTTATAGCATCGCTATGTAACGCTAACAATTCAGTTTAGGCACACATTTAAAGAGTTTCAAGTATTCAAATCAACACTAATAATTCTAATCAACATTGATCATTGTCAAATGGTTTCAAGTATTGTGATATATCACTAACAATTCAATGAAATAGTCATTCGTTTACACAAAGTTAAGTGGGCAAGAGTTATTATCCTTCAATTTAACGGAAGCCATTTGTTTACACACAATATATGTCAAACATTATATTTCAGCCAGAGATTGGACCCTATCATTTGCTACCACTCTCGGTCAGAGTAACCCTGGGAACAATGGCAATGAAGAGATACTCCATATTCTCTAAACCTCCAAGGCTGGAACCTCACAATGAGATGGTTGAATGACATATTCAGAACGTCTGCTGAGGCCCAGTTGGTGTATTCTACAGCACCAGACGGTTTGATTTCTTTGTTTAAATACCCACGAAAGCTGATGTACCATTAAATAAATAAATCAAACTAAAACTTGGGTGAATGCTGTTTTTCTCATCAATAAAATCCGGGTTTTTTGACGTCATCGAGGTAGCAACTTCAGTGTTTCTTCAAATATATATATATATATATATATATATTAAACATGATTTGTAAATATATATATATTCAATCTCAGGTTGAGTCATATCAAAGACTCAAAAAACGGTACTTGATACCTCCTTGCCTAACACTCAGCATTATAAGGTACATATCAAGGGTAAAGTTGAGCAATTCAGGGAAATGAGTAACGCCCTCCCCTACCCTTTGGTGTAGTAGCTATAGAAAAGGGAGCCTTCGGATCGACCTCGACTACGGTCGCCAACTTTACTTTATATATATATTAGCCAGCTAGACCATTGTTATTGAGTTCGATTCTCACTAGACCTCTCATATTTGTGGCCTTGTGCTTCATCAGCACTAAGCTTAGTAAATAAGCAAGACATTTAGAAAATTTATTGCAAAATGCATATTTAATCTGTAAAAACTTTACATTATTCTCCGCACGAAAATGCAGAGCAATATTACGTTAATTTTCAAGTATTAAATAAAATTTAAGACTCATCAGCGTGGAACTCTGAGTCGTGACTTTATATCCGGTTTTATCTTATTTTACTCGTGAAATATACTAAGTATCATATATATATATATATATATGTGTGTGTGTGTGTGTGTGTGTGTGTGGTAGCCTTTTGATATTATCAATTATTCTCTGTCGGTCTATACGTATGTATTGTTTATTTTAGTATTTCTATTAGTCTGTATCTACCTCGTTTTAATTAACTTTATCAACGGTGGACGACTGATTTATCAATCTTTTTTTTTTTTCATTTATTAAAAAAAATAACGAATTATAATCCAACGACTAATTCCTTAAGTTATCTTTTGCGCCGATCGGATCAATAATTTTCTGTATAAAATTCTTCTTCCTTATGAAGGAGCTATGTTTGAATACGACCTGTTCACAAAATTGGATCTCTTTGTCGAACAGTCTGATAGTGTCTGCAAAACATCCAAAATTGTCATGCCATATTTCCTCAAAAATTTACCCTGTGGACCAGATATATATATATATATATATATATATATATATATATATATCATCATCATCATCAATAATTAGTATTGATGGCGCAAAGTTCCTTGACTCTCACTCTCACCATCCTTCCCTATCGTCCATCGCTTCTGACAGGTCCTCTATATAGCATCCTATGTCCGCACAGATCGCAGATATAACTCCTTAGGGTCGAATAACAATCGTGAGTCCGTGTGTGTAGGAGTCCATAAGGGAACGCCACTCAGGAGTTCGTCCTTACTATGTGTCCCACCTATCTTGTTCTTCTTACTTGGATCGTTTTTGAGACGGACGTAAGTGGCCATACAGCTGTTCTTTCGTAGGGTGTTGCTTCTAAAATTTGTTCATAACAGCATGTAGCATTCTTTTGTAATACCCATCTGGTTTTGTCTCCATTTGTTTTGCTCGAACCCGTTGGTGCATCCATGTAGTAGTTCTGACACAGCTAAAGCTTGAAAGAAATCTCGTTTTATTTTATCAGATTTCCATACGATCGGCAACCTGTCAATATTAGCCCACGTTTTTATTGACATCGCTTTCAGTGGGTTAGGATAGCATAGATAAAATGTCAACGGCGCTTGGTGACCAATGGTCTGATGATTGCATAGGCGAAAAACTAACAGTCACTAAGCAGTGTTGGCTCTGTGTCTACGGTATCCTAATTTAGATATGTATGTTCAAGTATTAATATCATTCAGACTATTATATCCAACTCAATATATAGCAATTAGGAAAATGAACAGCCCGTTACTTGAAATTTCATGTTGTTTGCACAATCATTGGACGGAAAATCTGATCTCAATGACATAATAAACTAAAAACTTGTACTTGTCTTTAATTGGAATCATTTTGAGATGAGGCTTCTTAATCTGAGAATTAATTTTTATTTATTGCGGACTATTTGTCCCCATCTTGGTAGTTTTTGTGTTATTTCTTCTTTCACTACGGTTCCAGGTGAGCATTGTCAGAAGATAGCGGTTTCAAATCCTACCCAAGCCGGCCAGAGGTTTACTTGGTCAAAAACGTGGTGCGATAGACAACAACTATGGAAGGCAGTAATTACTGGGGATACGGTTACAAGACTCAGCATTCCTATCCGAGGTAAATCACATGAAGAAGGCCTGAGGTGAAATTTGGCCGAAACGTAGTGAAAGAAGAAACAACACAAAAACTACCAAGATGAGGACAAATACTCCGCAACAAATAAAAACTTGTAATTTGTTTCTTGATTTTCCTGTCATTCATATCTGATGACGTTTTGATTAATTTTATGTAATCTACTTTATTTGTTTAACGGCACATCATTTTCTTACGGGTTATTTAATATCGAAATTTGATTCATTTGTAAATGTTTGATTGTTATCATAATCCTATTTACCAACCCCTCCGCTCGGGCAGGATATGACACAAGGTCAATTTTTAAGCGGAGTTTAACAGGTTTGAGTTCAGAGTTTTCCTTCTCCGAGACTAGTTGCCTCATCAAGGCTGGAGAAATCAGTCTGCCCTACTATTTACCCATAGCTGGAGGGAGAATAATTGGATTAATACCTTTCCCAAGAGTATTAGTGCTATGTGAAATGCAAACATTCTCGTCCAGGATTTGAACTCGTGTCGCCATGTCCATTTCCTACGACGATAACCATTACACCACGGGCACCTCCTGTTATCATAATTATATTTTTAAAGTTCAGTTTATGTTTTTATATTGCACTTTATTTGTTTATAATCATATGTTTGCTGAGAGAGAGAGAAATATTTGAAATCATTTAACTAACATTAATGATTTGGAAGTAATTATATGGTTTGAAGCAACTAACAATAATAATCCTCAGTGAACAATAATAACTTCAATATATATTATTTGTATACAATTTAATTGATTTAAGTACTCCTTTCTTATCCAATGTATTCTTATCCAATACAATAAGCCACACGGTGGGGTTGGTTTGGCGTTCCATCATCCAGTGGTGTGGGCCCCGTTATTGCTTCTCACACCTGGCCGAGTGAGTATTTCATAAATTGAACAAAAAATGATAAAAAAACAAAAGAGTGTAGACGGAAGAAAAGACTTAACACGGATTCAGAAGAGCAAAACGTGAGAAGGTGAAGTTCTGTGACATTTTTTGGCACTCTGCGCGTGGCTATCGCGGGAATTTTGCGAAAATCCAACACAGTTAACAAAAATGCTGACTCATCTGGTCATCGTCTTCTATTTCTCTTCGTCACCAGGGCACCTTGGGTAGTGTAATGGTTAGCAAGTCAGATTAGTAAACCTTCACGCGTGAATTCGATTCTCATTGGGAGCCCTATCCATGCGGCCTTGTGTTACATCTAAGCAAAAAGATTAGTAAATTACTTCTCTTCGTCACCTCATCTAAGACTTGGCTCTCGTGTCTTTGACTTCACTGCCCCTTGTTTTTCTCTTAGCGTCCTAGCCTCGACTGAGTCCTACTCCTAATTAACAAATTTCCTTCGTCCTTTTTGCCCCCTACTACCGGTCTCGTAGGTTCATGTACGATCTTCGCGCCAAAATAGACAAACAAAGGAGCTCTCCTGACCATCTGACGCTGCGTCAAAGATGCTGAAGATAAGATCCCTTCTTTGGTTACCCATCCACGAACACATACACAGACCCACACACATACATCTATCGATATATATATATATATATATATATATATATATATATATATATACATGTATGCTCATTATTTTGCCAGATTCCAATACTAATAATTCTCAAACGGATCAATGAGTCTAATTCATAGATGGGATCCTTACAGGTACTCCAAATCCGGGTCAGTGTGGAACAAGAAGTAATGCAAATAAAAGAGTACTCTATAATGCTAAGATATCCAGAACTGAAGCCTCACCACAAGATTTAGTTTACTGTCAAGCCCAAGATACCTTTTTTGCTTGAGGAGATCATACACGTCTTCAGGAGCGTATTCTAAGATCCCCCAATAGGTTTTCCTGTTAAATACCAATGATTTATATTGACAGCTATCGATAGGCTCTCGATCATATGGAAATCAGACCTAACCGATAAAATGAAACGCAGTTTCTTCAAGGCAGCGGTCGTATCGATACTGCTATATGGATGCACTACTTGGACGCTAACTAAACGGCTGAAGAAGAAGCTAGACGGCAATTACACAAGAATGTTGAGAGCAATATTGAACAAGTCCTGGCGTCAACACCCCACAAGACACCAACTATACGGTCACTTGCCTCCCATCACGAAAACTATACAAGTTAGACGAACCAGACTCGCAGGACACTGCTGGAGAAGCAAGAACGAACTCATCAGAGATGTACTCCTATGGACCCCCACATATGGCCCAGCAAAAGCAGGACGACAACCTCGAACATACATACAACAGCTATGTGAGGATACGGGATGTAGCCCTGAAGACCAGCCAAAAGCGATTTATAATAGGGAGAAGTGACTATTTCTACCAAATAATAATCCTTTGATTGAACAGCTATATGGTTTCAAGTATTCGCATCAAATAACAATAATTTTTAAACAATTTCAATGATTTCAAGTAACCAATAATAATTCCTAGGATTCAAGTCTTCTCAACACTGATAATTATATTTGTCAATAACAATTTGTTAATGCACAGGTTTATGGTTTCACGTATTTTTATCCAATAATGATAATATTTAAATAGATATATTTGACACACAAATTTATTTGAACAATAGATGGAACGTTCACAGGTTCTTTCACTCCAAGACAAAGTAGACCTTAGAGTAATGGTAATGAAAGGGTACTCCACACTTAACCAGATCTCCGGAACTAAATCCTCAGCATCAGATTCAATTTAGTGTCATACCCAGGACACCCTTTTCTATGGGGACCAAATCCCTCTGAAAAGGATAGAGTTTAACTATTCTTAGACCAGTTGACCGGGTGATAATTAACATATATTTTCACAATACAACAAGCGATAGGTCACTTAGTGCACTTAAAATGCAGCATAAGGACTGACTGAAAAATATAGAACGGAAATTCATAGCTTATTTAAAAAAGAGAGAAATTGCATTTGTTCTCATCAAAAACAAAAACAAAAAAAACAAGGATGGATAACTTGCCAAGGGCAAGTAACTCTTGTTTTGGCACAAGATATTTTGATCACTATCATCATCAACATCATCAACATAAAGTCGTACCGACGGCACAGATTCCCTTGACTCTCTCTCTCTCTCTCTCTCTCTCTCTCTCTCTCTCTCTTGCCATTCGTCCCAATCGGTCATCTCTGTTGGATAGTTCTCTAGGTGTCCGTACAAAGCTCAGATGTAAGTTTAGACTGGTTAGCCAACACTACGTGTAATAGAACGTCACGTATGAGTTCGTCCTTACTTCTCTAAAAGTGTCCAATATGTTTTGCTCGTCTTACTTGGGTCGTTTGTGAGATAGGAGGTATGTGGCCCTACAGCTGCTGTTTTGTAGAGTGCTGCTTCAAGGATTTGTTCAAAACAACTCATAGCACCTTTGTAAAGTTCTAATCAAACTTTTTTCTCCAAAAGTCTCGTTAGAGTCTAAGTGGCACAAAAATATAGTTGTATTGACATGGCTACAGGTTGGAAAAATTCCTATTTTTTTGTATCAGGGAGATTAGATTTCCATATTAGATAATCGGTCCCCGCTTTAAGTATGCGTATGTTGACACCCCTTTCAGTTGGTGAGATATTGCTACCAAAGTAGTGGAACTCGTCCACTAATTTCAGATAATGATCATCTAGTGATGAGATGGCACCATTCCAATGCTTATAAAATCTGCAGTCGACGTCTGGCATGAATATACACTCACACACTATGAACAGGCAGAAAGACATTGAGTAAGTAAAAAGGACAGATGTATCCCTGGTGGAATTTTCATACGTACAAAAACACATATTTAATTATATACATTGGACAGTCATTATTCCTTTGAGGGAAGAACGTAAATATAAAAACACGTACGTTTGATAAATATAGATAAATATGCAGAGTGACCAGATCGCTACCGTTTCAGACTTCTACAAATCATGATTGATAAATAAATAAAGTATTCCAATGGAGGGTTTGTTTGTGTAAGTGTTTACTGTCGACATCGTTCCTAAAGTCAAGACTATTTGTCGTCACCATCGCCAACACCGACGTCGTTTGGCACGGCTTACAAAATGGCATGGCGTAACGATTTTCACCGGCCGCTCAGTCAATCGACATTGGCCAGCCGATGGATGCGTCCATTAAAAGATATTGAACTAGCATTAAATGAAGAAGAATTACTGGTTGCGAATAAACTTGGCATGTTAGACTGAGAAATTTACACATATAATAAGCATAATGTACTGCTGACCTGTCTGTCTTATATATATATATATATATTCAGGTTTGGACAAAATAATGGAAACAACTGGTACTTTAAAACAAATTTATTTTAATACGGTTTTCTGATAGCTGCCCTCCCGTGAAATCCGGTTTTGTGAAGCTTTATTCTTACCTTTTTTGTGGGGGCTGGGTTCTCAAGATAATCATCGAGCTCTGCTGTAATTTTTGGAGCTGTATTCTTAAGATCCTTCCAAACAATCTGCTTAAGAGACCGTCGCTCCCTCTCAGAAAACTTTCGCTTTCTTCCAGAGTTTTGCTCGAATGAGGATGTTTTTCTTTCTTCCTCAAATGCTATCATTACTTTCGAGCCAGTACTCCCTGCTACACCAAATAATTCAGCATTTTTTGTTACATAAGCGCCAACGATTTGACCTCTTTTAAAGTCTAATAGATCTAGCATTTTAAAGAATTTTGATTAATTTCTTCAGAAATTTCGACAATTTTAGTAAAATAAGACCAAAAAATTCATAATGAATCCAAAAACATAAAAACAACACACGTTTGATGGTTTTAATGTTTTAAAATTAAGATACTAAGATTCAAAATGTTTCTATTATTTTGTTCAACCCTATATATATATATATATATATATATATATATATATATGTGTGTGTGTGTGTGTGTGTGTGTGAGAGAGTATGTCCATGTCTTATAAGCGAGATTTAGAATACACTGACTGTACTCCCTGCTGAGGGATAAGACTCCCGCAAAAAGTGTTGTCCCGAGAATGAAACTAAAATTTATCAAGTGATGAGGCTTGAATTTTCCAGCACTTGGGAGTGTGGAGTATCACTTCATTGCCATTAACTCAAGGTCCACTCTGACTCAGTGTAATATTAAATGTTAAAATCCCATTTAGAGGTCAAATGGATCTGTTTAAAAACTATTCATACTCAAAAAGACCATGTGCACAAAAGACAAACGTTAAGAAACAGCCACACAAAAAATGTGAATATGAACACACAATATGAACGCGATTCTGTAACCTCTTGTCATAAAATAACTCTGGGTGGGTTAACATACCGTTACACTCAATTAATTGTTACATATTACAAATATGAGTTACTCATTGAGAATCGAGCTCACTATTCGATAGAAGCAAACTTTGTAACTTCCATACCAATCATAACGAGTTGTCCAGGTATTTGTTAATACTGTCAGTGCCACGTCATTTCTTCTCACGGAACACTGTTGATTAAAATGTGAATTTAGAACTATTCGTATTAGATCGGACTGGAGTCTCAGATGGTTTACTGTCAAAACCAGAACACTCCTAGGTAGTTAGGGTCGTACTCCTCTGCAGAGAGTATTTTTACCCAAGTTTTTTTAATGAAGGCCCTCAATTCTAATATAGCATCGGGCCTCAGCTGGTGAATGTCCCGTCTTCTGAAAAACCGACTCTTTGAGGAAGTAAAATTCTTCTTTATTTTGCTTTTTACTCTCCAGACTCTTGTGTTAAGTGAAAAACAATAAAAAGAATTACGACATACCGAGAAAATTATTTACGTTTGTAGCATTTACCGATTTGTGCTTTGCCCAGTCGGCTGGGGCTTTAGAATACATCGACTGCTTTTCTGCAGAGGGGTATGATCCCCCACCACGACTACCACCATCACCACTAACGAGTGTCCTGGATATGACACTAAACAATCTGATGGTGAACTTCATATAATGCTGGAACTTTGGGGAATGCGGAGTACCCCTTTATTACCATTGCTCCTAGGTCCACTCTGGCCTGGAGTGGTAGCACCTGATAAGGGTCCTATCTATGGGTAAAATAGAACTAAACCGTGGTTTCTTGACTTTACTGTTTTTTGCATTTAAACTGCGAATTTATGCTAAATTGAATTGTTTAAAACAGAACTGTTTTCACATTTAAAAAGCTTACTTATCTAAACTGAACTATCTGAAAAAAAATGCTTTGACATTAACTCTGTCTATTGCCCAGTAGTCATGGGCTGTAGAATATACAGACTGCTTCTCTGCAGTGGGTAAAACAAACTGCACTTACATTTAAACTGCATGCGTATGCTAAACTGAATTGTTTGAAATGGAACTGTTTTTGACATGGAAACTCTACTTACACTAAACTGATTTGTTTAATATACAACTGTTTTGACATTTAACTGTGTCTAAACAAAACCTGTATTTATACTAAATTGAATTACCTCAGTTTGACTCAACTGATTAGCTTGAAATAGAAATGTTTTTGAAAATTAAACGATGTACTCATGCTAAACTGATTTGTTTGAAACAGAACTGACTATTTGCATAAAATGGGTTTGGTGTTAAATAACCTACAAAGGTTGATATGCCATAAAATCCAACCAACCAACAACCAATGGACGATTTGTGCTTTCATGTCCAAAAAAAATTCCATAAGAGATATCGATAAACAGTTCTTAATGTTTTCCTTACACGCACAGCTGTATAATAAGACACACTCACACACACTCACACACACATTATATATATATATATATATATATATATATATATATATATATATATATATATATATCCTTTTTGTTTGGATTGTCGAAAGAGAGTTTTGAGCTCTGGCGTTCAAGAGTAGAGAGAAAGGATGGAATTAAATATTTCCATTACAAAATGTCCCTGTTTGACCATTACATCAGTCTCATCGTCAATACATTCGCTATGTTTAATGATTAATATTGACCTTCTGTCTGGGGCTTTTAGTTTTAAAATAGTTAACTTCGTCTTCGTCTGTCTCTACTACTACTTCTACTACTACTACTATGACTACAAATGCTACAACTTCAATTACAACTACAATAACAATATCTACTATTACAATTGTTATTACTACTACGACTATTTCAGCTACAACAATAATACTACTACCATTATTATCATTCCTATTATTACTACTACAAGATTATTATTGCTACTACTACAACTATTTCTACTACTGTTATTATAACTAGGGCACCTCTGGTGGTGTAACGGTTAGCAAGCTAGGCTAGCAAACCTACACGAGTGAGTTCGAGTCTCATTGGGCGCCCCATTCATTTGGCCTTGTGCCACATCGAAGCAAAGAGCTTTGTAAATTACTGTTATTATAACTACTATCATTACTACTACTACAATTATAACTATTACAACCATTATTACTAATATTAGGACTAAATCTATTACTACTACTATTGTTAATTCTACTATTATTAATACTACCATTACTACCACTTTTATTATTATTACTAAAACTAAAATATTACTAAAACAAATATGTGATGAAAATAAGAAATAACGTGCCGTCGGAGTAAGCGAGTTAGTGCACTTTCGGATTAATACTCTTGGGAAAGTTATAAGCCTCTATATCCCCTTCAGCAATGGGTTAAATAGTATAGCAACTGTTTCTCCACAAGGATGGTATCATTATAATTATAATTTTTCTCTTAAATGTTTTTCACTTAAGCATTAGATGATGATTTCTCACTGGAGTTTGAGTGACAGCAAATTTCCTCCCATCTCCTGGATTCTTCTCAGTATTATAGTCGATCTTAATACTGCTGTAGTTTGGATGAGCTCCACTCGTCCTATTATTTCCAAGTCCTCCTGTCCCTGTACCAATCTTTTGGTGATTCTACCTAGCGCAGGAATCACAATTGGTATCAGTCACTTTCATGTTCCATAGTTAAATCCGTTCTCTAACAAGGTCCAGGTACTTATCTTTCTTTTCGCTTTCTTTCACTTTTATTCTGTGGTCTGTACGAACGGCAAAGTCGACTATTCTGCTGGTTCTCTGTTTTTTGTTGGCTATCACTTGATCTGGTCGTCTAGCTGAGATTAGGTGATCCATTTGTATCTCAAAATTCCAGAGCATTTCATTCTCCAGGATGGATTCAGGGATGTGCATATGCCTTTCCTTCGTATGGGCAAATTTAGACATCTTGCACAATTCCCGGTGGATCACCTCGCCCACTCAGTCGTGTTTAGTCTTGTACTCCTTTTGGGCTAATTTGCCGTGTTCGCTTATCATATGATTGATAGTTTCATCTCCATCATCACATACCCTGCAATTGATATTTTCTTGCGTCTTATCTATTTTTTAAATTATTCAACTTCCTGCGAGATTTTCATATCAAAGTTAGCTGGTAATATTTTACAGGAGTTTGAGTGACAGCAAGTATCCATAGGCCTCTGGGATTCCAGGAGTATTCTAGACCTTTTCAGCAATGCTGCAGTCTGGGTGGTTCAACGCTTCCTCTGATTTCTAATTCCCCGACCCCCTTTTCCATCCCCTTGGACACCATTACAAATGTACCAACAACAATTGGTGTTATCTTTAACTTCATGTTCCGCAGCTTTCTGAGTTATCAGACTAGGAATTATTATTATTATTACTACTACTACTACTACTTTTATATCCACTAGTACTGTTGTATACTCAGCTGTGTCTTTATGAACAACAATCAAAGATAATGAACGAACGACACTTCTTTATAAAAATATCTCTCATTTTATTCCCGAAAAGGGCTAACGGTTTGTTGTTAGTTTGAGAGATAAATGGAGAGACAGATACTCAAATAGGGGACTTCTTCGTGTTCCATATATTCTTCAGGGAACCAGGGGGTTCCAACGCTTGCATCCCCTTGCAAGCCGTATCGTCAGAGACGACCCAACCCTCTGCTCGGCGACGTGTCCCTCGCTCGACTCCGATTCTCTGCACTCTCTAAATCTGCCCGCGTGGTTCTCATCATGTGGTCTTCTTCCGGTTACACACCTGTTGGATCCGACTGGCCTGACACGCTGCCCTGTTTACTAATCACAACGTGACAGCTTGTCAAAGCACACGGGGTCACTAGGAACGAACCGAAAATCCATGTTCAAAGTTATATAACACTACTATAAATATAAAAATAAGAGACTGTGTCCCCGTGACATAATGACTAACGTGTTAGACCCTGACATCATTGTCAGCAAGTTTATACAACAGTCATGCTATTACGTTCACTTTCGAACTAATACCCTCGGGAAAGGTAGGAATCTCTTATCTTTGCCAGCAATGTGTTAAATAATACTACTAGGCTTCATCTGGGAAGATGGCTTTGTTAGTACATAACCCATGAAAGTTGATATGTCATTAAACACAAGAACCAAACCAAGCCAAAACAAACAAACAAAAAAGAGAAGCCATAATGATATGAAAAATTTAACACCATAAATATCGGTTATAAAAAATACGATTTAACCTGTTGCTGGAGGGGAATAAGAAATCTGAACTTTTCCCGAGGGTATTATTCCGTAATTGAACGGGACAGTGCAATTGGAGTTCCAACTCGATTACTAAGATGTCACTGTCCTGTACGTAAACCACTATGTCCCCTGTACCTTTTGATTTTCCTCTTTGTTTAAATAATGATAATAGTAAAATTGCACTCTGTAAAGCTTTAAAGAGTGTTATCAAGGGAAAGAAAATATAAACAATATACATGTTAAGCAGCACTTAACATCAGAATTTGTGCAAACAGAATACATATAACCAGTGCCTTTTTTTTATTCTAGGTTTCCAGTACTTGATAAAGCGTTGCTCTAAACAGAATGATGACAAAAAAAAAAAAATTAAAATACGTAGAAGAATACCAAGTGTAGACTTATATGGTTAAGAACCAGATAATCCCATTATAATTGAATTCAACAAACTGGTCGAAATAGAATTCAAGATTTAGCATCATTGCTTGGAGAAGTTAATCCACTGGCAATTGTGCAAAAGAGTAAAGTTTAACCATGCTGAGAAATGATATATGCATAAAGCTAACTTTCACTAACGTCTGAGTGACAGCTTATCTCCACAGGTCTCAATGACTCTTCTAAGTATTCTAGCTGATCTTAACAGTTCTGTAGTCTGAATGGTTTCGATTCTTTCTCCGGTTTCCCCTGACCCCAGTTTTGTTTCTCGCCCGTTAAAAGAGCACCAAGTACAATTGATATCACTGTCAATTTTATATTCCACAGTTTTTTTTTTTTTCAGCTCTCAGATAAGATCCAAGTATTTGTCTATCTTTTCGATTCCTTTTATTTTCACTGAATGGTCTGCTGGCACGACAAAATCCACTTGATGACAAGTTCTTTTCCTCTTGTTAATTAACAGTAGGTCTGGCTTTCTGTCTGGGATTCGGTGATCCATTTGCCTGTCAAAGACTAAGAATTTTTTGTGTCTCATTTTTTTTGGACAGAATTACAACCCCTGCAACAACAACGACAATAGCCACAAGACGCACTTACAAAAATCAATCACAGCAACAAGAGCAAGAAGCGATAGCAAAAGCCAGTGTTGCTACCACAATAATAACAATAACAATAGCAATAAGAGATGATGATTAAACCAGAGTTGCGACAACAATAATATCAACAACTTAAATTGCAACAAGAAGCGATATCAATAGCTAAAATTAAAACGGAAATAGCAATAAGAAGAGATATAAACGGGAGCTATAACAACAATAGCAACGACAATAGCTGTAACAATAGCAATAAGAAGCAATGATATGAACGAGAGCTGCGACAACAGTAGCAATAACTATAGCACCAACAATTGCCATAAAAATTATAATACAAAGTGATGATATTATCAAAATTACAACCACAATAGCAAAAGGATTTAATTATATGAACCAGAGTTACAACAAAAAGAACAGCAACAATAACAATAGCAATGGGAAGCGATGCCAATAGCCAAGAAAAACACCAAGTAGACATGGGAGCTATTTTTTAATAACTGAATTTAAAGATTCCTCTCCGTCATGCAAAACAGACAAACGAAAGCGAATTGTTGCACACACAGATACATACACACAAACACACACACACGCACACACATACAAGAAAAACTAATCAAGAATAAAATACTGACATTTATTTTAAAATAAATCAACAAATATTGATTGGGATGTCGTCATTTTTTTTTTCGTCCCAGCTAATCTGATTGCGTTTTTTTTTTTTCTGTGAAGCTGATTAGCAACAATCCATTTGGATGACTCAACACAGACAGCGCATTCGAGACAAACAAGACGGACGTACAAAAGAAAGTTATCATCAAAATTTTCATAAATTAATTTTTTTCTAACCAGACTTGACATGCTAGTCAGCACTGATAGGAAAAGAATCAGATGTTCCCATACCTCATCTGAGTAAAAAAAACATCTTCATTAGTATGCAGTTTCCCATGGGAACTATTTTAAAGGAAATCATGTTGATACGCAATTAAGTTGAAAGAAATATTTACACAATCAGTTTTATTACTTAACAGACCAACATCTTGCATACACACACAAACACACGCGCGTGCGCGTGCGTATATATATATATATATATATATATATATATATATATATATATATATATATATATGTATAAAGAGAGAAAAACATAAGAATAATTGTAGGGAAAGAGTGCTCGATGCAGAAGTAGCAGACCAGGTATAAACCCACAAATATTTAACTTATGGACAAAATAATTCCGTTATTTAAGTTTCATGTGATTTTTTCACATTGTTTATCTCAGTGTATTGTTGCTAATTTCTTAAGTTTTGCTAATATATGGCACCCAAGCCTCAGACTGCTTACAGTACCTGCTGTTTGCTTAAGCGGTCACCCAGCTAAGTATTGAACATGTTTATCGCTGCTTAACTTCGGTGATCCAGCAGGAACAGGTACTTTCAGTGTGACTTCACCGTAAGTTGTAATTTACAAAGCTTTTTTTTGTTGCTTAGATTGGGCACGAGATCATATGAATGAGGCGCCCAATGAGGCACGAACTCACTTGTGAAGGCTTGCTAGTCTAGCTTGATAACCATAGGCTCTCGCGAGGCGCCCTTATTTGGAGATATTTTAAAATTTTTATTGTAATTTACTAAGCCTTTTTTGCTTAGATGTGACAAAGGCTGTATGAATGGGGCACCAGTCTAACTTGTTAACCATGAAGCCACCCCTGAGGTACTCTTGTTTGCAGTTATTTTGTAATTTATTAACCTTTTTACTGAGATGTGGTATGAGACCATATGAAGGAGATACTACGTGAGATACGAACTCACTCGTGATATTATGCTAGTCTAGCTTGTTTGCTGTTATTTTAAGGTCATCATAATGCAGTTCTTACGTTGAGCACTTTATGAAAATTTCTTTTCATAGCGGGCTGCTTCGTTTTGATACATTTTATGGGGCACCAGCTTGTTTAGCATTATATTTAATATTGATAAGATGTCTCTTTCCATTAAGGAAGTTGAACTCTTTCAAAATAATATTTATACTTTGCTAAAGAAGGCTTTTTTTTATTACTACAGCTTTATTGTAGCTACCTACGCCATCTATCCGCTTGAAGAGTGTGGGACGTAGCTCGATGCTCATTTTGAAGCATCGTTTTTTTAGCCTTCTCTGATATTTTTGTCATAAAGGAAGTCTTTTCAAAGCTGAATGTCCCTTCACTTTAGTGTTGGGAGGAGCTACCTGTTTGCAATCCTTTTTATATTGTTATCACAGAGTCCCTACCTTAATGAAATTGAGTACTTTATGAAGAATTCTTTTCAAAAGAGTTTGTTCCTCTTAACTCTTCACTGGTAGGAAGCCTCTTGGTTAGCATATATATATATATATATATATATATATATATGTGTGTGTGTGTGTGTGTGTGTGTGTGTGTGTGTGTGTGTGTGTGTGTGTGTCTGTGTCTGTGTGTCGGTATATTTTAATATTCTATTTTTCTTGATAATATTCTATTCTGTTGATAGCGTTCTGTTTTAAATTCGTTCGATATCCTCGGCATCTCAGTTCTATGCAACTTTGCATTCATGTAATTTTGTAATGTTATAAAATACCCTAAAACTCCTTAAGAAACACTCTTTACACTCTCAAACAACCGCTGTGTATGGCCTATGAAACAAAATTCTGTTCGTACACCACATCAGATAGTTTGAAACGTACAGCTCTAGAGGGTTCACACAGAGCTAGTGAATGTAAGCTTTGCTGGTCATTTAGCACTGTTGTATCCATGTTTAGTAGTCCATCCAAGAACGTCGATTATGACGAGTTTATACTCGCTTCTTCAGAAATGCTCTGGTCGCTTTTGTTAGATGGTTTGCAAGATATAGGGCGGGGTCAAATAGCCAAACAGCTGCTGTTTTTAGGTACTGTTTTCCATGATTTATTCAAAACAGCACGCAGGGTAGTTCCCATTTAACTTTTCCAGCAAGTATTATTTTATTCCTTTGTTAACATTAAATAACCTCTTAATGGCCCGGGAGACCTCGGTTCAATCCCAGGTCGAGTCATACCAAAGACTCAAAAAATGGTACTTGATGCCTCCTTGCTTAACACTCAGCATTATAAGGTACGGATCAAGGGTAAAGTAGAGCAATCCAGGGAAGGAGTAGCGCCCTCCCCTACACCTTGGTGTAGTAGCTCTCGAAAAGGGGAGCCTTCGGGTTACCCTCGACTATGGTCGCCAACTTTACTTACTTACTTTTTACTTATTTGAAATGTTTTGTCTAGTTTTCAAAATAATACTGATAGACCAACGAAAGAAATTGCAAATAAAATGATGATTGTGCGAAAGTCATTTGAAAAGTGAAACTGCTGTAGAACTAACTGCATTAAAGCCAAATCCTTCTTTGTAGAGGAACAGTAGTGATATTATTTAACCCATGGCTGTAGGAATAAGAGAGTTCGTAGTTTTTCAAAGGGTATTAGTCCAAAAGAAATGTAATAATGCAACTGGAATTCGAATTCGCTAACTACAATGTTGTAGTCCAGCAAGTTAACCACTACACCACAGAGACTTCCCCTCAGGTAAACAAAATAAATCAGAATAATATTTGTAAGATCGATGTCAACAATCACGTATTAAGCAGTTGCAGTCAATTTATGAGAACTGCAACAGATATGCTTCGATGGAAATTGTATGAAAACCTAATAAGATAATATTTTCATGAAATGATCGATTAATATTAACGGCATGTTAACCCGTATAGGTTTTTTACGCCAAGAAGTAAGAGAATTAGGTTCATTGAAAGAATCTATTGACATTTTTTTGTGAAGTTGTTTCTTAAAAGTAACTGATAATAATCCTTCGTAAAGAATTATATCTTCCTTTAATTATTCTTGATACAAAGTTGATTCGAACATGGGTCTCATGATTTAAAAATTCGAGAATAAAGGAATAAGTACAAAATACGAATAAAATAAAGGCATAACAATGCCAATTCTGAGGTTTGTGTGAGGGGAGTACTGTTAAATAATCCAAGGTAATATGTTTGTCCGTGAATGAGAAAGAGAGCCAACATTTAGAGTATTCATTTTTTTCTCACCTTACAGTGGCAAAGCAGTAATTTTCGTTTCGGTTTGTCATTTTGTGGCCTTTTTTTCATTCTCCATTAAGTACAACCCGATCTGAATTCAAAATGAATGTATTGCAAACAAAGATAAGTATACATGCGTGAGTGTACGAAATGCACACACACACACACACACACACACACACACACACACACACACACACACACACACACACACACACACACATATATATGTATATATATATATATGTATATATATATATATATATATATAAGTATTTAATTAATGCTTATTGCAGTGTATACATCTGTACGTGTGCGCAAATTCAAGGCCTCTCACTCATATAAAATACATACGAATATATTTACACATTTGATTTGAATGTTTTTTTTATAAGGGTTTAACTTTTGTTTGCGATATAGGATTCAAATTTATTTTGCACACACACACACACACACACACACACACGTATATATATATAAACATTCTACAATATTTATATGTTAGGATATATTATATATATATATGTGTGTCTATGTCTGTGAGTACGCGCATGCGCATGCACACATTGCTTTCGCTTGTCTTTCACATCTTTAAATCCTTTTAAGTGTTACTCGTTCGAATGAGAAAGAAAAGTCCACAAGTACATTTTTGCTTAAATCTGAAAGTGTAAAAAAGGTTTCCAAATAATCTAGTTACGTTGATGATGATCAGCTTCATCACTGCCATCACATATCACTTGATATTCTTCTCTATTATCAATTTTTGTTTTATGTACAGGGTATCTCAAAATAGATGCAACCTATTAGTAATATAATGATTTATTACTGAGACAAATGCGATGGCGGTCATTTGGAACACGTCCTGTAAAAATACATCCTATGAGCTATAGACATCAAATCAAAGTTTTTTTTAAATTGTTATTATATCAGCTTTCAGGACCTGCAATTTTTAAAAAGTTTCTTTTTTCAGTGATAAATCATTATCATATTAATGGGTTGCACCTATTTTGAGACAGTTTTGAATGATTTTGTCTCCAAATAAGTGGTGATGCGAAATATTTTTTGTCTTTTGTCTAAGGCATTGTGATCGAGGATTAATAGTTGTTATAGCATACTATTTTCAAATCTGAAACGAAAAAAGAACGCATTATTATTAGTAGTTGTATTAGTATTATTTTTAGCCTTATGAGTAGAGTGCTTACCGATGGTCCTGGAGACCGAGGTTCAAACCCGGGTCGAGTCATACCGAAGACTCAAAAAATGATACTTGACGCCGCCTTTATTAACACTTAGCATTATAAGGTAAGGATCAACGGTAAATTGGAGTAATCCCAGGAAAGAAATAGAGCCTCCCTCTACACCTCGGTGTATTAGCTATTGAGAAATGAGCCTTGGTGTTACCGTACCCTCAATTATAGGTCGCCAAATTTAATTTTTACTTATTATAAGTAGAGTTTATTTAGCAGTCACATGGATCTCATGTATATATGGGACACCCTGTATTATCAATTTTTGCTTTTGCATTATTTGTTCTTACGGCATTATATTGTGCTGCAGTTTAAAGAAATCCAGTTTCTCTTTTCAAGTTTCCTCTTCTCAGTCATTATTACTATTATTATTATTATCCTCATCATCATTATTATTATTATTATTATTATTAGTAGTAGTAGTAGTAGTAGTAGTAGTAATAGTAGTAGTACGATTTTTTTAAAATTAATATTATTACATAGTGTATGACCAAAATTTGAATTCAGATCATAATTAAAGTCTAAAACTTTTGATTTTGTAGTGAAACAATAATATTTTATTGAGCATGTTTTCATTTGTGAATATATTTCAATGTGGCATTAAATCCAAAACAAGTTTCCCAGTCCAAGAAATAGTTCGACCACAAAAAATATAGAAGGAATTACCATACCCCTTGTTTCGTTAAAAATATTGCTTTGCTACAACCCTTAAATAGATGACAACATAATTGGGCCTGATTATTTTCTGATCCCCACTCAAAAAAAAAATGACACAACTCCTAACTACCCTAATTCAAAAAACAGCATTGTGTGATGGATTAAAAAAAAAAAAGGTGAAATTGAAAAAAAAAAGCAAATTTCTTCGAAGCTTTATTTTAGGGTTGAAAATAAACAGATTATTGACATGGAAAATAGAGGCAATATTTTTTTGTAGGAGGAGTTTTTTTGTTTTTTTTCAAAATTTTCAACTTACTGATCTGTTAGCTTTGCTTAACTTAAAATCAAATAAAGAGCTTTTAATGATGAGGTAATTGCGTTCGGGTTACAGTCCCGAGCAATCCAGACTGAACAATCACACATTTATTCATTCATTTTTCATTATCGACTCAACAGTCTCAAACGTTCTTAGCAGATATTTTTCCAGACAAAATCCTCATTTTTTCCTATCTTTTACCAGTCTTTCCACAGTTAACAGAGTTTGTTTGGCTTTGATTTATTTGGTTTGATTGTGTTATAGAGCGTAAAACCCTTTTAGGTGTGAAAGGAGTAAGGATGTCAATACACCAGAGTTGATTGTCCAAAGGTTTAAGGTTAGAATTACTATGTTTAGGTTTTAAGGGAGTTCAGGAAGATTGGTGAGCAAATAGGTTGTACGCAAAATTTTTAAACGAGCCAAAACTCATTTGTTTGCAAACAGTAAGATGATTACAAGTATTGTTATCGAATATCAATAATTCTTTTAATATAAATCATTTGTTTGCTCACAGTTAAATGTTTTCAAGTATTGCTAACACTAATAATTCTAAACAGTTTCAAGTATTGCTATCAAACACAAATAATTCTATTTGATATTAATCGTATATTTTCACACAATTAAATGTTTTCAAGAATTGCAATCTCAGCGCAATTGACCCTCATCCACTAACTTCAAGCACCTTTAAAATAAAATAGGTTTGGGTTCTTGTGTTTGCCACAAGAGCAATTTCAAGAATACGACCGGCACAATCATATAGGTACAAGGAGGTTCCCGTGGTGTAATTGTTATCGTCGTAGGAAATGGACACGGCGACACGAGTTCAAATCTTGGACGAGTCTGATTGCATTTCACATAGCACTAATACCCTTGGGAAAGGTATGAATCCAATTATTCTCCCTCCAGCTATGGGTAATTAATAGGGCAGACTGGGTTCTTCAGCCTTGGTAAGGCAACTAGTCTAGGAGAAGGAAAACTCTGAATTCAAACCTGTTAAACTCCGCTTAAAACTTAACCTTGTGTCATATCCTACCCGAGCGGAGGGGTTGGGTAAATATGTATAGGTACAAGGGCTTGTCATGAACAGCCGATTGATCAAAACGGACCTCTCCGACCACTAGTCCAGCCTAGTAAGGGTCAAAATGGAGTATTGCACATCACCTGACTGGGCAACGTTTGCTCAGCAATCCAGATCATATCCTCCAGCATTACGGGATGCAACCGACGACCAACAAGTGGACTCGTTTGGTGGTGTCTTGCTTTTCTTCAGAGGTGCCGTCAGCGTATTCGACAGCCTTAGTCGACAGGGCGTGGTATTTTTGTATCCAGGTCTATCTTTTTGTTTTCTGTTATTTTCCCTCTATGATCCAAGCATTCCAGACCGAAGAATTATACATTTATTAATTCATTATTAATTATTTTCATGACATCTGTTCCTGGACTGTTGGGGCATATCATAACAGCTAAGAGTGACTAATGTAACCATTGAAGTTCGTCAGGGTTGTTTGCTATAACTCACAAATGAGCTAAAGAGATCTATTTGACCCATAGATGGGACCCTAACAGACTGAGGGCGATTAGGGGATACTTCCTTGAATACCAGACTTCAGAACTGAAGCCTGACCATCAGATTTAGTTTAGTGTCATACACGGGACACCTCTTTTTTTTTTGGAGGGGGGTCTATCCTTCTGCAGGGTATACAGTTAATGTATTCTAAGCCCCACCAACAAGTTGGAGATTTTTCGGAGGTAATCAAGATTCGTCTTTACTATGCACTAATATTCCCAACAACTATCAGCTCTGGCAGTTGGGGCTGTAGAATACACCGGCTGCATCTCTGCAAAGGGGTAAGACCCTTCAGAGTGTGTCCTGGATAGGACATTAAACAACCTGATGTTGAGCCTCCAGTAATGCTTGAACTTTAGGGAATGCAGGGTAACTCTTCAATCATTCGCTTCCAGGTGCACTCTATTTCGAAGAGGTAGCACATAAAAGGGTCTTATCTATGGGTCAAATAAAACCGTTTGACATTTAACCTCTAAACAAAAAATGACACGTGCTAAATTGAATCGTTTGAAATAGAACTGTGATATCATTTAACTGATGTTTATTTGAATTGTTATTGATGCATGGCAATATTTGAAATCATTTAAATTTCTTAACTCATTAACTGTTTAATAAATTGAATTCTTAGAAATAGGACTGTTTGATCCTTCAACTGAGTGTATCTAAAAATGTGATTACAAATCATATATCAAATATATGTGTAAAAACAGGTTTTGGTATTAAATAACCAACGATGGTTAATATGTCAGAAAACCAAAGCAAATCAAATATATATACTGGAGAAAACTAAGTGTAGTTGAAAAAGATTGTCTTATGCAATCGTCAAGTAAATCGATACCCGACTGTAGAAGTCACCCCAGCGGAGTGGTCGCATTTTGACTTCTTATGATTTCAGCTGATCATTGACAATGTTTTCCGACTGACCCTTTAAAAGCACACACGATAAAATTACGTTACGCGCGGCCAGTCGACTGGGGCAATAGAATACACCGACCGCATATTTGCAGGGGGGTAAAACCCCCGCAACGAGTGTTCTGGATATAACATTAAACTATTTGATGGTGACATTTGCAGAATGTGGAGGATCGCTTCAATGCCATCGCTCCCAGTTACACTCTGGCCCTGAGAGGTAGCACCTGATATCTATGGGTCTAATAGAACTGTTTGACTATTTAAACTGAGTGCAAACAAATGACTGATTTTTAATTGAATTGTTGGTGATAAATTGCAATCCTTGGAACAATTTAACTTAGTTGACTTATGCTAAACTGAATTGACAGAAATAGAACTGTTTGATGATTTAACTTTGTGTAAACAAATAACTGATGTTCGATTGAATTATTAGCAATACTTGGAACCATTTAATTGTGCCAAACAATGAGCTCAGGCTCGTTTATAAATGTTATCAACAAAATGTGTTTACAAATCAGATATATTTTGATATATATGCATTAACTGGATTTAGTATTAAGTAACCTACAATGAATGATATGCAATAAAACCAAAACAAACCAAATGACATTCAGAAGAGTTCTACAGTTAGAACACTGGACTAAAAATCGAGAGCTTTGTAGCACTTACAATAGTACAGGTTAGGCGATATACGATATTACACAACAGAAAGAACAAATGGTATTCTCATTTCAACAAACAGAATGTTTCTTTTCTCTGATTATTTATTAAATATACCTCAGGAAGGGTCACCTTTTCCAGCTTAAAAACTATATCATATTTAGCAACCCCTCCGCTCGGGCAGGATATGACACAAGGTCAATGTTTAAGCAGAGTTTTACAGGTTTGAATTCAGAGTTTTCCTTCTCCTAGACTAGTTGCCTTACCAAGGCTGAAGAACCTAGTCTGCCCTACTATTTACCCATAGTTGGAGGGAGAATAATTGGATTAATACCTTTCCCAAGGGTATTAGTGCAATGTAATCAGTCTCGTCCAGGATTTGAACTCGTGTCGCCGTGTCCATTTCCTACCACGATAACCATTACACCACGGGCACCAGCTTAGAAACTATATTGAAGTTTAATACCAACTATAAGGACAGCAGTATCTTACAAAATACCAGCTGTACGGCTATTTACACCCATCCGACAAACCATCCAAGTAAGACGAGCAATGTCTGTTGGGCACTGATGGAGAATCAATGATGAATTCACAAGCGACGTTCCCCTGTAGACTCATACACATGAACACATCAGTTTTTTGACAACCAACAAAAATCAGACAAAAAATCTGTACTCTTGATGATGATGATGATGATAAAGCTAGACTCCATATCTTTAAATTCCAACCCTCTTAGTTAAAGAAAAGAGCTGTTTGAGATCAACAGCAACAACAACAATAATAATAATAATAATAATAATAATAATAACATTTCGTTGTATGTTTAACGTTATACCAACCGCCTATGGTTTATTTTATACCGACGGACAGCTATCGATAGGCTTTCGATCGTATGGAAATCAGACCTGACCGATAAAACAAAACGCAGTTTCTTCTAGGCAGCAGTCGTGTCGATACTGCTATATGGATGCACTACTTGGACGCTAACAAAACGGCTGGAGAAGAAGCTAGACGGCAATTACACAAGAATGTTGCGAGCAATATTGAACAAGTCCTGGCGGCAACATCCCACAAGTCACCAACTATACGGCCACCTGCCTCCCATCACGAAAACTATCCAAGCTAGACGAACCAGACATGCAGGACACTGCTGGAGAAGCAAGGACGAGCTCATAAGTGATGTACTCCTATGGACCCCCACATATGCCCGAGCAATAGCAGGACGACCAGATCGAACCTACATACAGCAGCTATGTGAGGATACGGTGTGTAGCCCTGAAGACCTGCCAGAGGCGATGAATGATAGGGAGAAGCGACAGATAGGGTCAGGGATATCCGTGCTCGCGGCACGACATGATGATGATGATGATGATGATGAAGCGCTCATAGTTATATAGTATCAAATATTTCTATCGAATACATATGATTTACACAGAATTATATGGTATTAAGTATTCCTATCTAATACAAATAATTTTCAAACACATATATTTGATATATAGATATGGCTTTAACACGGATAAAATAGATCTAGGGTTAATGACATCTAAAAATACTAAACCAGTGCAATTCCATCATAGAAGAAGGTTCTTCAAAAACTCCTCCCCAGCACATGTGACTTTATCAATGTTCACTCCCTGATAACAGTTTGTGTCATACTCCTTTTGTGTCATACTCCTATTTTGTAGAGGATGCAGTCAGTGTTTTCTGTTTTCCCACCGACAGTGATACACTCATGTGAGATATTAATTACGTGTTAATTATGGAGTACTTCCTCTCATTTTTTTTTTATTTATTTGAATTTATTTATAATATAAATTCTATAACTATTACGAGGATCGTTTAAAAGGCTGTAACCCATACCAAGAAAGCCATAACTGAACATTTTTTGTTGTGGCAACACACTACCACTTCTTATAAAACTAGAAAAATTAATTCAGAGTTATCTCTTAATTTCTGGGCAGGTGAGACCAATACAAAGCTGATAGGTGTGCAATAAATCTAAAAATGGACAAAGTAGAAGCCCAAATAATCAAAGTATCGACATGAAAAAGGTATGACAACCAGACAGCCGAGGACATGATACAGATACAGGACTCTCTTTCTATGCAATTGTGAAGTGGGCAACAGAATTCAAGCGTGCTGAGACAACACTGATGATATTCCTTAGTCGGCTTGTATAAAAATCTCAGAGATAAATAAGTTGATACCGTTCACCGTATGTTTTAAGATGAAAAACGTCTCACTACCTAACAGATAGCTAAGTCTATAGGCACTAGTTCTGGTTCAGTCCATACATTTTTAACAGAGATTTTTGGGACGAGCCAACTCTCTGCTAGAATCACTCTTGTACTCGACCTCTGAAGATGCTCAAGCAGCCAGCGTCTGTTGGTAACATGATGGCTTCTGTTTTTTCGTATACTGAACGCGTAATCATGGTAGATTACCTAGAAAAAATATTAATAGCCGGTACTATGCATCATAATTAAGATAACTGAAGAAAGCAATTGAGTCGAAAAGCAGAGGAAACCGGAAGCAGCTGTTCCCTGGTTCTGGGATAACGCGCCCGTTCACATTGCTCAGTTCACAGGAGCTGAATCAGCCAAGATTGGTTTGGAATCACTACCTCATTCTCTTTACTCAATAAACTTAACTCCATCTGACTCCTTTATGTTTCATTAACTCAAATCCCGTGCTCGCCATTTTGGAAACATTGATAAAGTCACATGTGCTGGGGAAGAGTTTTTGAAGGACCTTCTTCTGTGATGGAATTGCACTGGTTTAGTATTTTTGGACCAAGTGCATTGATGTTAAAGTGAAGACATGCGAAAAACTGACTTTTTTTTCCAAATCTTTCTGGATAAGGCTTACAACTTTTTGAACGATCCTCGTATATATGACTTGATATCGAGCGAATTGGCCACTGAAGGTTTTGCACAACTAACAACAAAAGAGTGAATCGACCAAGTGGGTTGGGATAACAAAAAAAAAAATAAAGTAATAATCAAATGAGATAAGGAATTGTAAAGAATTGATAATAATAAAATAAAACTTTTTGAATTTCAGATAATTTTATATCGTTAATTAAATTTTGGAGATTAGGAAAAAAAGAATGGATTCTGGACGACGTGTTTCTCACCTAATCATTTGCTACTGACCTCTTGAAGATTTTCTTAAGTGGATTTTCATTTGATTTTGTTTTCTATCTTTGTTTTTAATTTATATTCCTATAAATAATATCCAAAATTTGTCATATGATAATGTGAATAAACACTGAAATATTCGACAAAATTATTCTGTTAACGAAACAAAAAGGGGTGTCCTGGGTGAGTGTTGTATCGTCGAGGTGAATGATACACAGAGAAGAATGAGTGCTTAATATATTTATTCAACACCAGTATCCGGTGCCTACGGAAACATACAAAAGACACAGTACAATAAGTTACAAACATTTAACAAGAGAACTTACAATAAATAGAGGAGGTCAAAATCCTGGATAGTCAAACGAAGTAAGATCAGTATTAATCAATTTAATATTCGAAGTTCTTGAGCCAGTCCATCTGGTAAAGTGCTGAAGAGGTGCTAGCTACTCTACTGCAGTAAGACACTAAACTGTATCTGATGGAGAGTCTCCAGTTTTAGGGATCTAAAGAGAGTGAATAACACTTTCATTAGACCCGGAGTGGTAGTATCTATTTCGGTCCATCTTCAAATAAGTAAATCAAGTATCATAATTACACTGTATCTAACAGCTGATGCACTGACTGTAAACATTAACCTCAACGTCACAGCATCCAAGCGGCCAGTCAGACAACTACCGTAAGTTGTTTATCTGACCGATTTCCTGATAACACTGCAGTTTGTGAATTAATATTAATATAAACTCTTATGTGCAATATCTGCATGTTTCATATATGACTGAAATTATTCTAAATCAGAATTATGCTGACATCCACTGGGCCGAGGCTCACTTTGGCCGGCCGTGTCTTTCTGATGCACGTATCCGGTCAGGTGTGTCGCAGTTCTAGTGGTAACACTTTGAGCCTCTGATGGGCCGCACCCAAGGCTTTAACCCTCTTCAAAGGGGCAAGATTTATCGGCTGCCGCCTTGGGCGCCTCTTTTTAGAGAAATGCTGACAGGGCCAAAGGCATTTTTGGAAAAGCCGGTTGTGCATAGACTACGGTTCTGCACCTGTTTCTCATATTAAAAAAGGCTTGTGTCACACTCGCGCATACGTTAGACACTCGACAAATAACCTGAAATAATTCTATTTTCAGAGAAAAATTACGGACACCATACACGACTGAATTATTGACAGTTTAATGAGACATAATGGCATTATTACTTATATGACACAATATTTTCAATAAAAGTTATCATAACCCTTATATCTTCCCCAGTAGACTTTTGAGTAAAAATTATTCGTATTTCAAAGGTCAGTGTTCAAAAAATCCCTTAAGAAACAACTGCATAAAAATATAGATACGAGCATTCAACGAACGCAAATCCCTAACCTATAAAAATAAAATAACTCTAAGTAGATTGACATGCCATTAAAATCAATCCAAATTGTATTGCCTGTTAGGCTCCCGTCTGTGGGTCAAATCAATATTTAAAAAAAAATCTAAGTTCAATGGGAGCGTGGGCAAAAAATGTTTTACGAAATGACTTTCCAGTAAATGTATATACGAACGTACAATGAATGGAGTTCCCTAACCTCTTGGCATAAAATAACCGAAGACGATTTTACCTGCCGTTAAGATCAATCACTCAGTCAATCACTCGTATAAATAAGCAGCAAAATCAGTCTAATGGTGATGTGAATAAGCATCGAAATACCATATACGACAAAGACACTATTCTGTTAACACTATTCTGTTATATTCCAAGTTTATTTAATCCTTTATGGTACGGAACAAATCCTTTCAGTACAAATGCCATAAAAAATATGTGCATTCTGGCTTTGTGATTGATGAGGTTTCAGAATTAGTATATAAGAGACAGTCAGAAATAAAAGGAGGAAGGAGTTGCATGAGACAAGGTAAGAAGAGAGAAGGATGAAATTGTCCAAATAATGCGAAAAGAATAAGAAGTCAGGACGAAATAGTCCAAAAAATGGAAAAAGAGTTAAAGAGCAGGATGAAGTTATCCCAAAAATGGAGGAAAGGTATGAGAGCAAGACGAAAAAAGTCCAAAAATGAAAGAGGAAGAGAAAGAGAACATGAGGAAATAGTTCAACAAAGGAAGGGGAAGAGTAAGAGAGCCAGAATAAATAGGTAAAAAAAGGGGGGAGAAAGAGTAAGAGAAGAGGAAGAAATAGTTTGAAAAAAAAAAGGAGTAGGAAGAATAACAGAGGAGGAGGAAAAAGTTTTAAAAAAGAGAAGGAGGAGCAGGAGGAGGAAGAGAGCAGGAGGATATAATTTTTAAAAAGGGGATGAAGAGTAAGCGAGCAGGAGGAAATAGTCAAAAAAAAGGAGGGAGAAGAGTAAGAGAGGAGGAGGAAATAGTTTTAAAAAAGAAGGAGGATGAGTAAGGAGCAGGAGGATAGAATTCAGAAAATGTGAAGGAAGTGTAAGAGAGGAGGGGGATATAATTTTAAAAAAGAGGAGGAAGAGCAAGAGAGCAGGAGGAAATAGTCAAAAAAAAAAGGAGGGAGAAGAGTAAGAGAGGAGGAGGAAATAGTTTTAAAAAAGAAGGAGGATGAGTAAGGAGCAGGAGGATAGAATTCAGAAAATGTGAAGGAAGTGTAAGAGAGGAGGGGGATATAATTTTAAAAAAGAGGAGGAAGAGCAAGAGAGCAGGAGGAAATAGTCAAAAAAAAGGAGGGAGAAGAGTAAGAGAGGAGGAGGAAATAGTTTTAAAAAAGAAGGAGGATGAGTAAGGAGCAGGAGGATAGAATTCAGAAAATGTGAAGGAAGTGTAAGAGAGGAGGGGGATATAATTTTAAAAAAGAGGAGGAAGTGCAAGAGAGCAGGAGGAAATAGTCAAAAAAAAGGAGGGAGAAGAGTAAGAAAGGAGGAGGAAATAGTTTTAAAAAAAGGAGGTGTAAGTGTAAGAGAGAGCGTAATATACGGTTATATGTGCTTACAGAGCTTACTCAATTTGGTGTAATCAAAATGCTACAAAATCAATATATATATATATATATATATATATATATATATACTCTAATTATTTCTGTATAAGACGCTCTCTTTTTCAGATATTTCAGCCTGAAAGTGAGTGGTGCATATTATACACGAGAATTAGATATTAACTTATTTTCGGGTCAAATGCGTCGCTTTATTCGGGATGGCGTGACCAAAAATAAGTTACCGTAAATTGCTGTGTACATTCGACTTTTTCAGCCGGAAAATTTTTTCTACAAAACTAGAAGTCGACTTATACAGCTGGGATAAATTCTAAACCTTCACCACAGAGTGATCAGCCAGTGGAACTGTTCTCTTAACAATCGATATTCACCACTTACCGTAATTCCAGCAGACTGCTACAAATATTTCAATTTCCAAGTTAAACTCGTTTTTTGTGAACGTATTTAACAAATTTACAAAGATTAATATAAAATAATAAAGCTGTAATATAAATCAAGTATCATAATTGCACTGTATCTAACAGCTGATGCACTGACTGTAAACATTAACCTCAACGTCACAGCATCCAAGCGGCCAGTCAGACAACTACCGTATGTTGTTTGTCTGACCGATTTCCTGATAACACTGCAGTTTGTGAATTAATATTAATATAAATTCTTATGTGCAATATCTGCATGTTTCATATATGACTGAAATTATTCTAAATCAGAATTATGCTGACATCCACTGGGCCGAGGCTCACTTTGGCCGGCCGTGTCTTTCTGATGCACGTATCCGGTCGGGTGTGTCACAATTCTAGTGGTAACACTTTGAGCCTCCGAAGGGCCGCACCCAAGGCTTTAGCCCTCTTCAAAGGGACAAGATTTATCGGTTGCCGCCTTAGGCGCCTCTTTTTAGAGAAATGCTGACAGGGCCAAAGGCATTTTTGGAAAAGCCGGTTGTACATGGACTACAGTTCTGCACCTGTTTCTCATATTAAAAAAGCCTTGTGTCACACTCGCGCATACGTTAGACACTCGACAAATAACCTGAAATAATTCTATTTTCAGAGAAAAATTACGGACACCATACGCGACTGGATTATTGACAGTTTAATGAGACATAATTGTTATACAGTCATATGCAGATTCCCATCTACATATACACACAATAATAAAGACGCAGGAAGACTTCTTTAGAAAAATATTTGTACCTCTCACTTTATTTGTAAGGGTTCGAAAGGGTTGTGTGGGGTTTTACTGTGAGAGGGAGCTGGAGAACGAACATAAACTGTAAGATTTTGACCCCACTCTTATGGCCGTCAGTGTTGTGTCTTTCTCGTTCTCATGATGCTCAACCGGAGGCCCTAGGCCCACTCTGCTGGGTGATGGCTTTCTTTACTGCATCTTATCAGCAACTTCTCTGGACCCCGACTCAATCGGGGGCCCCGAGCCCCTTCGGCCTGTTGTGGCTTTCCTACCACATCTCGTCTATAACTCCGTCCGATCTCTAACTGCAACTTCTGTCTTGACTGAGTTATATAATAGTCCAACGCCCACTAAGTCACCTACTCGATCTTTGGAATCGCATGTTTGATCACCATTAAGCGGAAATAACTGTCATGCAGTTCGCAGGTCACTCTCTTCCGGTGCATCAGTCTATGAGTGTACCATGGGAATTTTTTTACCTCGTCTCATTTCATCAGCCAATTTCCGCCCACGCGATTTCCTCGCATAACTGCCATTAGAATGTGTCACCTCCTTCCGGTTCATCACCTTGGAATGGCATTTTTGGCCGGGTCGAAGGTCAAAATACAACATAGGGGCATTATTATTTATATGACACAATATTTTCGATAAAAGTTATCATAGCCTCTATATCTTCCCCAGTAAACTTTTGTATGAGAATACCTCATAAAATTGGCAACTGGGTAAGTTTTGGTTTACCTGCTGACTACAGTATGTTTAGAGGTCGACCTATAAGGCAGATATGGGTCTAACCAAGAATTTTGAGTTAAATATCTTGAGGTCGACTTATATGCCAAATCGACTTGAACACCGTGTGTATATGGTCCAAGCTACCTGATCTGTAACGAACATTTCAATTTTATATCATTACAAAGAAATAACCACAAGAAAGTGTATCTCATCGTAATTTGTTTGTTCTATAGTGATCTTATTTTCACCGAGATTATGTAACATTTTCGTACACTCATTTCCCTGACTTTCCTCTGAATACTCTTTAAATTTTGTGTTTCAAAACATAATGTAAATTATATAAGTTCTTTTTTTTAGTCGATAAAAACAGATTAAAATTTTGAACTAATCTAAAATGTAAGTAAAGTTGGGGACCTTTGCCGAGGGTGACCCGAAGGCTCCCTTTTCGATAGCTACTACACCAAAGTGTAGGGGAGGGCGCTACTCCTTTCCCTGGATTTCTCCACTTTACCCTTGATCCCTACCTTATAATGCTGAGTGTTAAGCAAGGAGACATCAAGTACCATTTTTAAAGTCTTTGGTATGACTCGACTTGGAATTGAACCCAGGTTTCCCGGGCCATAGGCGAACACTCTAACCATCATGCCAATATCCGGTATGAATCAAAAATGTACCTTGTACAAATTCCTTCTGTAAATGTGTATAATACATAAGAGATGTATTTCCTGAATATCGAAGGCTGAAGTTAGTGGTACGTATTACATACGAATGCATGTTATATACGACTAATTAGGTCGATAAAATTATTTACGGAGGTCACGTAGATTTACCATAATCCATATATATACCACACACTCATACACACATGTGTGCATATATATATATACTTAAAGATTGTTGTTGGTCGAACAAGAGCAAACTAAATAGGTCAGTAAATGATCTAGAATTTTGTATTTAGCTTTTATAACAATTATTTTTTCATTTGAGGGTTCCTTATACCAGTTTTAACTAATGGTTTTCTCACTGTACTTTTAGTGACAATCATCTTCATCATCATCATAATCATGTTGTGCCGCCAGTACGGACATCCTGACCCTCTCTCGCCACTCCTCCCTATCGTTCATCGCTTCTAGCAGGTCCTCAGGGCTACATCCTGCATCCTCACAGAGCTGCTGTATGTATGTTCGAGCAAGTTGCCTTGCTTTTGCTCGGCCATATGATGGGGTCCATAGGAGAACATCCCTTATGAGCTCGTCCCTGCTTCTGCAGCAGTGTCCTGCATGTCTGGCTCGTCTAACTTTGATAGTTTTCGTGAGAGGAGGTAGGTGGCTGTACAGCTGGTGCTTTGTGGGGTGTTGCCTCCAGGACTTGTTCAAAATTGCTCGCAGCATTCTTGTGTAGTTGCCGTCAAGTTTTTTCTCCATCCGATTAGTTAGCGTCCATGTAGTGCATCCATATAGCAGTATCGACACAACCGCTACTTGGAAGAAACTGCGTTTTATTTTATCAGTCAGATCTTACTTCCATATGACCGATAGCCTATCGTTAGCTGTCCATGCCTTTGAAAGTCGCGTGTCGATGTCTTTTTCGGTTGATGAGACACTGCTTCCTAGGTAGGTGAACTTGTCAACTAGTTTCAGAGAACTATCGCCTAGTGTGGAATTCCGTTTCGTGTTCATTGACATGGAGGCCAATGCCTGCGGCGGCTCGTTCCAGACTATGCAATAGTGTTTGGGTTTGGGCGGGTGCATCGGTAATTCATCGGCGGGTGCATCGGTAATTCATCGGCGTAGTCGGCATCGGTAATTGTTTTTGCGGGGTATCTTTTGCTTTTTTGTCAGCTCGAAGCCGTTTTCTTTGATTTTATCAATCGATGTTCTAAGCACGTTGTCTAGACAGATGATAAATAGGTATGGGGCTAGTGTGTCCCCTTGCAGTACTCCTGCTACAATGTCGATTAGTCTGTGTCTCCATCCGGAGAACGTACTTTCACTTTGGTGTTTCAATAGAGAATCATTATGGCTGCGACGGTCTCTTTTGGTATGCCGTATGCTAGTAGAATTTGTTCCATCTTCCCTCTGTTAAAGTCTACAAATAGTATTGTCACCTGTAGGTTTTTTTGCCCGTACGTCTTCAAGGATTCTACAGATAGTCAAGTGTTATACCTCGGTAGTTCTTCGCTAATCCGAGATCACCCTTTTTAGGGAAAGGAGTCATTCCTTCATGACAATAAGCTTCTCAAATCTCCACGGTTCAATACTGTAGTTTGGATGGTCTCCACTTGTCGGCTTATTTCTAAGTCCACCAGTCTCCGTACAAATGCTTTGGTGACAGTATTTAACGCACCAATTACGATTGGTATCACCGTCACATTCACGATCCATGTTTTTTTTTTTTCATTTCTCTCACAAAGAATTTATCTCTCTTTTCGCTTTGCTTCAGTTTCACCCTAGGATAAGCCGGAACAGCAAAGTCCGCTATTCGACTGATACTCTTTTTTTTTCTTTTTTTTTTTTTCTTTTTTTTGTTGACAATCACTACGGCTGGTCATCTGGCCGAGATTAAATGAATCTTTTGTATCAAAAACCCCAGAGAATTTTGAGTGAGAATCTCATTTTCTTGGACGGGTTCTCGGTTGTACATATAACATTTGCTCGTATTGTCAAATTTAAACTTCTAATAGAATTCCTAATGGATCACCGTGCCCACACAGTTGTGTGTAGTCTTATATTCTCTCAGTGCTATTTTGCTGCATTCGCTTATTATGTGATTGATCATTTCGTCTCTATCACCACAGTGTCTACATCTATTTTGCTGCGTCTTGTCTATTCTTGCTTTTACATTGTTAGTCCTTATGGAGTTGTTTTATGCTGCTACATGTATTTCAAACTTCTACGTCTTTTTCAGTAGATTTGACTCGTAAGTTCCTGCTAATTTCCAGCTCTTTTCTTTTACAGTAAATATTATTTTGATAGGTTGGTTTGATTTTGTTCAATTCCAGTTTTTGTGTCTGTGAATGTCCCACTGGAGTTAAATTGTCCATGAACCCCTATAATCTATATAAGAAGGTTTTTATGCGCGAACACACATGTATACATGTATGAACACTCGTGAATGCATTCACTTGAACTCACAAAGATATTCAAGAGTATAGGGTGTATTATTATCCTTTCTTTTTTCCATTCCTTTTACTTCTAGTACATATATATATATATATATATATATATATATATATATATATGTGTGTGTGTGTGTGTGTGTGTGTGTGTGTGTGTTTGTGTGTGTGTGTATTTGTGCATGTGTATTTGTGCATGTTTGTGTGTGCATGTATGTGTGTGTGCGTATCCATGTGAGTGTAGGCACGCACACGTATATATATATATATATATATGTGTGTGTGTGTGTGTGTGTGTGTGTGTGTGTGTGTGTGTGTGTGTGCATAATATATACACACACAAATATACTTTTCAATGGCAATTCTTTTTATGATATATATATATATATATATATATATAACCAGCATTGGATCATAACACAACGATAATAATGTGATATTAAAATGTGATATAATAATGTGATAATATCCGATGCAGTCTTTTTTCAATATATATACATATGTATAGATTGGAAAAAAAGTATCTGATAATATCAGAGCGAAAATAGAAACACCGTAACATAAATTGATAAACATCTCCAAACACTGTTCTTAAATTGATTTAGCATCAAACTAAACCACTCTCAAAACACATCTTCGAATTAGGATGGATAGGTATGAGCTGCTATATCTAAGTAAATCATAGTTGAATTTTCAACTGAAATTGTCATGGTTAATTTGAAATATAGCCGGCCTATGCCCATCAAATATCTTCCAATTTACGATAGTAATGACCAATAAAAACACTTGGATTCCAAGAAATTTATTTTCATTCACCGATTGAATATACTCCGTTACTAGTTCATTGTTATCGCGTCTTTTGTGACATATATATATATATACTCTCTCAGTGGTCCGGGAAGCCAGGTTTCAATCCCAGGTCAAGTCATATCAAAAACAAAAAAATGGTACATGACGCCTCCTTGATTAATACTCAGCATTATAAATTAAGGATTAAAGGTAATTGGAGAAATCAGCGGAAGAGAATAGTGCTCTTCCCAACACCTCGATGTTGTAGCTATTGAAAAGGAAGCCTTCAGATCGCCCTCGACTACGGTCGGCCAACTTGAAAAAATGTCGGTGGAAAGTCAACTAAGGCTTTAATTTTAATCGATTTTAAGTGCGTCTGGTAAATTCACCCGCTTAAGCTAAATCCCTGCTCACAAGCCTGAAACCAGCAGCAGGTGGCATAGGCCTCCATGTCAACGCAGACAAAACAGAATATATGTGCTTTAATCAAAGAGGCGACATCTCCACACTGAAGCGTGGTCCTCTGAAACTAGTAGACAAGTTCACCTACCTTGGAAGCAGCGTCTCCTCAACCGAGAATGACAACAACACGCGACTAGCAAAGGCATGGACAGCTAACGTTAGAATATCGGTCATATGGAAGTCATACCTAACCGATAAAATTAAATGCAGTTTTTCCAAGCAGCGCTTGTATCCATACTGCTATATTGATGCACCATATGGACGCTAATTAAACGTATGGAGAAAAAGCTTGACAGCAATTACACAAGAATGCTGCCAACAATATTGAACAAGTTCTGGAGGCAGCACTCCACACAACAGCAGCTGTACGGCCACCGACACCCATCACGAAAATATCTAAGTTAGATGAACCAGACATGCGGAACACTGCCGGGGAAGTAAAGATGAACTCATACGCGATGTACTCCTATGGACCCTTTCACATGGACGAACAAAGTTTGGACGACTAGTTTGAGCCTATCTACAAGAATTCTGCGCCGATACGAGATGTAGCCTTGAAATCCTCCCGAGAGCGATGGACGATAGCTGTGGGTGGCGAGAGAGGGCCAGGGAAATGTATGCTAGCAGCGCGACATCATGATGATGATTACTTATTAAATGTATCGCTATATTACTTTTTAAATCCACGGTGTAATGGCTAAAGTGTGGAACTGTGGTCTCGAAGTAAGCGAGTTCGAAATTCAGTCGCGCTATTACGTTCAATTTCGGACTTGAGAAGAGTATGAGTCTCCTTACCGTCTAGCTATGGGATTTATACTATCAGTGCTATTTTTCTATCAGAATGGCTCGGGCATTAAATAACCCAAAAAGTTTGATATACCATTAAGTAAAGAAACCGAAGTTTTTAAATCCATATTTCATTGTTGTTTTACCTCAAGCTTCTCTCTTTTCGTCTCTGTCTCTCTCTATCTATCTATCTATATGTATGTATGCATGTATGTATATATATACATATATGTATATAGATATATCACTATTTAGATGTATATATATATATGCATTTGTATATCTATATATTTGTTTATATATATACATATATATATATATATATATATATATATATATATATATATATATGTGTGTGTATTTGTATAGGTCTTTATATATATATGTGTGTGTGTGTGTGTGTTATTTTGTGATGATTTTATTATGTTAGTTTAGCACTTTGCATTCATCCGTTCCCCTCTCTGATTAGTTTTCGCTTGACTCTCTTCCTTGTCAAGACGTGATACCCGAGAAATGGTGTCAGTGCAGGATCAAAGGTTGCGAGCCTTACCCGACTGTACAACGGGGTGGTCTATAATAAAGACGAAAAGTGAATTTTACTCATGGGGAGGGTGACGAAGAACTCGGATGAACGGACGATATAACTTTCTTCAAAGGAAGGTTACTCTTTTTTTTTTACTTTTTTATTTCTATTTTCCTTTTATTTTTATTTTTTTAGCTTTTGTATTATTTTTCTTTCTTCCTCTTAGACCTTGACAGCAGAATATTGTCATTTTTGTTTGTTTTTAATTTCTCTCTCTCTCTCTCTCTCTCTCTCTCTCTCTCTCTCTCTCTCTCTCTCTCTCTCTCTCTCTCTCTCTTTGGACAAGTAAGTCCTACACTGAGTGGACAGTTCTGATGCTTCATTCACATGAAAACAATGGTTACATTATTATTTTTGTCATGGTTATCTAGTTAATATTGCCCCTTCCCCTTTTAGTTTTCACGGGTACATTGATTTTGACACCGTAAATAAATACGATGTGTGTTCAAAAAGTATCGAGACTGAAGATGTTTTTACCGAAAGAGGAATGACCAAAGAATGAAATGCTAATGTTCTTCAAAATAGTCTTCTTAGCATTCAAAACATTAATTCCTGTGAGTCATACATTGATCGAAGAACTTCTGAAAGTTTTTTTTTTTTCGGTGGTGTGAAATTACGCCGTCATAGTTCTTTCAATGTCCTCCACTAATTGTCTTGGTATGCATTGAGCAGAAAGTGAAAGAGAGAAAGAGACAGAGAGAGAGAGAGAAAGAGAGAGAGAGAGAGAGAATGTGTGTGTGTGTGTGTGTGTGTGTGTATGTGAGTGTGATGGAAGAGAAGAAACTTGATCCATATTTGCACCAGTAAATTGCCCTAATGAGTAGAGTGTTCGCCAATGGTCGAGTCATACCAAAGACTCAAAAAATGGTATTTGATGCTACCTTGCTTAGCACTCAGTATTATAAGGTTGGGATCAAGGGTAAAGTGGAGCAATCCAGGGAAAGGAGTAGCACCCTTCCCGACATCTCGGTGTAGTAACTATCGAAAAGGGGGCCTTTGGGTCACCCTCGACTAAGCTCGTCAACTTTACTTCCTTACAAGTGTGGGTCACCTGGTGAGGATAGAAATCATTTCACTAGTTATAGACTGTGACACTCGCTTGTTAATCCTTGTACCAGGCTACTTAAACACTAATGTTGACAGATTGATGGGTTTTGAATGCTTGTCGAAGGTTATTTTATGCTTAAAGTTTTGGGAACTGCGTTAATTGTTCATTTATATTTACATTTTTTGTGTGATTGTTTCTTTTGAGTATTTTGCATAGTTGTATAATATCAACTATTCTTATCTAATACAGATGATTTGCTCACAGTTGTATGGTTTTAAGTATTTCTATCAAATACTTATAATTGTACGTAGCCCAGGCGGCTTGGGCTGTAGAATACACCGATTGATTCTCTGCAGATGGGTAAGACCAACCCCAATGAGTGTCCTGATTGACCCAAAACAATATAATAATGAGGTTCCAGTGATGCTGGGGCTTTGGGGAATGCGGAACCCCCTTCATTGCCATTGCTCCAAGGTCCACACTGACCCGGAATGGTAGCGCCTGAATTGTTTGAATTAGAACTTTTTGACTAAACTGAATAGCTGGAAATAGAAATGTTTTGACAATTAAACTACGTACTTAAGCTAAACTGAATTGTTTGAAATGGAACTGTTTTTGACATTGAAACTGTACTTATGCTAAACTGAATTGTTTAATATAGAACTGTTTTGACATTTAACTGTGTGTAAACAAAATCTATACTTATACTCAACTGAATTGGCAGAATTAGAACTGTTTGAATAAACTGAATTGCTTGAAATATAAATGATTATGACAATTAAACTGTGTCCTCATACTAAACTGGATTGTTTGAAATGGAACTGATCATTTGTATAAAAATGGATTTGGCGTTAAATAACCAACAATATACCATAATATGATATGCCATAAAACAAACAAACAACTAAAAATTGTATGATTTAAAGTAAATATTACTGTTTAATGGGCTTTCATTTTCACGTAACTTACAAATATTCATTACTAAATAAGTAGAACTTCAAGTAACTATTCTTAATACGAACAATCTACAGTTATAAGTTATCAAGTCTCTTATTTAAGACAGAGTTGTCCAAATGGTTACAATGTTGGGCTGAGGCCTAGACGTAAGCGAGTTTGAACTCCAGTCACTCCATTTCTTTTATTTTTGAACTAATATCCTTGGGAAAGGAATGAACCCATCTTAACTCCTAGGTGTTGGCTAAATAGAATCATTGGTGTTCGTCTGGAAAAATGACTTCGGTATAAAATAACCCACATATGATATGGCTTTAAACAAAATAAACCAATCCTATTCAATTCAAATAATCTATATGACCCAAATATGTGACCCTAACACGTACTGTCACTCCAGATCAGAGTAGACCTGGAAGTCATGCAGTGAAGTAATCATCATCATCATCATCATCTTCATGTCGTGCCACTAGCACGGATATCCCTGACCCTCTCTTGCCACTTTTCCTTATCGTTCATCGCCTCTGGCAGGTCTTCAGGGCTAAATCCCGTATCCTCATATAGCTGCTGAATGTATGTTCGTGCTGGTCGTCCTGCTTTTTCCCGGCCATATGTGGGGGTCCATAGTAGTACATCACTTATGAGCTTGTCCCTGCTTCTCCAACAGTGTCCTGCATGTCTGGCTCGTCTAACTTGGATAGTTTTCGTGATAGGAGGCAGGTGGCCGTATAGTTGGTGTCTTGTTGGGTGTTGCCGCCAGGACTTGTTCAATATTGCTCGCAGCATTCTTGTGTAATTGCCGTCTAGCTTCTTCTCCAGCCGTTTTGTTAGCGTCCATGTAGTGCATCCATACAGCAGTATCGATACGACAGTTGCCTGGAAGAAACTACGTTTCATTTTATCGGTTAGGTCTGATCATATGAAAAAGTGATGTAGTACTCCACCAGAACTGACGGTGACATTAAACTGCATCTGACCGTGAGGCTCTGGAGCCTCACCGCCAGATGCAGTTTAATGTCACCAACAAGACACACTTTTATTAATGAGGTTTTACTCTTCTGCTGTGGATACATTCAGCGTATTCTTAGTCCTGTCAACCTGGCCACAAAAAATCTTTCCAGAATAAAGCCAAATTTTCATTATCTTAGACTTTTGTAATATATAAATTCCTTAGTGTCACTGATGATTTTGTCTAGATTTTCTTAAAAGTTTTTATGCGCTGACAAACTTCATGTTCAGGTTCATGAGGAATACATATTTCTCCCTTCATTTATTTGTGTTTGAACTTGTGTAACGCCCTGACCGTGGCGAAGGAGTTTGATACACACACACACACACACACACACACACACACACATATATATATATATATGTATATAAGTAAGTAAAGTTAGCGACCATAGTCGAGGGTGACCCGAAGGCTCCCTTTTCGATAGCTACTACACCAAGGTGTAGGGGAGGGCGCTACTCCATTCCCAGGATTGCTCCACTTTACCCTTGAACCGTACCTTATAATGCTGAGTGTTAAGCAAGGTGGTATCAAGTTCCATTTTTAAAGTCTTTGGTATGACTCGACCTGGGATTGAACCCAGGTCTCCCGGGCCATATATATATATTTATTTATTTAAAATATCCAGTCAGCGTCCAAAGGCAGTGGGTGTGGATTATTCTTTACATAGAATATATGAGGAAAATCCTATAAATCTATGCGAGTGCTCAAAGTATGGCTATTGTTAGTTCCCTATTTATTCGCTGGGGTATAACAAAATTCACATTCAGAGCGTATATAGTACAATTTGATGGAGACTCAAACTCGGTTAAGTCGTCATAATAAATTTATTTCTGCGGAGAATATTACTGTACCCTCCGTCTCGTCATGACGTCTTAACTGAGTTTGAGTCTCCATCAAATTGTGTATTTACCAACCCCCTCCGCTCGAGCAGGATATGACATAAGGTCAATTTGTGAGTGGAGTTTAACAGGTTTGAATTCAGAGTTTTTCTTCTCCTATATATATATATTTATAGGTAGAAGGGGCTCAAGTCTAATGACAAAGTAGGAGTGTGAAGGAAACTCTTCTCGGAGAAGTTGATTCCAAAATCAAAACCTGAGAAGGAAGCTCCTGTATCAAACCTCTGCTGACTTCTAGGTATCCTTTGACAGGAAAAGTTAAAGAGAAGGGACTCTGAAATGGAACTTGCAGTTTGCTCACTCACTAGTCATCTTTCGAATGCTAAACACTGCTGATCAAAAGAGTAGCATAAGTATCATACAAGAATATGTCAATAAAATCCAATGACGTACAGATGTCTTACTAGATCCTCATCTTATGCACCTTGTATATTTTCACTAGATAAATTAGTCACTGATTTGAATCTACGTTTTAATTGTAAAGACACCTATTATCTGTCAAGACCAAGACCAAGGTGTAACTCATTATATATATATATATATATATATATATATATTGGCCTAGTAGGTAGAGTGTTCTCAAATGGTCCGGGAGACCTGGGTTCAATTCCTGGTCGAGTCATACCAAAGACTTTAAAAATGGTACTTGATACCTCATTGCTTAACACTCAGAAATATATGGTACATATCAAGGGTAAAGTAGAGCAATCCAAGGAAAGGAGTAGTGCCCACCCCTACACCTCGGTGTAATATCTATTGAAAAGGGAGCCTTCTGGTTGCCCTCGACTACTGTCGCCAACTTTACTTTACTTTATATATATATATATATATATCAAGTTGCGCTGCAAGTACGTGTTTCCCTGATTCTCTTTTTCTCTCTCCTCCCACCCCCATCCGCCCCTACCATCCATTGCTCCCAGCAGCTCTTCCAAACTACATCCTGTATTCACACTGACCTATTGTAAGATCTTGCTGGTCAGTCAACAATTGCATAACCATGAGAAGAGATTTTTAGAAGAACGTCGAACAGTTGTTGTTTAATTTTGTGTTGTTTCCAGGATTTATTCAGTATAGCTTTCCTCTGCAGTTCACGTCTAACTTTTTCTGTACGCATCCATGTGGTGCATGTATACAGTAGTATTGACACAACCGCTGGTTGGAAGAAATCCCGTTTTATTTTATCGAATAGATTAGACTTCCATAGGATCATTAGCCTATCGATTACAGTCCACACATTCGCTTAATGCATATTGACATCCTTTTCTGTTGATGAGATGCAGCTGCCGAGACACGTGAACTTATCCACTAATATCAGAGGACTGCCATTTAGAGTGGAGATGTCCCCTTCTAGAAAACATGTTCTCTGTTTTGTTTGTACTCACGAGGAATCCAATGCCTCCTCTTGGCTGCTCCAAGTGATGCAGGGTTGGGAAAGTGTTTTTACAAGAAACTCTATGTAGTCTACATACTATACGTCTGTTATAGATTCTGCCGGATATCGTCTGCTTTTTGCATTTTTTAGTGTAACGCTATTTTCTTTTATTAAATCTACGTTCTAAGTACGTAGTCAAGGCAGATTATGAACAGATTCAGTTCCAATATATCTCCTTGCAGAACTCCAGCAACAGTGTCAAAAAACTCTGCGTCTCTATCTGGTGAGCGAGTTTTGACTTTCGTGTTTCTATAGAGCATCATTATGGCTGTAAAAGTTTCTTTGCGAGACAATAACCTAGAAATATTTGCTCCATTTTTCCTCTTTGTATGGAATCAAATGCCCTTGGAAAATCTGCAAACAATAGTGTTGCCTTGAGATTTTTGCACGAACTATCTATGATGATTCGACGGATTGTTAGAATATTGGAGATCGATTTCTATGAAAACCATTCAAATTTTTCCAAAGAACTTTCTCAATTCCAGATTCTATGCGTTTAAGAAACAGAACATAAAAAACTTTTGCTGCTACAGAAGTAAGACTTATACTTCTATAGCTTTTGGTGATTCCGCAGTCATTTTTCTTTGTGAAGGGGATGATGTAACCTTTTATCCCTCTTTCTATTGTATTCTGTTTGTATACACCACGACTGATATATATATATATATATATATATATATATATATATATCAGTCGGGGCGTATACAAACAGAATATATATATATATACACAATACGAAAGGATGCTGAAAAGTTCTATGTACTGTGAAAAAAGGCATTTCTTGTTTTTATTCAAGTTTTAAATACGTCGAAAAACATGTATATTTCATGGCACTACGTCTTTCACGTTTTGGTTGAGACAAGAAATTTCAGCACTCCCGCGTTAAGTGTTGATCAAACATAAAATCCTTTTAAAATTTCCGAAAAAATTAATTAAAGCATGACTGATAACTTTTGAGGCAACCTAAATAATAGATTTTGGATATAAATCATAAACCTGGATGAGACATAGATCACATATATTCAATAAGAAGTTTGGGCCACCCAGTAAGAATAATTTTTATCTAACTTTGATATAATATTTAAGAGACTCAACAAAAGGCCACGAATAAGGAGCTAATTCAATACAGAGTCAAAGAAAATTAATATGATTCACATTCTTTTTACTCACTGTTGAAAATAATTTGGAACAATTTAATCATCTCAACACCAAATTTATCACGATGGAATTGATTTCATACACGTTTTCGGTATTTTTCACCACATATCACTTATCTCTGCCTTCTGCATTTACAACTCCATGTTGACTGTTCTTCTATTTAATTTTCAAATAACCTTTTCATGTTAACATCCTATTAAAAATCATTAATGTTGTGTGCTCAGAAGTCCTAATAAACAAACAAGCAACAGTATTTGTTTTCGTTTGGGTATCAGAATATTTTTGATAAGAGGCCTTTTTCATATATAAATAATAGAAATAATTTTCCCCATTTGTTTAGTTGTGTTAGAAGAAATATATCATAGTCCATATTTGAACTTTGTGGCCAAATTTAGGTTCATTTTCTCAGACAATGGGTCTACCTGTTCAAATGAAAATTAACTTCTTTCTGTTCTGTGTTATAATTATTTACTAAACTATCCTAATGTTGCCACAAAACTACATAGTTTGGTTAGGTTTGGTTTTATGACATATCAACCATTAAAGGTTATTTAATGCCAAATCCTTTTTATACATATATATATTAAATATATGATTTTTTTTGCATATTTTGAAGAAAACATTTTTTCGCGAGTCCAGGCTCCCTTTCTGTCACCCAGTTAAATGGTTTCACTTATTTCTAACTAATACGAACAGTTCTATTTACTATTAATCCTTTGTTTGCGCACAGTTTAATGTTTTCAAGTATTGCTATGAATAACTAACAATTCAATCAAAACACCAGTCATTTGATTACACACAATTAAATGAACAAACAGTTCTATTTCAAACAATTCAGAATGTCAACAAAGTCAGATAGTTTAATGTTTTCAAGTATTGCTATATATCACTAACAATTCAATTAAGCATCAGTCATTTGTTAACACACTTCAATGTACAACCAGTTCTATTTCAAACAATTTAGTTTAGCATAAGTACACAGTTTAAACGTCAAAGAAAGTTCTATTTGACCAATGGGTAGGACCTTATCAGGTGCTGGCTCTCCAGGCCAGAGTTGACCAGGGAGTGATGGCAATGAAGGGGCACTCTACATTCCCCAAAGTGCCAACATTACTAGAGCCTAACCATTAGATTGTTTAGTGCCATATGCAGGACACTCGTTGGCGGAGTCTTACCCATGCACAGGGATGCAGTCGATATAATCTGAAGCCCTCACTGACTGGGTCAAAGGACCGTATGTTTTGAGTTCCTGGCGAGACACAAATTTGGTCTGTATTATATAAAGTCAAATTTTATAACTATTGTTAAAGCAGATTAATTATTTCTTGTCTCATAAAGAATACTATCCACTTTAAGAATCAAGCTGTTTTTATATAAAAGAATGTCTGAAAGATGAACTTGTTAACCATAACAAGGTGTCTATCACACTATAATTATTTACTATACTTTGGTTGGCATACAGCAAAGAAACTACTGAAAGTAGAAAGATTACTTTGCGCCATTATTTTAAATCACTTTTTACCATTTATCAGATAGTTTGTTAATTCCTTTCAAGTAAAATTTAGGTGGCTTCGAGTTTAACAAGTTTTCCACAAATGTTTTCCAAGGGTCTTCTTAAGAAAAATATTTTCCATTCAATGCATTTTGTCGATAATGAAAAAGACGGAAATCACTTTGTGCAAGATATGGTGATTATGGTTGAGGAGTAGAACAGAGCAGCCTTAATCCGTTATTTTCTTCTGTGATTTTTTGCTATATGGGGCCTTGCCTTATCGAGAAGCACAAAGATTCTCCTGTTGATGAGAACGAGAATAAATCTAAGAATTTTAAGCTTAGCTTTCCTATCATTTTCAAATGGTGGTAGATTGTGGATTGGGATGTGTTGAGGTCAAGTGTTAATTCTTGAGTACGTTTGCTCGGATTGCATTCAACCATTTCTTTCAAAACATGATGAGCGTCTTAGTCTGGGTTTATCAGTTAATGATGTATCGCTAAAACCAAACTTTAAAACCAGTTTCGGACTTAACAGTTAGTAATAACACCTAGGCCGTAATCACAAGAAATCTTTTATCTATTTTTGTAACATTTTTGATTTTCTTAAAAACCCACAATATTACAAGTTGAATAGGCACTTTTAGTTCCTCCCTTTCAGGGGTATGATTTCATAGATTAAATTATAATGCAGACTTTTTCACAACTAAAATAAGAATGACTAATGAAGGCACTCTTAAATCAGGTAATTTCTGATTGTATTTAAAAGATTGGAAGTTCGAAATTCGTAGATACAATTTTTTTTAAAGCGAAAATATACATTACTTCTCTCTTCTATATTCGACGTCAGTCATCACGCATACTCTCAACAGTTATTTCATTCTGCACTGGGTTCTTCAGGCAGCTATCTTTCTTCTTGACTGGGTCGTCTTCATGCTACTTTTCTGTCTTCCATTGTGGGCCGCCATCTTTGTTCTACTCTTAGTCGTCTTCTTCATGTCACTTCTCTGTCTTCTATCGATGATCGCCATTATTCTTCTTGTTTGATGCTTTTTGTCACATCCATATAAGTGTGTGTGTGTGTGTGTGTGTGTGTGTGTGTGTGTGTGTGTGTGTGTGTGTGTCTTTCTCTCTCTCTCTTGTTTTTACTCATTGCTGTAACCCCAAGAGTCTAAGTTCATCTTTGCTGAGACTTTTGGGAAAACCACTCTTATGCGCTTATGTTTTATTTCTTAAGATACTTCCATTTCACCCGTCGTGGCCTTTGCGATGAGTGACGACTATGGTAGAAATCAAACATTCTCCTCGATCGCCGATTCATTAACTCTTTAAACTGTTTTCTAAACTTTAAAACCGTTTTGGTGACATGTTTCAAACTATCCAATCGCAGGCGTAGTATCAAGATAACCCCTGGGGTCAAAACCTGTCACTCTAGTAGCTGACTCATGGTATCTTTCTTTTCCATTTAACAGTTTATAACTTATTAAAATTACCAACACTTTATGTCCATAATAGACTTCATCAAGCTACTGAAGATTTTCGAGGTTGGTTTCTCATCTTCCCTTCACATTCAAACGTCTACTACAAAATTTAATGAATATGTAAAAAATGACTTCAACAGGGCCAAAGTTTCAACTATAAGACATATAATGCGAAACATCCACTAATAAGTTAGCAATTAGTAGAAATTTACAATAATTTAAAGTAGCGATCACTTTTGCACTATATTGTATTATGTAAAAATGAGACAAAAAATTAACCCTTTGATGAAAACAGTTTGAGACGTGTCTGGAAAAAAAGGTGCCCTTCGTATAACCTTCGAAATTCTAAGTCAAAAAATAAACACGGGTGATTTATTTTAACGGCATATCAACCTGTCTAGGGTTCTTATATGCCTAGAGATTTGGGAATCACGTTCATTGTACGTTATTATTTATATTTTTGTGTAGTTATCACTTTTGAGTTTTCTTGGACGTTTTTGCAAACTGTGCTATTTAATGCGAAGAATTTTTAAACAGATCGAGTTGACTCCGTAGATTAGGCTATAACAGGTACTAACACTACCGGTCAGAATGTACCTGGGAGTTATCGTAATAAAGAGATAGTACGCAATCTCCAGGTCTCCAGAACTGAAGCTTCATCATCAGAATCCCTTTAGTGTCATTCCCTGGATACCTCCTTTTTAGATGGGGTTTAATCCTCTTCAGAAGGTACAGTCAGTGTATTTTAACCCCCAACGAGAAGGCGGATAATTAAACGTGGTAGTAGAAGTATGATAATTCAAGTTTGATTTCCTTTTAAGGGTATTGATGATCTACCAATCATTGAAAGAAAAATAGTGTTATCATGTTTACCAACCCCTCCGTTCGGGCAGGATAGGACACAAGGTCAATTTTTAAGCGAAGTTTAACAGGTTTGAATTCAGAGTTTTCCTTCTCCTAGGCTAGTTGTTGAAGAGCCTAGTCTGCCCTACTATTTACCCATAGCTGGAGGGAGACTAATTGGATTCATACCTTTCCCAAGGGTATTAGTGCTATGTGAAATGCAATTAGTCTCGTCCAGGATTTGAACTCGTGTCGCCGTGTCCATTTCCTAGGACGGTAACCATTACACCACGGTTATGCATCTCGAAATATTGGAGAACTTGATACAATTTGTAAAATATCCACAGCTTGTGAGGGGTTGGATTTTTCAACTTGATCAAAACCCAAAATATACTGCAATTAAAACGAGGGGGTAGTTAAAGGTAAATAAAATATAAGTTTTAGAGTGACCAAATCAGTTTCCTGATTATTGAAAGTCTAAGGAAGAAGTTTGAACTTAATGTTCTTCAGAGAAATCCTAAAAATTTAACGATATTAAAGATATTTAATTCCCAACAGAAATAGAATAAAATTCGAGTTAATTCCTCCAGAATCTTATCTTATTGTTCTAAACATCTGACTATCGTCAGAGCTAAAGAAGGATATGATTGCAAATGCTGAACGCTGTTTATCAATTTGTTTCCAAAATATGTGCGAGCAATTAATATATTAATAAATTTGTCAATAAATTTAGGTGAAGGTGAATTTTTTTATTTTTTTCCTTGTACATGTTATATGGTGGTTTTTGTAAATATATATATGTATAGAGTTTTAATATGTATATGTACTGAGATAAAAAATAACTTAGTTAAATAATGACTAATACGTCCTGATGAAGGTCTGAACACCGAAACGTTCAGCGATCGCAAATACTTCTACAAATAAAATCATCTTCTGAAGAACTTGTGTTTTGTTTTTGTTTTATTGTTTTTTGTTGTTTTTTTCATTCCTATATATCTTAATTATGACGGATTTGTTTCCAGTTTTTCCCATGTATATATATATATATATATATATATATATATATATATAATAGGTCTTTCACAGATATTGAGCACTCTCCAAATTATATCGCATTTGGTTTGCCACAAACCCACGAAGTGAGACAGTGACATCCAACACTGTTACAATATATATATATATATATATATATATATATATATATATATATATATATATATATATATATATATATATATAATATTACTATACATAGTTTGCTATATTCAAGTGAAGTTTGCAGTTAGTAACAATAACAAAATGTATTATATTGTTGATAAACCTTTAAAAGTCCCGTCTTTCCAATAGTTTTACGTGTCATTATACACGCACACACACACACACACACACACACACACACACACACACACACACATATATATATATGTTTGAATAAATATTTGCGTATGTATGCGTGTATCTCTGTGTGCATTTGTGTATGTGTACATGTGTGTTTGTGCGTTGGGAGTCGGGGTGCATGTGTGTGCACATGTGTTTTGTGCGTGTGTGTGTGAGTGTGCTGATTCATTGAACTTATCAAGCTGATAGCACCCTGTGTCCCTCTGCCGGGGACACCTGTCTAATAACCAGTTGACAGCTTTATTGCACTTCCCATAATAGAACATTCCTGAGAATGCTTGTGAAGTGATACCGTAGTAGCCATCTGTCATTGTCACATTTGGTACCCTCTGTCGACTGCTTACACCTCGGTCGGCACCTTTGCTAAACACCGGCTCTATCATAATCATCAAGACGAAATATGACTATCAGCGCCTACCAACATGAAATAGCCATGTCGAATTGGCGCGCTCGTCCTCAATATGAGCGCATTAAAATTCCCTTACTTAATATTCGACGTGTGCTGAGCGTGAGGTCTGTTTTTATCATTATTAAAAAGATAGAAAAGAAGAAAAGATGGGGGTGGAGTTAACACTGTAGCTACTAAACTTGTGTTTTTGATTGATGACGTCATTTCCTGTATCTACATTTGTGATATACATTTCACCTGTAATTTAAATGTGTTGAGATTTACTAAGCTTTGTTTAATCATGTTGACGATGCTTAGGATACGCTGATTGTATCAGCTGTAGAGGGTTAAAACCCTCTACAAGATAATGACCAGGCTATGACATTAAACTACAAATAGGGTTAGGTTCCAGTTATGCAGATCTGGGAAACTTGGAACACCTTTTCATTGTCATTACTTCCAGTCCCACTCTAACCTGGAGTGATAATATCTGTTAGGATCTCATCTATCGGTCAAATAGATCGGTTTGCAAATCATTCACATTCGATAGCACTGTATGGAAAAAAAAAAAAAAAAAAAAAAAAAAAATTAGCCGCCTCCTTTCATCTCCACAAAAGTGAAATAAATCTTAAGAAATAACTTTAGAAAATATTTGAATATAAATGTACAATGAACGCCGTTCGCCATTCTCTAGGCATTAAATGATTTTAGACAGGTTGACATTAAAAAATTAAAAATTAATCAATTAATCAATAAGCTTTGCTTCGTGTAATGAAGGGGTCACCTTCCACCACCAACAAGAAAAGGTCAATCAACAGAATTCTCGACGTTTATGCGAGAACCGTTCACATGCGAGAACTGGGAGTTTTTTAAAAGGGTCATTCAGTTAGTAACTGGCAGAGAATAAAGGAAACGAATTAGATTTCAGGGCAAACGAAACTTCTCTCTCTCTCTCTCTCTCTCTCTCTCTCTCTCTCTCTTGAGATGTGGGGTCTTATTTATTAAAGAGTAATCTTTTTCTTCAGTGACTCAAGAATACCACTTCATATCATTCTTTTTTGAGATCAGTCCAGACGGCTATTGTAACACAAATAATAAAGTGGTATTTTTTCTGTGACCACGTGTATAACTTTTTTCTTTTTCCCGATGTGAACTCGTTATCACCTTTTCTTCTTGTCTTTGACCCCACCAACTTTCGTTGAGACGCCGCAAGGCCATATTCGTATCGTACAAAGGCCACTGCTTGCTTAAAGTACCAACCTCATTAGTGGTCACTTATATGGGAAAATAAACTGATTTTAAAACTAAAAAAAGGGCTGATTATTTTGCAAAAGATAAGCCCATGGAACTGTAATTTCTGTATTTATCCACCAATCAGCGCTTTTCCCCTTGTTTTAAAATTTATTGAGATATTTCGCAGACGACAGTATTTCATAAGAAAACTATATCAAAAATAATTATCAGTTATTTTGTTTGGTTGGATTTTAAGGCATATCAACCATTAAAGGTTATTTCATGCCAAATTCATTTTTATACATATAAACAGTTCTACTGCAAACAATTCAGTTTGTAATAAGTACAGTTTTTTGTTTACACACAGTTAAATCTAAAAACTGTTCTAATTCAAACAATTCAGTTTCGCACAAGTATGCAGTTTAAATGTCAAAAAAGTTCTATTTCAAACAATTCAGTTTAGCATAAGTACACGGTTTAGTTCTATTTGATCCATTGATAGGACCCTATCAGGTGCTACCCCTCCGAGTTAGAGAGGACCTGGGAGTGATGGCAATGAAGGGGTACTCTGCATTCCTCAAAGCTCCAGCATTTCTGGAGCCTCACCATCAAATTGTTTTGTGTGATATGCAGGACACTCGTTGGGAGAGTCTTACCCCACTGCAGAGATGCAGTTGGTGTATTCACTAGCCCCAGCCAACTGGGCCAACCATTATTAGAAATAATTGATTGTTTCAAATTTTTTAGGAAATACATCCGATTTCACCACGTAACCGCAATCGATTTAAAAATATTCACCTTCTTCGTATGGGTATTGAATACGACAGACAAGAGAAAAAATGAGAGTCAAATGGGTGTAACGTATTGATAGAGACAACGAATACGAGAAAAGTTTTTATAATAAATTTATAAGAAAAAAAACAAGCATGAATAATTTCTAAAAAAACGAGAAAATTTATATTGATAACATCTTTGTATAAACACTAAGAGACGAGTAGATGATATTAAAACAAAGATTGCGCAGATAATAGGAGAGGAGAAGGAGGCAAGATAATGACTGCAGATTGAGATCCGTTTAACATACTATCGGAAGCCGAAATGGTTAACATGACGTCCATGACTGCTAACCTCACGATAAGTAGTAATTTCGGATGATATTATTTGTTTTCCGATTCTACTATGTTTTTTCTCTTGGTCGAAGATTTTGTCGACCTAAAGAGCTGTGATAAAAATATCCATAAAGCACACTTAAGCTTATCTAATGACCGCTTTCAGTCATAACATATAAACATTTTATCCCTTTACATACCAGGTTGTTTTTTTTTTGTAGGGGGCAAGGGGAGGGATTGTTTTCACATCGCTGATCACAGTGCACTTCCATTATGTTCTTGATTTCGCCTTTCTTCTTATTAGCCCGAATCATTCGAAGATATCATCTTGCCGTTGTCGTGGAAGTCAACCAAGTAGTTATTTCTTGTCTCTCGGATATCACTCGACAACTGCACGGGTTCACTTGTTGCTTGTTAACCTTGCTACATGTTTGTGCTCAGTGACAACTTCTGCTTTCGGTACTCCATGATCACGTTATTCACTCCACTATGTTCCCAAATCATTTCGCTTCCGATGTGCACATCCATCGAAATTCCCAACATGAATCTTTTCATAGCCTTCTATCGTAACCAGTCTATGTTCTTTCTTCTCGATGGTACCCCACATTTCGCTCGCGTATAAAGAAGTATTTTACGCTGCCTCCTACCAGACATGACTTCACACAAGGTCAGTGACTCGAGGGTCGGCTTAAAGTGGAGATTAAGGGAGAGGAAGGTCGGGCACGAGCCGGGACTTGAGCCCTGCTGGTCTATGCTAGTCATCGGTCCACTTAGTGCAATGTAGGCCTGATGAGCCTGGCTGGTCTTGGACCCAAATTTGGCTCCAGACACGTATGCCTATTAAAAGCTTAAACTGGACAGCAAGGGGCAGAGAGGTATTAATGATGCAGCTCGCCCAGCCGAAGATAGCCCAGCTGAAGATGGGGGCTTTTCGGCCTCGAATCTGCCATTGGTTTCGATACCCCGTCCGGCACGAATGCCAGACGGCCCAGCTAAAGCCAGGTAAGTATTCGCTTGCGTATAACATCGCAGGCAAAACAGCGCTGATGATGAAATTAGCGCGTAGGATCTTGTTCAAATTTGCCTCTAGCACATGTTTGTTCATGGCAAATGCCTTCCAGCCTTATTCTCTTTAAGACTTCTACGTCTGCGTTGGCATGTATACATCATTATGAAACATTAGAGATACAAAAATGATCTGCCTTGTCGGCTGAGGCTGTAGAATATGCTGACTGTGACTCTGCATAGGAGTAAGGCTCCTCCTCAAACGAGTGTCCTGGATATGACACTTAACTGCATCTGATGGTGAGTCTCCAGTTCTGGGGCTTTCTATCTGATCTATACTTGAAACCATTTAACTGTATGCAAACCTACGTATAATATAAGGTAGAATTATTTAGAATTATTAGAATTAGATATAAATACTTGAAACCATTAAACTCCGTCCAAATAGACTTTTTATTGTTAGATAGCAATAATTGAAATCAATTAACTGAGTACAAACAAATTATTGATATTAAATAGGATCATTGATAGAAGATAGCAATATTTGAACTATTTAATTGTGTTCCAATTGAAACCGTTTAACTGTGTACAAATAGACTTATTACTATTAGATAACAATTCTTGAAATCACTTAACTATGTAAAAAAAAGAGTAAGTAACAAACGACTCACTAACAGATAATATATATATATATATATATATATATATATATATATATATATATGTGTGTGTGTGTGTGTGTGTGTGTGTATGTGTGTGTGTATGTGTGTGTGAACAGGATCTGTCATTGAATAATCCACAAGGTTGATATGCTATTAAACCAAACCAAACAAAACCAACAATAATAATATCATTTGAAAAACAAAGTTCCGGACATTAGCATGATGGTTTGAGCATTGACCAATGGCCTGGGAGACCTGGGTTCAATCCCAGGTCGCGTCATACCACAGACTCAAAAATGGTTGTTGATGTCTCCTTGCTAAACAATCAGCAATATAAGATACGTATCAAGGGTAAAGTGGAGCAATCCAAGGAAAGGAGTAGCGCCCTTCCCTACACCTTAGTGTAGTAGCTATCGAAAAGGGAGCCTTCGGTTCACCCTCGACTACGGTCGCCAACTTTACTTACACGTATTTCATTTATAATATGAGTATATGTGAGTATACATGTGAGAGCGTCAAGAAAGAAGAAATATATTATTCACTGCTCGTATGGAGCCGGTGAAGCGAGTTCAGATCCCAAATGAAGCAGTTTGCTAATGCCCTTGGTAGTGGATGGCATCGTTGAAGAGGGCAAGGGTTAGGGTACATCCTTGCCGCACACCAGTCCTCACTTCGAACGTCTCCGACTCCTCACCATAAGCACGTACACGGGCTCGCGTCGACAAGTAGTAGCCCTTGATGAGACGAAGGAGTTTTTCGGGCATGCCATCGGCCCTCATGATACGCCAGAGTGAGCCCCTATCAACTAAGTCGAAAGCACCTACAAATTCGACGAAACAGAGGACTGTTAGCTGTTGGTAGGCCCAGCGTTGTTCGAGGGTGCGCCGCAGGTTGAAGATCTGACCAGCATAGCCTCTGCCCGGACGGAAGCCATACTGAGACGGGCGAGTTCGCAGTTCACGGACTCTTTGAAATCGTCGAAGGAGAAGCACTGCAAGTGCTTTGGCCACCCCATCGATGAGGCTAATTCCCCTGTAATTCGTGCAGTTTCCTATCACATTTTTGAAGAAAGGTAGTAGGATGGCCTCACTCCAATCGGCAGGGTAGGTCTCAGAGAGCCAGACCGCGTTGAAGACACGATGCACCCACAAGGCAAATACATCTGGCATGGCTTTATATACTTCTGCAGGTATACCGTCCTCACCAGGAGCCTTGTTGTCACGGAGACGGCGCAGAATATCATGAACTTCATCCACCTTTGGGAGTGCAGTGTTGCAATCGTATTCCTCAACTGGATCAACTGCCACTTCCGTCGTCGGAGTTGGATGATTGAGCTGCTCATCAAAGTGCTCTTTCCATCGATTTAGCCGCTCACTCAGACTTGCGATGACAGCACCATCATGAGAGCAAAGCGTCTCACCCAACCCTGTAGAGCTGCAACTTGCCTGTTTCACCATCTGGTAAAGCTGGCGAGAGTCGCCACAGGCTGCTGAACGCCCAGTCTCTTAAGCGAAGGCACGCCAGTGCGCATTTCGGTAACCGCGGACAGAGTAAGTTGCGCGGTGTTGACTACATCCTCAACAGAACCCTTCGGGACTACGCTTGAGTTGAAGTTGGTCGGAATGTCAGAGTGTCTGATCTGACCTACGCTGACGACGTCGTCTTGGTCGGATCGAACTGTGACAATGTGCAGGCGGTGCTCGACCGTGTGCAAGCTGCAGCCCGGGGTGTGGGTATGACCATAAATGCCTCGAAGACCAAAGTTATGCCATCTCTGGTTGATCCAATCAACTGGCAGCCATTGACACCGGACGGGGTCAATCTGAAGGACATGCAGTCATTTGTCTATCTCGGCTCAACAATAATGCCGTCAGGGCAAGGTGCTGCTGAGATGGAACGCCGTAGAGGAGCTGCAAGCGGTAACTATAGGTGCGACAGGGATATCCACAGCTGCAAAAGTGTGCATCTATCAAGCCATTGTCCGGACGATCCTTCTCTATGGATGCGAAACGTGACCACTTAGAGCGGTTGACCTACGAAAGCTTGAAGTGTTCGACAACGGTTGCCTTCGCTACATTTTACGATGCCGCCGAATCGATCGTATGCCCACAATTACACTACGTCGTCGCCTGAACCTCCGTCCTCTTCCACCCGTCCTGCTCCAGTGTCGTCTCCTATGGTTCGGACACACAACTCAACGCCCAGAGGGAGATCTCATCCGCAATGTACTTCTCCCCGCTTCTCTTCCTAACTGGCGAAAACGTATCGGTGGGCAACTGAAGACGTGGGCCAGCACAATCAAGGATGACCTAGAAGTACTATCAGGTCCCGAAGTAGTTGGTCTTCGGCGATGGAATCGCGATTGTCTCACCATTTCGTGTGACCAGGCTCAGGATCGGCGAACGTGGGCGGCGATGGTTCGAGATGCTGTACTTGCTCGAGTTCAACCCGACCAGGGTGAAAGCCGATAAAAGTCAAATTCAATGCCTTTGGTAAATACATGATTCCATTTTCTTCCCGAGTAGCCTTGGTTAGACAACCAGTCTAGGGGAACGAAGAATATGAATTCAAACGAGCTTTACTCTGCTTAAAAATGATTTTGTGTCACATCCTGGGCGGGGTCGATAAATGCATATTCACTTCTTGATCTGTTATGCAAGGAATTTATGGTAACAAGTCTCTTTGAGTGGTAATTTTATTAGAGTGAAAATGGAAGTGTGTCATCTGATTGTTGTTATTCGACTGAACAATGGGTTAATGTTGGTTTTTCTTTATTCACTTCAAATGAATCAGAACACGACTTTCTCTTTTGGACGATGATCATCGTGATTGGTTGGATTTATCAAAAATTATATGAATTTTGTGAGTTCTATCATGGAACTTGGAGTTCTGAGAACAGGTCTAAGTTTCATATTCAAAATTTTGCTTGATAGCATTTTTGCTTTGCACTTCAGAAAAAGAGAACAGAACCAATGCCTTTTTCATTACAAAGGTTCATATTACACTTGAAGAACTATGAAGAATGTACCGCTCAAAATGTAGTATTAGTAACAAAATCAGGATCTAGTATTGATTTAATAATCCTGTGATAGATAAGTAACAACTTATTTCATTAACAGTGAACTGCTTGCGGGACAGCATATTTTAACTCATAGTATCGTGCATTAATAGGTACATCACAAACAGCTATGAAAAAAACATTTTTTCAAACCAGAGATGCTTGAGTTTAATAATTTCTATTTTTCTAAATTTCAGACAAGAAACTTGATAATTTTTATCTCTAAGAATATTCGGACTATTATCTTCATCGTGGTGTAATGGTTATCGTCGTAGGAAACGGACACGACGACACGAGTTCAAATCCTGGACGAGACTAATTGCATTTCACATAGCACTAATGCCCTTGGGAAAGGTATGAATCCGATTATTCTCCCTCCAGCTATGGGTAAATAGTAGGGCAGACTAGGTTCTTCAGCCTTGATAAGGCAACTAGTCTAGAAGAAGGAAAACTCTGATTTCAAACCTGTTAAACTTCACTTAAAAATTGACGTTGTGTCAAATCCTGCCCGAGCGGAGGGGTTGGTAAATATAATTATCTTCATCTTCATTTTTATACTCACATCGTTTCGGTCGATATGTATTCGGCCTTCCCCAGGTGTTTCATGTCAAACTCGGGAGCCAACGCGAAACCTCGAACTGAACCCTTTATTTAAACACCGGGGGGTAGATTATTCTAATTCCATTAACCATAACCGGATACAGGTTTTAAGCTATAGTAAGTATTCCTTATTATTCTTACCAATATTTGGGACAGAACCGACAACATTCCAATGATTTCACTCAGATGCATTTTTCAACCAAACGCCTTATCCTCTGTGCCAGAACGGGAATTATTAGGTATTATTCATTGCAAAATTTTACATCACTGAAATTCAGTAACTGAAACAATAACTATGTAGCAGACCGAAAAAAAGTACACTTTATTCATTCAATTTTATATTTGGCTATAAACCGTCAATGGTAGAGCGCTTGGTAATAAATACTGCGAACTGATTGTACCCCCTGCTGAAGTGGAAGACTTTTCCTCACAAAAAAGGAGGGTCATGGTATGACGCTAAACCCCATCTTATGGCGAGGCTCCAGTTTTGGAGATTAGAGGAGTGTGGAGTACTCCTTCATTACTCCCAGGTTCTTTTGAGTGTTAGTACCTTGGACCATTGGTCTAATGGGTAGAGTGTTCGCCAATGCTCCGGGAGACCGGTGTTCAATCCCAGGTCGAGTCATACCAAAGACTCTAAAAATGGTACTTGTTGCCGCCTTGCTCAGCACTCAGCACTATAAGGTAAGGATCTAGGGTAAATTGGAGCAATCCAGGGAATTTAGTAGCGCCCTTCCCTACATCTCGATGTAGTAGCTATTGAAAAGAGAGCCTGAAAATGTCATGGCCTCATATATTGAACTAAGAGATCTATTTAAAAACTATACGTATTCAATAACACCATGTGCAAAAAAAAGCCGAAACTAAAAAAAAAAAAAAATTATACAAAGAATATTGCATGATAATAACTGTCTTGATTGCATAATGTTCCACTGGATATAATAAAAAATCCTGGTATTATTGGTTTAGAAAAAAAGTTTTTTTTTCTATGGGTGTACTTATTTATGCACTTAAAAGAAATGCTAGAAGAAGAAACAAGGTTTGAACTACGGGAGGATGATGCACGCTATTTTGAACAAATTCTTGAAGTGGCACCCGACAAAACAGCAGCTGTACGACCACTTACCTTCCATCTCAGTAAGAGGAGCCAGACATGCTGAGCTCTACTGGAGAAGTAAGGAGGAACTCATAAGAAAATAAACATCAACATATGGAGATAAAAGTGTTAGCCGATCATTAAAAACATACTTTCATCTGGTCTGGGTGGACACTGGACGTCATTTATAGGTCTTACTAAGAGCGATGACTGACTGGAATGGATTGCTAGAGATAGAAAGAAAGAGAGGGGATGAGGAGGGAGAGAAATAAAGAGATTGAGAGAGAAAGAACGAGAGTCAAGGGAATCTGTGTTGTCAGTACGCCTTGATGATGAAGATGAAGATGATGTATGTCCCTAAAAATATTATGTTGGTATTGAACGTTTTTTCTTAGAATCATTAGTCAAACGTGCTAAACGCTTAAACATCTCCTGCAACTTATTCCTTTTCTCGGTCATCAAGAGGTTTAATCATTCTCTCATTGGTAAGTAATAAAGAAATAAAGAAGTCATAAAACACGATTATTACGACACATTATCATCGTAGTATGTACGGCTTATTTTTCGCCACTCGTTTCCACCGGTAAAGTGGCTGCGTCTCTTTGCTTCAGTCCTTTTCTTCAGCAACAATGCTGACAAGATGTTTCTTACTTAATGTCTGCTTCTTGTGCTAATAGGCAATCAGTTAAGAGGTGTTTACAGCCATGACTAGGGACGTTGAGGTCATCAAGTTGAAAGTGGACGTATCAAGAGGGACATTACCTGGTAAAAAGAGCACGGATAAAAGGAGAAGCTTCTATCCTGATTGTCCTCTACCTTTCTCTCTTACTCTATCTTTTTATCTCTCTTCGTCTCCTTCTCTTCCTCTTTCTCTCTCTCTCTCTCTCTCTCTCTCTCTCTCTATCACACACACACACGTTTCTCTTCCTCTCTCTCTCTCTATCACACACACACACACACGTATATACGTACACACACGCACTCACTCACGTTCTCTTTATCTGAAGTCTAACCAGGTAATATATATTTTAAGTGAGTCAAAAGTTTTGCAATATTTTGATACGTGCGATTTTGCAGTACCTATATCACGTGACCGAAGCAGTTGAAGGTGTTGTAGGTTGTATCGTAGTAATTGGTGCGCTGAAACGTTGGGCATTGCTTTACTCAGTCTGCGATTTGAATGTCGCTCAGTTGTCTAATTCGAGATCTTATACTTTGAGAATTCGAACTGGGTCATAATGCCATAGATGCAACTCAAAATCTTTGTTGTGCGAAAGGCGAAGGTGCAGTCACCAGATGGTGCATGAAATTTCACCCAGGATGCAAGAACCTCGACAACCTGGTAAGGTCTGGTAGGCCAAAAACCATGGATTTCTTGACTGTGTTTCGAGCCATTGAGGCAAATGCGGTGAGTAGCACTTGGAGAGTATCAGGCGAGTTAAGCATCTTACAGTCAAGTGTGGTTCATCACTTTTATGACCTTAGTAAACGCATCAGGAGCTGCTGAATAGTTCCTCGCTTTACGAAGAACAAAACTTTTGACTCATCTTAGTATTAATATTAATAATATCGCTTGCTATATTTCAAAATAAAGTTGCCGACCTTTGTCGAGGGTGACCCAAAGGCTCCCTTTTCAATAGCTACTACACTGACGTGTAGGGAAGGGGGCTACTCTTTTCCCTGGATTTCTCTACATTACCCTTGATCCTTACCTTATAATGTTGAGTGTTAAGCAAGATGGCACCAAGTACAATTTTAGAGTCTTTGGTATGACTCGACCTGGGATTGAAACGCCGTCTTCCAGACGATTGACGAACACTTTACTCATTAGGCCAATTGGTTCTAAATAAAGAGTGCTCAATATCAGTGATAAAGTATAGTAAAGACAGCATGAATATAGAGTCAGCGACGCTTGTTGAAGATTACATAGGCAAGAAACTAACAAACGCTAAGTACTATTAAGTCTATGCCAATGCTATCCAAACTTATACATACAGTACTGTGCAAAAGTCTTCGGAAACCTTCAAAAATAGTAAATTTCTTCTAATTGCTAACTTCTAAGTGAATATTTTACATTGCTTTTTTTTCCAGATAAAAAATTGGCGTTGTTGGAGTCATTTCCATACCAAACCATTATAGTTCGCAATGTGGATTCGGAACGAGAGAGGAACTTGTGAGATCACCCCCAAAAATGGCCGTGGAAGAGTTTTCAGCCCACTTACATAAACCAATCAAGCCTTTATATATATATATATATATATATATATAATTTATATCAGCTCTGTGTGGACATTGTTGGATGTTGTTTGGAAGACCTGTTGGGAGCAATGATTGATAGGGATGGATGATGGGAAATTCGTGTGGTCAGCGCGACTTGATGATGTTGATTATATATATATTTATAGTATAAAATGAAAAAGGCTAACCGAGTTCAAATCCAGAACGAGGCTGTTTGCATTTTACATAAAGCTAATACAGTGAGAAAAGATTTCATTAAACTATTCTCTTTACACCAACGGGTACAGCAGACTAGAGTTTTTTAATTAGTTTTGTTTGGTCTCTTTTTTATGGTAAATTAACCTTCGTACGTTATTTAGTGTCAAAGCCATCCTTGAAGAAGAGCAGCGGTGACACTATTTAATCCACATCTGGAGGGGATAAGAGGGTTCAAACCTTTCACAAGGGTATTAGTACGAAAACGCTCTTAATAGCTCTACTAGAGTTCGAAATCGCTTACTACGAGGCTGCAGTCCAACACGTTAGCCATTACGCTACAGGGACTCCACCCACCTTGATATGGCAACCATTCTAGTAGATGGAAAACTCTGAATTCAAACTTGTTAAACTCCACTTAAAAACTGACCTTGTGTATTTGGGTTACATCGTGTGCGTTCTGAGGAGCTAGTAAATACACATATATAAATATCTATATATATATTACATATTGTAAATACACACACACACACACACACACACACACACACACACATATATATATATATATATATATATATATATATATATATATATATTACATGGTAATGTCTATGACCTTTTTTTCGTGCTTTTTTGGAACGAATATATCCGATTTTAAGCATATATGGAAAATAGAAAACTTATGTCCATAGAAATACTTGATCATTAACAACCTCTATGGCTTCCTAAGACCTCATTTGATCTCCCAACAAGCTTATAGATGACTTGCTTGTGAGATTTTGATGCAAAATATGAGACCCACTAGTGGTCAACGTCATGCCTTGAGTTGTTCGATAATAATCAAACCATCACTAATAATCTCTACTGCGATCAAATTTGCTTTGATTACTTTCGACAAACATTCCTGTCTTAGTCAACAGAAAAAAAGTAATTCTCTATTATGATAATGCCTCTCCCTGCACAGCTAAGTTGGTTAAAGAGCTCTTAGAGAAGCTCGATTTAGAAAAATTGCTTCACTCTCCATATTCTGATGACCTTGCTTCTTTTGATTATCCCTTGGTTAGCGGATCACAGTAGCATTTGGATGGTCTTAGGTTGGCACAAAAAAAAGGTTCAACATGTGTTATGCTTATATTTTGCTAACAAACCGTGGCATGATTAAAGTTTTTTTCATCTTTTATATCTGCTCTAAAATTGAACATTATATCCGTTCCTATCGGATTTATAAATATATATATATATATATATATATATATATAATTTTATTGAACTGTATTCATTTTGAAGGCTATTGCAATGCGAAATGATAATTATTTGAGTAATTAATTTCAAAATAAAACCTTCATCGTCAGAGAATTTTTTTAAAAGAACACGATGTTGGATGTTCAAATGTTTTGGGGACGTTGTAAACATGGTGCATCGTGGGGTGTTAGGACGCCATGTTGGGTGTTGTAACCATGTTGCCACGTAGGGTGTTTAAATACCATGCGGAATAGTCGTGATTTAAGTTGTCCTAATCAATTTCATTTTATTTCATTTTTATTCTATTTCATTTTTATTTTATTTTTATTTTATTTTTTTAAACTTACATATGTATTTAAAATGTGCATGTTAATTAATGATATATTCAGTATTCAATTCTAACCTACAGTTGATCTGAGGGTGTACCTTAGCTATTAATGAAGTTTCCGTAATTGTGAGATTACCAACAATACGTACCCTTGCTTCTATTTTAATGGGAAAATCATCATTATTTTTACATCTAATTTAATGTTTATGATCTAGAGGGGTCTAATTGTACTTCCTATAAAGATTGTTATAAGTATTGTTATTTTGCTTCGTTAGGTATTGGCGTAGTGAGGGTCCAGAGTGGGCCAGTTGTCTGTCTAGCTCTTCCTTGTAAATAACCCTGCTGCATATTTCTTTGGTGATAATTTCACTGAAATTCGGTAGTTTCAGGAAACAGGCGTTAGAGGGTCTATGTAGTTTCGGTGATTTGTTACTATTTAAATGTCGTGTGAATGATGTTGGATAATCACTGTTTCTGAGTATGTTTATAAAATGTGCAGTGTGTAATTTTGTTTTTTTCTTCGCTGAATCTATTGGGAATTCGTTTAATCTAATTTCTAATGTAATTTGTTTTGGCACTAAGTGGAACTGCTGATTTGAAATGCACAAATAGGTTTTAGTGGTGGGTTTTCTGTAGAAACTAGTGTAAATTTTACCAGTCGGTGATATTTGGATTTTAAAATCTATGATTGATAAGTACCCAGTATTATCTGGATGTTCTATCTTAAACTGAATGTGCCAATGTTTTAAAACTTCTTATATATGGCAGTGGATTCTTCACTGAATCATGTCACCATATCATATCGTCTATATATTTTTGAAGAACATGCATGATGGTCAGATGCCTGATATCCTGAATCCCATGGATAGTCCTGTTATTTGTTTGTAAGTTTTTTTTTTTTCTGTTGTAACACCTCATGTGACAACATGTTCACAGCGCCCTGAAATATTTGAACATACATCATCGTGTTCATTTTAAAAAAATGTCGCTGACGATGAAGTTTTTACTTTGAAATTAATTCGATTCAAATAATCATTATTTCGCATTGCGATGGACCTGTAAATTAATACAATACAATAAAATAAAATAAGTTGTGCAATGCTTCAAGCAAATTGCAAAATACTTATATATATATATATATATATATATATATATATATATATATATATATATATATAAACCAAGACACTTATCAGGAAACTTGAAAGGATCCTAATAAAATAATATAGACAAAATGAGTCCTTTATTTAATCAAACATGCTTAAATGAATGACGGCTGTCCAACTATATATATATAAATGTGTGTGTGTGTGTGTGTGTGTGTGTGTGTGTGTGTGTGTGTGTGCCAGATTTTACCAAAAAATCATTATTCATCTTTTACCACTGAGCACTTAGATCGTACATCTTGTATATTACTTTCTACAAAATACATATTGGTTGTTTTTTTACAACAGATTCGCATCATATATTGAATAATACATATTACCTATAATTGTTTATTTTTACCTGTTGTCTTCTCCCTTTTACCTGGTATCTGGGAGGTTTTTCCTGGCATCTTCTCTCTTTTACCTAGTATCTGGTTCTTTTTACCAGCTATCTAAAGGTTTTTTTGCGAATAACCCTTCGCATTTTACCTTTTTACTTTTATTATTTATCCATTCACAACTGATGCCTGTGGCCATTAAGAAAAATAAGTTAAAAATGCACCGTATTGCAATTAATCGCTCTATACAGAGATCATTTGTTCCCTTTAGATAAAACTGTTACTTTTCCCAGAAATTTTTCCCATTGACATCAGCAATTATTGAAACTCAATTTTAGTTGAATTATAGTTAAAGGGTTAATTTTTTTATTTTACATATTATCATGGGAGTCCCCGAGGTGTAGTGGCTAACGTACTGGACAACTATATGGTAGTAAGCGAGTTCGAACACCAGTCACGCTTTTACGTTTATTGTCGGACTAATACCCTTGGAAATTCCCTTATTCTCCAAGTTATAGGTTAAATAGAACCACTGCTGTTCTAAAAGGTTATCCTTGGCACTGACTTACCCACAAAGGCTGATATGCCATTAAACAAAGAAACTGAACTGAAACTGAACTTAGCGCATTATCAAGCTTAATTTCTGATTTGAAACGTTGTAATATTTATCCTCTCTTGCTCCATACACTTAATTGTATTTCAAAATGAATATGTGTACGTAATTCTATATGTATGCATATCCGCTTTGGCAGCAATAAATTCGGTATACCTATGTTCGTGTACATATGAAGATACTTGAATTTACTTATATGCGATGTGTGCGCACAATTTCTAAACAGAACGTCACTGTCTTGTTTTATTGACTTTTTACCTCACTGGACATATTTTGACAAGTGACAATAACAGCGACCTATATATATATATATATATATATTACCAAACATTTTTCCAATATTCCCACTCTTGGTACAAGCCTCTTCCTATCTTCTTCCGCTATTTCAACTTAGGTGGAAGGAATATATAAAAGAGAGGCAAAATGTTTTTCATGAGAATTTATAGATAATTTTATGCGACAACAAAAAGACAATCAAGGTGGAAGTTCAAACCTTTAGTTACTACTTAGCAACAATCAAACTAAGTACAAAAGTGAATTTTTTAATAAGAATAAAAAAGGGCTCCGACAACGTTGGACGGGTTTTTAAGTATGGTTTATGAAGATGTCTCGTTCGCATTGTAAGGTTTGGAAAAGTATCTATCGTAATATATCTTTAACAAAAAAAAGGAAACATGTTCTAACGAGCAAAGACCAAAAGAAATCGAAGATTTACTTCTACCCGGATACAAGGTGCAGAGGGGGATTAGTCCCCATAGTTAAACTGAAGACTCGAAACGTGGGTATTTGCGGTAAACCACTTATGCTGTGTAGGTGAGTAAAACTTTATTCCAGACTTTCTGGTTAAATATTAAGATAAAGCAGAAAGGTTAGACAAGTTTTCCAGTTGAATCTGAAAATTCTATAATACCTAATTGTATTATTAATATCGATGTCACTTTCCTAACGAGAAAAAAAAGGAAACTGTTTGCAAATACGAATAGAATATTGCATTGTCGAACCATTAGCCAAATAATTTGTTTTAGTTGATTGATTGATTGATTAACTGATTATTTCTGAAGGCATACCAGCTTAACAAGGGTTGTTTTATGTCTAGATATTTGGGAATTGCATTTGTTGTCCATTTATATTCAATTTTTTAAAGTTGATGCTTAAGATTGTCTGATTTTAATCACGTTCATTGTACGCTCGTATTTATTCTTTGGCGTATTTGTTTCTTCACCTTTTTTCAACACAGTTATATGATATTTCTGTCTAATACGAATGGTTAGCACGCAATCATTTGGTTCCAAGCAAATATTTTTATTTAATCATTTTCTTGTTCAGTTAAATGGTTCATTGGCATCGCAGCTTTAGATAGATAGATAGATAGATAGATAGATAGATAGATAGATAGATGAATTTTAATGGCATGTCAACATTTCTATTTTATTCCTCGAGGTTAGGGAATTGCTTTCATTGTACGTTTTTATTTACATTTTTCATGTTGCCGTTTCTTGAGAGATTTTCAGAGTTACTGGATCTCAAATTGTCCTATCAAATACAAATGACTGGCAGACAAATATACGGTTTAAAATATTCCTATCTGATATAAACATTGCCCAGTCGGCTGGGGCTGTAGAATAGACCGACTGCACCTCTGCAGAGGGGTAAGACCCCTCCATGAGCGTCCTGGATATGACACTAAACAATCTGATAGTGAGATTCCAGTGATGCTAGGGCTTTGGGAAATGCTGAGCATCTCTTTATTGCCATCACTCCCAGGTCCACTCTGGCCCGGAATGGTAGCACCTGATAGGGGTCTATCTATGGGTTAAATAGAACTAACTGCATACATATGCTAAACTGAATTAGAGTTGTTTGACAAAACTGAATAGCTTAAAATAGAAATGTTTTTTACAATAAAACAATGTACTTACATTTAAACTGGGTGCTTATGCTAAACTGAATTGTTGGAAATGGAACTGTTTTTGACATCGAAACTGTACTTACAGTAAACTGATTTCTTTAATATAGAACTGTTTTGACATTTAATTATGTGTAAAGAACATCTATACTTTTAGTAAACTGAATAAGTTGAATTAGAATTGTTTAAATGAAATGAATAGCTTGAAATAGAAATGTTTTTGACAATTAAATTGTGTACTCATACTAAACTGAAATGTTTGAAATAGAACTGATTATTTGCATAAAAATAGGATTTGGTGTTAAATACCTACAAAGGTTGATATGCCATAAAATCAAAATAACAAACCAACAACCAACCAAACAATGATATGGTTTCAAGAAATTATTTGCTGGATAATTATTATTTGTTTGTACACAGTTACACAGTTTTAAGTACCTAATAGTAATCCTAAGTAAATAATTATAGCTTCAAGTAATTATTCTTAATACATATAATTTACAGTTACATAGTATAAGGTATTCCTATCAAATACGAGTAATTCGCAAACATATCTATTTAGCCTATAGATACAGCGGATACAACCACTTTGGATCGAAGTGGGTTTTAGAGTAATGATAATAAAAATTCTAAATAATCCCCAAAGCTCCAGAAGTGGAGCCTCACCATCAAATGCAGTTTAGTGTTATACCCAAGGCATATTTTTATTGAAGGGCGTCATATCCTTTTGTAGGGGATACAATCAGCGTATTCTAATCCGTAATGACAGAGTGGAAATGATTTTGTCCATTGCATTTTTGATAATCCCTAGACAGACTGATGCAAAGGTTATAAGCGGGGAAAATGGAATAGGTGAAACGTGTTCAAATTCAGTTTGTGTATATTTTGGTCTATTTCACACTTATGACCTTAAGAATTGCATTAATCCATCTCTTTTCCAATTAGCCATGGGGAAGATTTTTACACTAGCTGTACTCTCTAGATTTGATTATCTATTCACGGAAACAAATAACTCTACATACCAAGCCTGGGGCGGAAGTCTTTCAGACCTTTTCTGGAAAGTCAGACATCAGCAGTATCAAGCTGTACATTTTCTGCATCTGCCATTGCAAGTCATTGATACAAACTTGCACCCAGTTTGAGACCCTGATTCATAGTCTCGCCAAAATAATGATTGGCATAAATACTATCGTATTTTCTGTTTCTTCTCTAAAAATTGAAACCCGAAATCTCTCCCCAAATGCAGTAACCACGGGTAAGACTTGGCCGGTTCCAAACTACGAGTGAGAAAAATATGAACTTCGTATACTTCTTGACCTAACGATTTATACTAGTCGAGCGTATTGTATCGTAACAGTTATGTATTGAAAATAATCATGGACTTGTGGTGTTTTGAGTATAACATTAAAAAATACGGACTAATGTGATTGTTAGAGCTGATTTTCCTGAGAAATGTCTTATTGTACACTTAATAAATCGAGCAGAAATTTTCAGTGAAGACAGCGGGAGCCCCCCCCCCCCAAAAAAAAAACAATGATCGAACCATTGATGTAAATTATCTTCGGATTTATAGCTTTGGTTTAGCCATTCTTTCAGGATGAATTCAGTTTAGATGGCATCAAAAATAGATTTACTGAATGTACAATGCATAACTATATATATATATATATATATATATAATGTGTGTATGATATTGCTGTGTTTATTTTATAAATGTGGAAAGGATATGAGTGGTCATAGTATTTCCGCTTTATATATCACTCTGAAAATTTATTTCCGCTTTATGCATCACTCAGAAAATTTACATTATATATATATATATATATATATATAATGTAAATTTTCTGAGTGATGTATATATATATATATATATGTATATGTATACATTTATATATACATATATATACGTATATACATACTTATTCATGTGTGCGCGTGTGTGTGTGCATGCACTTTCTGTAATGGTTATTTTCGTTATCTCCATTTCCAAAGAAAATAATCATTACACGACAGGTGCGTATATATATATATGTGTGTGTGTGTGTGTGTGTGTGTGTGTGTGTGTGTGTGTGTGTGTGTGCACGCGCGTGTGTATGTGTGTGTATACATATATGTATATGCGTATATGTGTATATGCATATATATATTTATATATATATATATATATATATATATGCATGGCAGTGATGTAATGGTTGCTTTCGTTGTAAATGGACACGGTGACCTAAGTTTAAAACCGAGACGAGGCTTTTTGCAACGCTAATTCTCTTTAGGAAAGGTATGAATCCAACTGTTCTCCCTTCAGCTAATGGTAAAACTGACCGGGCTCCTTAACCTTGCTACGCCAACCGATCAAGGAGAAAGAAAACTCTTAATTAAAACTTATTAAACAATTGGCTTCGTGTCACATCTGTCTTGTGCAGACGTGCTTGTATATATATATATTGGTAATGATTAGCTCCTATTAATATTCTATTTGTAAGATTCCATCGAAAATTAAAAAAAAGATACCGGTATATTTTTTAGAGGAAAATTAACTATAGAATAAGTTAAGAGTTGTAGTGTGCAATATCTCTATCATGGCTGATATGTAGAATTGTATGTGTTCAGTATAATAGAATTATTTATGCTTGTGCTGAATTAAATAGCTTGAACATTTGCAAATATTAATGAATACTGAATATACTTTTGTAATAGAGGACCTTTTAAGATCTATTTTTCCCCTAAAAAACAAGGGTTCGTTTATTGCTAGAGATATATTTTTGAAACGTTGAAGCTTACATTGTTCCTAGTCTAATCTCTCTCCATGTTGGGAGATGTCCTCGTGGTGTAATGGTTAAAGCGTTGGACTGCGGAATCGTAGTCGCGCTATTACGTTCACTTTCGGGCAAATACCCTTGGGGAAAGGTATGAGCCCCCTTATCCTCCCAGCTATGAGTTAAATAGTACCACTACTGTTCTTCTAGAATGGATTTGGCATTAAATAACCTAAAAAGAGTTGATATGCCATTAAACAAAGAAACCAAACCATCTCTCTCCATAACTTAAATGCGAAGGGTCATAGAATAGTCTATACCTAAATAAAGGTTTTAAGTAAAGATTTTGATCTTGTTTGCTGTTTATAACATCTGTGCATATGATAAGTATAAATATTATATTTAGTAAACAAAGTTATATAAAAACTTAATTATTTTAACAAAAGGCTTTTGTTTAGGAATATCTAAATAAACACGGTAGGCTACATTGTGACCTTGATTACATTATTTATTTACTGTATTGCATTAACTTTTAATGTATTACATTAGTTTTGAAAGTATAAATTAGAGTTTGAATGTTTTCTCTTAGTGTCATTCGGTGTTAAAGAAATATTTTTGTAGGCTAGTCTAGCCAAAACTTAGGGATCTTTTAATACACACAATACATAGTTATTATGGCTAAATATTAGGAGTCGTTTATAACACGAAGTCGTTCATTACTTGAGTATATACTGTAAATATACATATGCATTTCGTTGTATACAATTCTATTTCTTTTCGGCGATCTTTTTTGTACTTAAAATCGATAATTTTGAATATATTTGCAAATTTTAGTGTCGTTCGTTTTTCATAGTCATTTCTCAGGGGAGAGTGATGAGTTTTTAGGCAATAAACAAATTTAAATTCATGGCTATCCCAGTTATTGACGGTCAGGATCTTCATGTGATGTCACAATGATGTATGCTGATTTGTAATTCGGAGTCATATTGACCTAGCAAAATCGATAGACAAACTAAGATGTATTGACTAGCAGATATGGATATATAAGGGAAAACACAGCGAATTTCACCAGGAAAATTACAGGGCTAGTTTTCGTGGCCTCCTGGTTAACACGTTGGTCTGAAACATCTTAGCGAGTTCGATCTCCAGTCGCGCTATTATGTTCATTTTTGAACTTATACCCTTGAAAAAGATATGAAATGAAACCCCCTTGTCCTTCTAGCTAAGGGATGAATAGTTACATTACTTCGTCCATTCGGATGGGGCTGAAGAATACACCGACTGCATCTCTGCAGAGGGCTAAGACACCCCCCAACAAATGCCCTGGATATGACACTAAATAATCTGATGGTGAGTTTCCAGTAATGTTGGAGCTTTGGGGAATACAGAGTACCTATTCAATGCCATCGCTCCCAAGTTCACTCTGTCCCAGAATGATAGCTTCTGATAGAGTCCTATATATGGGGCAAATAGAACTAAACTGTGTACTTATGCTAAATTGAGTTATTTGAAATAGAACTGTTTTTGTATGCTAAACTGAATTGTTTGAAATAGATCTGATTTGACATTTAACTGTGCGTAAACAAAAACTATATTCGTGCCAAACTGAATTGTTTGAAATAGAACTGTTTATTAGTATAAAAATAGATTTGGCATTAAATAACCTAGAAAGGTTGATATGCCATAAAAACCAAGCAACCAAACAACCAACCAACCAAACAAACAAACAAGTAACATTACTGTCTTCTATCATGATGGCTGTGGATTTAAGTAACTGGCCAAAGATGATATCACAATGAACAAAATAAAAATAAAAAACAAAAAACTAGAAATTACTTACCCTAATTCTTTGTTTCTGCTGTCTCCATCGAAATATTTTTTTTGTGTATGTGTAGTGCTATCAGAGGTAGCAGGGTATACATGAGAAAAAGATACAAGACAAAAACTGCTTGATGTGTTTTATATTTTGATGTGAATCATTATTTTTTTAGTATATCTTTATCTTGGGATAGGATGAGCAGTCCAGAAAAATCCACCCAGTCGGGTAAGACCTCCACTAACTCAAAGAGGTATCCTGGATTTGACACTCAACTACACCCGGTTGTGATGCTCCGTTTGTAAAGTTCTGGGGAATGTGAAGTACGCCTTCATTGTCATTACTCCCAGTTCCACTCTAGTCCAGGGTCATAGTACCTGTTGTGGTTTTCCTGCTTCCGTAAGAATTAGTTTCTTAAAACCATTGTATAGTGAATAAATTATTAGAATCAAACAGTTAAAAAACACAATTGAATAGTTAAAAAACACAATTTCTTAATTGAAATACAATGACTATATATATCCTCAGCAAAGAAGTAAGATCTACCCAAAAGTAAATGTCCAAGTGTGATACTAAATGGCAGCTGGTGGTGAGGTTCCAGTTCTGGAGCTCTGGTGGGTGGAATACCACTTCATCGTCATTATTTCTATTACTGATCTAGAATGGCAGTTCTTGTTAGGGTGCAATCTAAGAGTCAAATAGATCTGTAATTAGATAACATGTTAGGAGGTGCCCGTGGTGTAATGGTTATCTTCATTGGAAATGAACACGGCGACACGAGTTCAAATCCTACACGAGACTGATTGCTTTTCCCATAGCACTAATACCCTTGGGAAAGGTATGAATCCAATTATTCTCTCTCCAGGTATGGGTAAATAGTAGGGCAGACTATGTTCTTCAGCCTTGGTGAGGCAACTAGTCTAGGAAAACTCTGAATTCAAACTTGTTACACTTCGCTTAAAACTTGACTTTGTGTCATATCCTGCCCGAGCGGAGGGGTTGGTAAATATGGATAACCTGTTGGCATAAAATAACTCCAGACATATTGAAGTGCAGTTAGAAAATCAATTATTTCATCTAACACCAGTTAAAACATTATTGAAATATCTAATTCGAACACTTGTCGTTTATTTATTCTGGCATATGATCGGTTAGTTTGGTGGTGGTGTTTTACCGCATCTCAACTCTTGTGGGTTATTTAATACCAAATCCTCTTTATACATATATATTAGATATATATATGATTTGTAAACGAATAGTTCGTAGGTAATGATTTTTAAACGAACTAGAGATCAATTGTTATACACAGTTAAATGATATCATTTATTGGTATCTAACGAATTGTTTTATTTGCATACAGTTAAATGGTTTCAAATATTGTAGTTTAATACTTTTAGTTCTATTAAAAATTATTAAATCGTTTTTTCATAATTAAATGTTTCCAAGTATTGCTATGTAATACTAATAATTCAACTTGGGGTGTGTGGAATACCCTTTCATTGCCATTACTTCCAGGTACACTCTGATCTGGAGTAGCAGTTCTTGTTAGAGTGCCATCTCATCTGTGTCAAATAAATCTGTTTGCAAGTTATTTGCTTTGGATAAGAATACTTGATATAATATAACCGTGTCCAAAAAACTCTTAAAAAACTACAGAAAAATGTAAATATAAACGTACAGTGTAAGTAATTAGATAACATGTTGGCATAAAATAACCCCAGACATATTGGAGTGTAGTTAGAAAGTCACTCAATCGTCCGGAAAATAAACAAAAATATTCAAAACAATAAATCTCTTAAGTTTGAGTCTCTTAAATTTTCAAAAAATATTATTCTACAAAACCTCGTAATTTTTTTACTGTACAATATCAACTTCATAAGATAATATAACAAATGTAATTGATAAATTGTTGTATGGATCAACAATAACTATTCTCGTCTTTAATAGATAACTATTTCTAATAGATTATAAAACAGACATTAAATTGGAAAATCTAAAGAGGAAAAGATGTCTGATATTTGTCTGGCTGTTCGTCTCGCTCTGTTTGCAATCTGAGTCTTGACCTATTACCCAACGTAGACGAGTACTTCGACTGGTTTGATAAATAAAACCGGATTTTGTAGTGATTAACAATCTTTCCCACAATTTTTCGAGACCTAATATCAAGGATGTAACAGGTGAAGAGTTTCAGTTCAGGGATATGCACATGTACTTAGAAGCATGACGATATAAGAATACATTGAATTATTTTAGAATCAAACCACGCACATACATACACACACACACGCACGCTCACACATACATACACATATATGGTATCTTTATGGATGTATATATATATATATATACAATGAGGAAAGAAGTGTTCATATTCTGTGGTTCCGGAATATAATGATATTGAGAGAAACTGGCGGAATATATTCAACTACGTAGTTTGACAATAGTCATGAAGTCAAATTTAAAACAGTATCCTAGTTAAAGGACTTTAGTGACCGTCATCATCGTGTGCCCTTTGAAAGGCAATGCATACAAAGTAAGAAATGACCATCCATCGAAAAGAGACCATACATACGCTGTCTGTCTGTCTGTCTGTCTCACACACACACACACACACTCACACACTAACGAACAGAAGACGAGACCGCGTATACTTAATAAGTGTACGCGGTTTCGTCTAACGCCATTCAAAACATTGTTGAAATATTTCTAATTCGTGGAGGTATTTTACGGCATCTCAAGCCTCGTGGGTTATTTCATGCCAAATCCTAAATAGCAATGAAGGGATACTCCACATTCCGAAAGCTCCTGAACCGGAGCTTTACTATCAGATGGTTTATTGTCATATCTAGGGCATTCGTTAAGCGGGGTTATGGTCCAGAAACCTAATTTGTAGAGGCACTACAAATGTATCATGTCTTGGATAGGAAAGGCCTCACGGGGCTCATCTCTCTCTCTCTCTCTCTCTCTCTCTCTCTCTCTCTCTCTCTTAGTCTACAACTAGTTTAAATACAGAGTTTTTCCTTCTCCTAGACAAGTTTCCACACCAAGTCTAAAGGCCCTATTCTGCCCTACTATTTGCCCAAAGAGGGAGAATAGTTGTGTTCATACCTTTCTAAATGGTATTAGCGCTATGTGAAATGCAAACTGCTTCGTCTAAGATTTGAACCCGAGCAGCCGAGTTTGCTTCCTATGCAAACAACCTTGACGTCACGAGTGCCTTTCTTAAAAGTCCGACTAATCAACGTATTTCTACTTTGGATTATCTACTTAATATCTGTATTTCCTTAATATCTGTTGAAAGAATAATTTTATTCTTAAGAGAGTTCCGCAAATGGATGTCTTTCCGCTTTAAATTGTTTACTGTAAAAAAAAAAATTTTATTCTGCATCTGATTAAAGCGAAAACTTTATCCACAGATACATTTTATTTTCTTTTTTTCTCACGGATTACACACCTGACGAAGGTTGGAGTGTCAATTGGTCGAAACGTTGTTTTTATAACATCAGGAATAGGGAAACGGCCCAGCTGTCCGAACAATTTTTGGAATGTTAATGGCTCTTCTCAAAGTTACAGACAATACAGAAATTCGTGTTGTAATTTTTCCTACATGCTACCTCTAAGATGGAAGTCTCTAGCAAAAGAAACTTGAATTATTACATCGGTATGTCTACATCAAAAACAATTTTATTGCATAAGTAATAAAATAATAGTAATTGTAAAAATGTTTCATCTTAGGAATTTTTTTGAATAACATAGTATGTAAAAAGGAATGCAATAAAAAGAACGCTATACTTTGAAAATAAAAATACAAGCGAAAATATTTCCGTTTTTAATCTCTAATTTCTATGATTTTTCATATTTGTTTTTTACTCGGATGAGTTAAAAGTTTTACAATATTTTACAAGTACGAGCTTGTTTGCGGTGCAGATATACCGTGACTGAAGCAGTTCAACCGAGATGGGAACCTGCTGTGGTTGATAGTATCCAGGTGCGCCGACATGTTCTGCATGGCTTTACTCCGTGTAGAATTTGAAAGCTACCAAGAGGAACGAGTAACGTCGACTTATTCTGTAGCTTATGTTTTGCGAGTTCGAAGTGAATTGTAATGCAACAAAAGCAATGCACAACGTGTCAGCCCACCAACATCCACGATACTACCAACCTCAACAGGTGCAGTTGATCAAAGTACAGTAAGCGGAGGGTTGAAGAGATTTGGCTTGGGTTGGTAGAAGATTGACGATTAAGCAAGCTCAAGTAGGCCATAATCCATCGATTCCGAGGCCGTGCTCCAACCAATAGAGGCAAGTCCAGCAAGTAGGATTTACCGAGTATCAGGCGAGCTTAGAATCTCAGAGTACAGTGGGGTTCGTTAGCTTTAATACTTTAGCAAAAGCATTAGAAGCTGCCGAATTGTGCCTCACGTTACCAAAATATTGCATTACAATCTATTCCTTTAAAATTATATACACACACTCACACACACACACACACACACACACATATATATATATATATATATACTATTTTAAAGGAATAGTTTGTAATGCAAAATGCTAGGTAGAATCTACAGCTGGCGTATGATTCAGCCGGGTTTCGTTACCAGCTTTGAGAATCTTGAGTGGCTAGCCACACTGAAGAGTTGTGATACAACGAAACCGTCTGTCTGCGGATAACAATATTTATATATATATATATATATATATATGCGAGATAATTCAAGCTGAGATGGAAACCTGGCTGACTCGATCAATAGCCATCACATTTCTCAGAGAAATTTTTTACACATAAATTTTTACATATACATTATCAGCTAACTGGAGTGCTCACTTTTCAAGAAGAGCGATTGCTTTGGTTTGGTTTCGTTTGGTTTTATGGCATATCAACCATTGTAGGTTATTTAATGCCCAAGCCATTTTTATACATCTAAGCAGTTCTATTTCAAATAATTCAGTTTAGCATAAGTACATGGTCTAAATTTCAAAACACTTCTATTTCAAACAATTCAGTTTAGTTAACAAAATCAGATGGTTCCAAGTATTGCTATATATCACTAATAATTCAATTATCCTCACTCATTTATTTACACACTGTTAAATGTAAAAACAATTCTATTTCAAACAATTCAGTTTCGCATAATTACACAGTTTAGTTCTATTTGACCCATTGATAGGACCTTATCAGGTACTACCATTCCGGACCAGAGTGATCCTGGGAACGATGTCAATAAAAAGGTACTCCAGCATTACTGGAGCCTTACCCTCAGTTTGTTTAATGTCATATTACAAGAACACTCTTTGAAGGCGTCTTACCTCTCAGCAGAGATGGAGTTGATGTATTCTACTGCCCGAGCCGACTGGGCCAAAAAGCGATTTCAGCGTATATATATATATATATATATATATATATATATATTGGATTTGGCGCTAAATAACCATCAAGGGTTGATATGCCATTAAACTTAATAACGTAACCAAATAATTAATGATTTTTAATAGCAATACTTAAAATCATTTAACTGTACACACAAAAATGAACTCTAGCTTGTTGAAAATTAATGTTTACAACAGAGTTAATTTTTGTGCGTCGATTTTAAGTATTGCTATTAAAAATCCGGAATTAATCGGTAACGTTATTAAGCTTAATGGCATATCAACACTTGAGGATTATTTAGTGCCAAATCCTATATATATATATATATATAATTTGTAAATGGATAGTCTGTTGTTAACATTAATTTTAAACAAGCTAGATTATCCATTTACAAATTATATATATATATATATATATATAAACAGAATTTGGAATTAAGTAACCCACGAGGGTTCAGATACCATAAAATACAACCAAACGAAAAAATCATATGCATATATCAACATGATTTAGCATTAAACAACCATGTAGAGTTTTTATGTCATAAAAGTAAATGAACTAACCATAAAATTGAGTTATATATATACATATCATACTTAAAACCATTTAAACTGTATGCACACAAATGATAAATATTAAATAATAGAACAGTTTGTATTAGGCATCCATATTTGGAACAGTTGACAATGAGCAAACAAATGTTTAGTATTAAATAGAATTGTTACGATTACATACCAATACTTGAAAAATTTAATCGTGTGCTTTGGCACGTTTAAATGGTTACCAACAAGATATTCGCAAGCAGTTTATATATATATATATATATATATATATTCCCCTTCCGGGGGTTGAACACGAAGAAATTAACGACTGCCACCTGCGTAATGCAAAGCTCTGCTAACCGGTATCCGGTCGCGCAACATAATGTGTTATAATTCCCAAGTTGATGTAGGTAGACTGAATAACTGAGCGGTAAGATACTAAGCCTATCGTAAAGTTAGGCGGGTTTCGATCCTAGCTTGAAGCGTCCAGTGTGTCTAATCTCACTGAATAGTTGAGATACAAAATATCCTGTCTGCGGATGACGATACACACACACACACACATATATATATAGAGAGAGAGAGAGAGAGAGAAATATAAAGAGGATTTGGCATTAAATAACTGACGAGGGTCGATATGGTACTAAAATGTATAATGTATAGCAAAATGTATAAACACCAACACGAAAAAAAAAAAGGATAACAAAACAAACTTAAGAAAGAGTAAAGATAAGCATACTGATGACGGCAGTGTTTTGTACTTTTCCAGTTAGAAGATGGATGTGTTTGTTTGTTTGGGTTTTATGGTATATCAACCTTTGTAGATTATCTAATGCAAAATCCATTTTATGCAAATAAACAGTTTTATTTCAAACAATTCAGTATAGCATTAGTCCTGTTTAATTGTCCAAAACATTTCTGTTTCAAGCTATTCTGTTTTATCAAACAGTTCTAATGCAAACAATTTAATTTTGTATAAGTATAGTTTTTATTGTTTTATTTCGAACAATTCAGTTTAGCGTAGCACAGTTTCAATGTCAATAATAGATCTATTTCAAGCAATTCAATTTAGCAGGAGTATGCAGTTTACATGTCAAAACAGTTCTATTTCAAGCAATTCAGTTTAGCATAAGTACGCAATTTAGTTCTATTTGTCCCATAGATGGGGCCCTATAAGGTGCTACCACTCCGAGCTAGAGCGATGGCAATGAAGGGGTACTCCGCATTCCCCAACGTTCTAGCAATACTGGAACCTCACCATCAAATTGTTTAGTGTCATATCCAGGACACACGTTAGAGGGGGTCTTACCCCTCGGCAGAGATGCAATCGGTATATTCTTCAGCCCCAGCCGACTGGGATCTAATGGGAGAGGGTTACACCTCCTCAGAGATGCAGTCGGTGTATTCTACAGCCCCAGCCGACTGGGCTCTCATGGTGAGGGGTCTAATCTCTCTATGTGATGTAATGGTTAAACTGCTGAATTGTGGTCACAAAGCAAGGGAATTCGAACTCCAGTTGCTCTATCGTGGTCACTAATACTCTAAGGGTAGGTATGTGCCCATTTACCCCACCAGCTGTGGGTTACATAGTACCACTGTTGTTCTTCAGCATTAATAAACCTACGAAGGTTGACATGCCAATAAAACAAATAAACGAAAAGAAAAGTACCGAATGATTATAAAATGAAATTACAAAGTACGATATATAAAACAATGAATGTACCGCTTATGCATCCAAAATTAATAAGGATGAACAGTTCACTAATATATATATATATATATATATATATGTATATATATATATATATATATATTTACTAATCTAATATCTACCAGCATTCACGGTACCAGAAAAAAAGAAAAAAAACCGCCAGGAACAAGAGATAAGAATATCTCTAATCACCGCCCGGGGGAAAAAGAAAAATATTATAGGTCAAAAAGAAAGAAAAAGTCAACCTCGTCAGAGCCCTTGAAAAAAAATCAAGGGATATGCAGTCAGTTGGTCAAAGGAAAACTAAAACCTTCCGCGAACACAGCAATGCTACAATTACAAGAGTGCTCAACACGAGTGGAGCCAATTATAAAATTAACTTAAATCGTGAGTCGGAAATCTTCTACTAAAGTTTCACCTTAACGGATCTTCAGGAAGTCTAACCCCGACCCGTTACATAAGATATTTAATAAGAATTATGTTAAATTAAGTTATAGTTGCATGCCAAACATCAATGGCATAATAAACAAGAGTAATATAGCTAAACTAAGTAAGGAGAAAAATAAGGTGATTGCTAAATGTAATTGGAGGGATAAGGTTAGATGTCCGCTGGAAGGCAAATGTAAGCAAGAATGTGTGGTGTATAAAGTGGAAGTATATAGTGATCCGAGTAATAAGAGAAACGAAAAGGTATACTTTGGGTCGACGCAAGGGGAATTTAAGACTAGGTACTATTACCACAAAACGAGTTTCGCCCACGAGAAGTATAGGCATAGTACTACGTTATCTAGTTCTGTGTGGGAGCTCAAAGATAACAAAGGGATAGATCCGATAATGAAATGGGAAGTAATAAAGAAATGCCGTAACTATAGGGCTGGAGATAGGGGTTGTTTATTTTGCATGGAGGAGAAACTAGTAATAGCATCTTGTAAAAGTAGGGATATGTTAAACCAAAGATCGGAGGTGTTAAATAGTTGTAGACACAAAAGGGCGTGGTTGCTCTATAATTAAGGATAGGTTTCGGAGTATTTATAACGAGGGTTTTTTTTAATACAAGTAAGGTTTTTTTGTTCATTTTTTTATTTTATTTATTTATTTATTTATTTTTGTTTCTTTTAGTATGTAAATTTTAAGCTAGGTGGGTTTTTGGTGAAGATAAAACGGCGTTTTCTCCTTTAGCATCAGTCGGGGTTAGACTTCCTGAAGATCCGTTAAGGTGAAACTTTAGTAGAAGATTTCCGACTGACGATTTAAGTTAATTTTATATATATATATATATATATAATTATGCAAACCTTAGTACATAGAGAGAGAAATGGACGCATACTGAGAAGCATGGCGAATAACGAAATTATGAATTTATTTTATATTCAAACCATATATATAAATATACATATGGTGTCTCAATATGCATCTGACACATGTGATTGTTAATACCTATACTAATAATAAAGTTGTGTTCTTTTTTGTTTTAAATTTGAAAATAGTATACTATAACGACTATTAATCCTTGATCACAATGTCTTCGACAAGAAAGAAAAAATATTTTGCGTCACTACTTAGTTGGAGACAAAATCATTCAAAACTGTCTCAAAATTGATACAACCCATTAATATGATATTGAATTATTCCTGAGACAAAAAAGTACAAAAAAATTGCATGTCCTGGAAGCTGATATAAAAACAATTTATAAAACCCATTGATTTAGTGTCTCTAGCTCAAGGTATGCATTGTTATCGGACGTGTTCCGAATGACACCCATTGCTCGCGTCTCAGTAATAAATCATTACCATATTGATGGGTTTCATCTATTTTGAGACACCTGATATATATATATATATATATATATATATATATATATATATATATCACAATAGTCATCCACAGAGAGATCTGTTTCGTTCCATCAGAACTCATCAGTGTGGATAGACAGTATCTTCCCGTAGCTGGGATCGAAACCCGGTTGACTCAAACGCCAAGCCAAAGCTTCTAAACATTCAGCCACGAGGAGATATTAGCTGCGAAGTAAATTTTAAACGGTTATGAATCAATTACTATTGTTTACATACATCCGTTCAAAACGGTTGCCGAGACCTCAATTTATCTACGAAGAGGCTTGCCATATATATATATATATATATATATATAGCATGTTGATAAATAACGCCTAACCCGTTTTTATTGCAAAATGTTCTACTAAAACAACAGCATTTTGCTATTCTTACTTCAGAAGTGAATATAAAGGTTTCTACATCACTCATATATACGAAATACTACTCAGAAATTTGAAAAAAGGAAGGCATGAACTGCCTTTTCTTGCCAAAGAAAGTAAATATGGCTCGAAAATTATTTTCTTTGTTTCATTTTCGAATGATTTCGGGAGGTGTATAAAGATCCGGTGAGACTCGGAAATCTTGGGAACGATCATTAACACTTCGCACATAAACTTATATAGGCCAGGGGTGGTTTAGTATTTGACTAAGCTATTTGCTTAGATGTGACACACAGCCGTATCTAGCTTGCCACCTAAAAAACAGCTGAAGCAACTATTCCTCGAACTTTAGTAATTTCCAAAGTTTTTTGCTTGGAAGTGAAACAAGACCTTATGAATGGGATACCCAGTGAGATTCGAACTCACTCGTAAAGATTTGCTAGTCTAGTTTGCTAACTATTACAGCACCCTAGATGCCCCAGATGTGGTTTAGATTTCTTTTGTCCTTTCACTAGGATAAATCGTTGAAAACATATATGGAGAAATAATCCAAATACTGCCTAACCTGTTATGTAATAAGCTTTCAATCACCTGGTATACTGGTTTCTTAGAGTACCAGCTGTTCCTAAAGGCTCACCCATCTAAGTACTGAATAGCTCATCGTTGCTTAACTTATCATGCACTAAGCTTTCTTAATAAAAACAGTTTACAATTATATGGCATTAACTGTTCCTATCTAATACGAATTATTTTAAAACTGATCAGTTTGACCCATAGTTAAGAATGAAATAGTTAATACCTTTTAGAGTCTGAGTGGACTGGGGAGTGAAGTCGATGAACGCATATTCTCAACTGGGAGCTCATCATCAGATGCAGTTTTGTTGATGGCGTACCCCTCTGCTAGAGATACAATCAGCGTATTCTAAACTTTGCTGTGTTAGATGAATAATAAATCACTTTCGTATTGCCGATTTTACCATTAGAGTATCTTTTGCAAAAGAAAAGAAAGTATCTATTAGATAATAAAAGTTTAATTCGTGCAGACTTATACATAGGTATGTTAATATCTAAAAAAAGGCACACACATATATATATGTGTGTGTGTGTGTGTGTGTCGCGCGCCTTTGTGTTTGAGTGAGATAGATAGGTAGGTAGATAGATCAATATGCATGTGTTTGAATTAGAGAGAGAGAGAGAGAGAGAGAGACTCTGTGGTTGTGGGGGTTGCGACTGTATTTTCATGTGTATTTAAGATAGATGCTGGGCATACCAGTGGAAAATTTAAGGGATCAGTTTTCAGAATAATAACCCCTACCCATTCATCGCCTCATACCATCATGCCACCACAGAAGACAGACATGTCACATTTAAAATAATTTATGTGTCCTTTCTCCTCTTTTCAACCAACCTAAATGCTTGCTCTCTCTCTTTCTCTCCTTCTCTCTCTCTCTCTCTCTCTCTCTCTCTCTCTCTCTCTGTGCATGTGTACGTGTGCTTCACCCACATACACACATGCACCTGTACGTTTGTAAAAGAAACACACACACATACACACATACACTAACATGCACACATCAGAAAACGAAAAAAAACGGAGTTTTTAGGTTAACATAGTGGTTAAGGTGCAAGTGGGCCTCACAACTAATAATTTATATTTATATATATATATATAACTAAGATAATTAAATGAAAAAAATGCATAATGGAATAAATAAAATAAAAAATAACCAACAATAAATATATAAATAAAATAAAATAATAAGAATAAAATAGCTAATATATTAGCAATAATTTTAAAAATAAAGTGAAACGACAAATAGATACTTGGACCTTGCCAGAGAACTAAAAAAACTGTGGAACATGAGGGTGACGGTAAAACAAATTGTAATTGGTGCACTTTGAATGGTCCATAAAAGATTGGAAAGAGGATTTGAACAATAGGAAAGCGGAAGAAGAATTGCAACCAGACAGATCACAGAATTGTTGAGATCGGCTTGAATACTGAGAAGAGTCCTGGAGACCTGGAAAGACTTGCTATCACACAGACTCCAACGAAAGACGATCAACTAACGCTTGTGTGAAAGTCTTGCAAGAAATAACAATAACAATAATGATAATAACAGTAAATCTCGGCCAGATTTCCAAACATAGTGATAGTCAACAGCAAAAAAATTGAACTTGCCGAATAGTGGTTTGGTTTGGTTTGGTTTTATGGCTCATCAACTATTGTAGGTTATTTTATGCCAAATCTATTTTTATGCATAAAAGCAGTTCTACTTCAAACCATTCAGTTAAGTACACAGTTCAACTTGACCAACAGATAAGACTTTATCAGGTGCTACCACTCCACACGAGTGTGGACATGGGAGTGATGGCAGTGAAGGGGTATTCCACATTACCTAAAGCTCCAACATTACTGGAACTTCACCATTAGATTGTTTAATGTCATATCCAGGACACTCGTTGGTGGGAGGGGTCTTACCTCACTGCAGAGACGCAGTCGGGGTATTCTACCGACCCAGCCGACCGGGCAAGCCGAATAGTGGACTTTGCTCACCCGGCAAACCACAGAGTATCATTAAAAGGAAGTGAAAAGAGATATAAGAACCTAGACCTTGCAAGAGAACTAAATAACAATGGAACATAAAGATGGCGGTGATATCAATTGTAAAAAATGCTCGCGGAACAATCCCAAAAATAATTGGTAAAGAAACTTTACTTGGAAATAAAAGGACAGGTGGAGACCATACAAATTACAGCATTGTCAAGATCTTCTAGAACACTGAGAAGAGCCCAGGGGACTTGGGAAGACTTGCTGTCACTCAAACTCCAGTGGAAAATCATTGGTTAACGCTGGTGTGAAAGACTATATACAAAAACACGAAGGAGGACTCATTATACCCACCAGAAATAAAACTGAGAACACGATGAACAATAACTAGGAAACAAAAATGGAAAGGAAAACAACTTTATGGGCGCTTTAAACGACTAATAAACAATATCTCACATGACAAAACTTGGACCTGGCTAAGAAACGGAAACTTTAAGAGAGAAACAGAATCTCTCCTAATAGCAGCACAAGACAGCGCCATAAGAACCAATCATATCAAAGCGAGAATTGATAAGACTCAACAAAATAGCAAATGCAGGCTATGTGGTGACAGAGATGAAACAATCAATCATATAATAAGCGAATGTAGCAAATTGGCACAGAGGGAGTATAAGGCGAGACACGACTGGGTCGGCAAGGGGATTCATTGGGAAATGTGTAAGAAAATTAATTCGACCATACTAACAAATGGTATATGCACAACCCAGTACCTGTCCTAGAAAATGCCACGCATAAACTCCTATGGGACTTTAACATACAAACGGATCACCTAATCCCGGCCAGAAGACCAGATTTAATAATAATCAACAAAAAAAGAGAACTTGCAAAATAGTCAACTTTGCTGTCCCGGCTGACCACAGAATAAAACTGAAAGAATGTGAAAAGCGGGATAAGTACCTCGACCTTGCTAGGGAATTGAAAAAACTGTGGAACATGCAGGTGACAATTATAACAATTGTAATTGGTGCGTTTGGAACAGTAACTAAAGGATTGCTAAAGGGACTAGAGGACTTGGAAGTTGGCGGACGAGTTTAGACCATCCAAACGACAGCTTTGTTGAGAACGGCCAGAATACTAAGAAGAGTCCTGGAGACTTGATGAGACTTGCTGTCACTCAAACTCCAGTGAAAAACCATCGGCTAACGCTGATGTGAAAAGCTCTAATGAGTGAATAATAATAATAATGATAAAGTTTAAATTTGGCCACACAAACAAATAGTATATGCACAACCCAGAATCCGTCTTAGAAAAAGAGACTAACAAAATTCTTTGGGATTTTGAAATACAAATGGATTATCTTATCTCGGCCAGACGACTCAACTTAGTGATAATGAACAAAAAAAAAAGAGAGAGAGAGAGAGAGAGAACCTGCTGAATAGTAGACTTTGAGGTTCCGGCTGATCACAAAGTAAAACTGAAAGAAAGTGAAAAGAAATATAAGTACGTAGATTTTACTAAAGAACATGAAAGTGATGGTGATACCAATTGTAATTGGTGCGCTCGGTACAGTCACCAGAGGATTGGTATAGGGACTGGAGGACTTGGAAATGAGAGGACGAGTGGAGACCATCCAAACTACAGCCTTACTGAGATCGGCCAGAATATTAAGAAGGGCCCTGGAGACTTGAGAACACTTGCTGTCACTGAGACTCTAGTGGAAAACCATCAGCTAATGCTGGTGCGAAAAACTATCAAATTAGAAAAATAATAATTACAGAGAGTGGATGACTTGGAAGTATGAGGACGTGTAGAGACCATCCAAACTACTACATTATTGAAAACGGTCAGAATACTGAGAAGAATCCTGGAGACTTAAGGAGACTTGCTGTCACTCAAACTCCAGTGAAAGACCATCAGCTAATACTGACGTAAAAAACTTAAGGGGTAACTAATAATAATAATAATAATAATAATAATAGTGGACTTTGCTGTCTCTGCTGACCTCAGAGTAAAATTTAAAGAAAGTAAAATGGATAAGTACCTGGACCTAGTAAGAGAATTGAAAACACTGTGAAACATGGAAGTGACGGTAATAACAATTGTAATTGGTGCGTTTAGTACAGACACCAAAGGATTGGTACAAGGACTGGAGGACTTGAAAATAAGAAGACGACAAGAGACCATCCAAACTACAGCATTTTTAAGATCGGCCAGTACTGAGAAGAGTCCTGGAGACTTGCGGAGACTTGCTGTTACTCGAACTTTAGTGAGAAACCACTGGTGTGAAAAATTCAAATAAAATAATAATAATAATATTGTCGACTTTGCTGTCCTGGCAGACCACAGAATAAATCTGAAGGAAAGTGAAAAGAAAGATAAGTACCTCGACCTTGCTAGAGAATTGAAAAAGCTGTGGAACATGAAAGTAACGATTGTGCCAATTGTGATTGGTGCGTTAGGCACAATAACTAAAGGATTATTAAATGGCCTGGAAGACTTGGAAATTGGCGGACGGGTAGAGACTACCCAAACGACAGCATTGCTGAGAACGGCCAGAATCCTGAGATGAGTCCTGGAGACTTGAGGAGACTTGCAGTCACTCAAACTCCAGTGTAAAACCATCAGTTAACTCTGATGTGAAAAACTCTAAAGGAGTATAATGATAATAATAAAGGGACTGGAGGTCTTGAAGGTTGGAGGACGAGTGGAAAATATCCAAACCACATTATTGAGAACAGCCAGAATACTGAGAAGAGTTTTAGAGACTTGAGGAGACTTGCTGTCACTTGAACTCCAGTGAAAGACCTAGCCACGTAAATAAACACGCAATACAAACGAAAGTTTCTTTCGTAGAATGCCACACAAACTAGATAACCCTCCCCAGATTGACCCACACAGCTGATATCCCACCTGACCATTTCTCTAAATGAATTCATATCAACAACCTATACTGTTTAGGACACCCGAGGCGTGTGTAAAAATTTTATGTGTGTGTGTGTGTGTTTGTGTGTGCAGTATAACATAAATTTGAACTATGTATGACTAATAATACTCTTAAGTTCTTGGGATTATTGTTATATAATTAAGGTAATGATTTTTTTTATATTAATCATTTTTCGTTAGTTAAATTTTATTTAGTTTGATAAGGCTTTGAACTACTCGGTGTCTCAGATGCCATAGTCAGATAACGCAGTCTTACACCTGGACGAAAAGGATATGACAATCATCATCTATTATAATAAGCCCCTTGACAGGAAATAGGGCTGGGCAGTCGTTCGAGTAAATTGAGTGGGTGGATGTCGTTATGCCCGGAAGAGATGTTCTGAGAATTTAAAGATTTTGAAAAAAACAGTAGTTAAGTTTCTGCCGTTGAAGCTCGCGGCTGGGCTTTTCAGATCTGAAAAGTAGATCAGTTAGGGTCTCTACCAGCAGAGATCTTAAACGCCACAAGATGCGCCGAGCGTTGAGGGGTGGGTCAGCATAGTATGGTTTATATAGGCTTTTATGATTTGTGTATTTCTCCTGGTGTCGCTAAGGACTGAAGGTAGAAAGGAATAAACTCGTTCGCACCGCCTCTATTTGTATTATTATTATTGTTATTGAGATCATCGTGATTATCTAACATTATAAAGTAGTAACTTTCTCATGTCTTTTGTTCAGCAGACTTATTCTCGGATCATTTATAATAAAAACCGAAACCCTTTTCTATATTCCGTCCTTTCTATGTACCACCCAGTCGTAATACTCATACCATTCGTAATACATTAGTCGATAGTATTAACTGGTATTTGCGAAATGTGTGAATATTAGCCTCACTATATTGTTCTCTGTATTACACTTCCTATATAGGTTATATCTTCTCTACTCTCTAAAGATTTTTTCTTTCTTTTGTGATAGCCTATCAAACTACATGGGTTATAGTTAGACCCATCCTTGTAGAAGAACAATAGTGGTACTATTCAACCCAGAGCTGAAGGAATAAGAATGTTCATAAGATTTTATTCTGAAAATGGGTAGACGCCTTGGCGTAATGGCTAAAGTACGAGACTGCAATCTCCATTAAAGCGAGTTCGAACTTCAGTCGCAATTTCGTTTTCTTTCGGCACTAATATCGCTTGGAAAGGTATGATCTCCCTCATCCTCTCAGCAATGGATTAAATAGTATCACTGCTGTTCTATAAAGAGGGTTTTGGCATTGAATAACCCATAAAGGTTAAGATGCCAATAAACAAAGAAACCAAACCAAACCTTATCCGAAATGAACGTACTAACGCGAGTGGATCAACAAATATTGCATCCTTTAAATATAGCATATATATATATATATATATATATATATGTGTGTGTGTGTGTGTGTGTTGACCGGAAACAACTCTATAAAAGTTACTTTCACGGATCGTCCGTACTGAAAGAAATCGGGAACAACAACTTTCCGGACGAAACTCACAAGTGGTGAGGCTCTAATTCTAAAGCTCAAGAGAATTTGGAGTACAGCTTAATTGTCATTACTCCCAGGTCCACTCTGATTCAAAAACAGGGTACCAGTTAAGGTCCAATCCATAGGTCAAATAATTTTATATGAAAATTATTAGTATTTAAAAGGAATACTTGAAACCACATAACTGCGTCCACATTATCAGTATTAGATAGGAATAGATATATTGATATTCACATGTTATTGGTTTCCTGGGTAGGACATTAAAATCCATTTGATGGTGAGGCAGTAGTCTTGGAGTTTAGGGAGTGTGTAGTACCTCCTTATTCTATTAGGGCTTCATCCATGGGTCAAATATAAATATTTGATCATTTCCTATACTTGAAGCCATTTAACAGTGTGCAAACAAATGACTGTTAAATTGAATCATTTGTATTATATAGTAATTCTCAAAACCATTTAAATGTGTACATATAAAAATGTTAGTTAACAAAACTTGAAACCATTTAACTGTGAACAAACAAATGAGCTCTGACTCGTTTAAAAATGTCACCTAAAACCTCTTCGCTTACGTCTAAACAGGATTTGGCATTAAATAATCCACAACGGTTGATAAAACACAATCATACCAAATCATACGTTACTTAACTATGCAAACATCCTTGAGTTTAGTATACCTCCCCCTTTAGGGGAGAATTATTCAAAAACCCGCTATCAGGTCAGAGCAATGAAAGCATTAAGCTTAAGGGGTTATTTAATGCAAAATCCATTCTTGTAGAATAGTAGTCGTACAATTTATCACAAACCTGATTGAAAGGAGGATTTGTTCTTTTCCCAAAGATAACAGCCCAAAAGGGAACGTAACAGCACGACTGGAGTTCGAACTCGCTTACTGGAATGTCGCAGGCCAGCACATTAGCCACTACACCCTAGGGACTTCTTCTTAAGATGTGTATTTAATGCAAATAAATTGGAATTGCCGGAGAATCTCTCTGTAAATGTTACTATGTTATTGGTTAAATAAAAGTGGAGGCAACTTTGGAAAATTGGTTTCAGAAGACAACATTAGAATATAATATTACTCAGTCTTATGTCTAGAACTTTATATTCTTAATAACGTGGAGAATCATACTATATATTCTTCTAAAAGTAATGGAACCAGTAACTCAGTAATCAGAAAATATATTCATATTTGATGTAAAATCAATAAACTACCAACCTTCTTACAAAGTGGATTATAAAAGCAAGAAGTGGATGTTACTGCCTCTAGGGACTAGTCGATTTCATCAGTCTGCATTTTGTCTTGTGAACTAACAAAATTCATGTAAGGTCTAAGAAAGTCAAAAATACAAGTGTAAGTCAAAAATTTTGCAATATTTTGGCAACTTTAGGTACAATTCGGCAGCTTCGGTTCTTTTTGCTGAGGTCATGAAGATGACAAACCACACTGGACTGTAAGATGCTAAACTTGCCTGATACTCTCTGTTACTCAAGAGATTTATCTCAAAGACTTGGAACAGAGTCTTGGAATCCATGGATTTAGGCCTACCAGACCTTGCCTGATCGTTGAGGTTCTTGCAAACCGAGCGAAATTTCTTCAATCATCTTGTTACTTTACTGTGATCAATAGCACCTTCGTCTTTCGCACAACAGATGTTTTTGATTGCTTCCACGGCGTTATAGTTCAGTTAGAACGCATAAATCATAAGTCACCAAATTTAGACTACATTGCTGAATGTAGCCCGTCTAATGAATATTTTATGAAACCAGAATATTTAGTCAACTATTAGATAATAAATGTTTGTTTAAGTTCACCTACCTAGGAAACAGTGTCTCGTCAACCGAGAAAGACATCGACACGCGACTAGCAAAGGCATGGACAGCTAGTGATAGCTATCGGTCATATGGAAGTTAGACCTGATCGAAGATATTAAGTTTCTTCCAGGCAGCGGTCGTGTCGATACTGCTATATGGATCCACTACATGGACGCAAACAAAACGTCTGGGAAAAAAGCTTGACGGCAATAACTCAATAATGCTGCAAGCAATATTGAACAAGTCCTGGAGACAGCAACCCACAAAGCAGCAGCTGTACGGCTACCTACCACCTATCACGAAAACTATCAAAATTAGACGAACCAGAAATGTGGGACACTGTTGGAGAAGTGGGGACGAGCTCATAAGTGATCTACTCCTGTGGACCCCTTCACATGGACGTGCAAAGGCAGAACGACCAGCTTGAACATACATACAGCAGCTCAGTGCCGATACGGGATGTAGCTCTGAGGACCAGCCGGAAGCAATGGACAATAGGGAGGGGTGGCGAGAGAGGGTCAGGAATATCCGTGCTGAAAGCGTGACATGATGACGATGGTGATGACGATATTTAAAAGTAAATAAACTTTTTTCTAAAAAAAAGTGGTGGACTTATTTATGGGTGATGGTGTTTGACTTTGTTCAAGTGCATCTAAGTGCATGCGTTAGTTTCTATGCACGTATATACGTGAATATTTGTGCTTGTATGTGTATGAGTCAGTTTTTTCTAATATGTTTCTTCTGTGTATGTGTTTCTTTAGGAGATGTTTACGTTTCTGCATTTAGGTATTTGCGTCAATGAATTCTGAAAAAGAAAAAAAATAACTCATATTGTTGATTTCATGTGAGCGTTCGCGCGTATGTGTTTATGTGTCTGTGTTGTTTAGTGAATGACTAAGTATGTGGACGATAGAACGTAACACCCTCCCCCCCCCGAAAAAAATGTTTCTGGGAATGTATAGTGTGTGAGAATGAGTTTCTTTCTGAGTTCATTGACGCACTTAAAATAGCATTCTAACACACACGTCCGAAATAAAGTTTAAGAAGTCTCTCTCTCTCTCTCTCAAACTCTCTCTCTCTCTCTCTCTCTCTCACACACACACACACACACACACACAAGGCGATTTAAGCGCCTAAATGTTTTCCAGTAAATTAAATACCATTAATTCTTTATTATCTATGTTTCCACTAAACTTCTGCTTATTCTTTAGGACTAAAAAGAGAACCAACGACCAACAATACATACGTCCATACGCAGTCACATATAAACTACTTGATCTCTCGGTATATAAGCAAACACATATTTATATACACACAAATAATCACACACACACTCACGCACACACACATATATATATCTATCTATATATATAAATACACTTATATATATATAAGTATACAAGCAAGCGAACGAATATATATGCGTATATATATATATATATGTATATATATTTGTGTGTGTGTGTGTGTGTGTGTGTGTGGCTGTGGAAGAGGGTGATCTTTTATAAATAGAAGGTAGGCATTTAAGGTAGAGGATTGAGCATCCAAACAATCATTTAGGTGTACGACGCATTTTAATGACACCTCTTCGTCTAAGCACGCAAATTTACTCAGAATTTGAAGGGTGTTTTTCTTATGCTCAACCGACTTACCTTTAATTCATATCTAACCGCTTTCATTTACTTACATAGTACATACGCGCCAGGTGTGAGGGTGGTGATAGAAATATCCAGCTTAGTTCCAGGGAGCCTTACCGCCAGGCAGCATCTGCAACCTTAGCTAAGTCTGGTTTTATTGACCAGTGCCTGAGGCGCCACTGAAGAGCAATCCTGAGAGAATCTTTTTTCTTGTGGAGCACTCCTATATTTAATTTACTTTGTGTTCGTGAGTAACCGAATAAAAACCTTTAATACTTTCTCGTATGTTTAGATATTGATTTATCTATCAAAGGGAGGAGTCCTTGTAGCGTAATGGCTAACGTGCTGGACTGCTACATTGTAGTAAGCGAGTTCGAATTCCTGTCGCGCAATTACATTTACTTTCGGACTAATACCCTAGGGAAAGGCATGAACTCCCTCATTCTACCAGCTGTGGGTTAAGTTATACGACTACTCTCCTCCAACAAGGATAGCTTTGGCATCAAAAACCCATGAAGGTTGAAATGCCATTAAATAAAGAAACTATGTCCAAAACCTATCACTCTAACTGCTCTGTCGGTGAGGCTTGGAATACGCTAGCCTCCTTTCAGAAAAAGGATGTCCTGGATATAACTTTAAACTGTAGTTTTGAAGCTCTGGGAGGGTGGAGTACACCTTCTTTGTTATAACCCCGAGGTCAACGCTTAATAGGAGTAATAGTACCTGTTAGGGTTCACTGCATAGGTCAAATAGATTTGTTTAAAATTATTTCTATTTGGCATGGATTATTTGCTTAATCTGCCCTCTGAATCAATCAATAAATCAATCTATCTAAATCCGTTAATATCTCTAGCAGTTTATTCAATTTAATCTAATTGTATCTCGGTTTATTCATATCAGTCTATGAGTGAATCTCTCTCTCTCTCTCTCTCTCTCTTATATATATATATATATATATGTGTGTGTGTGTGTGTGTGTGTGTGCTTTAATATATTAAAAAGAACACAGTATTAAATACTGCCTATAACTCAAAGTTTCACGTAAGGTAGATTTGTAGGAACATCAGGTGCTTAGTAGTACTGCACGACTGCTTTCTTCTGTAGGCGAGGGAGAGCATGGAACACCGTGCTCTCTGCACGACTTGATAAAGATGAAAATATTTGTTAGTTTTATCATAAGTAGTAAATCCACTGTGTGTACCATGCCTTTGCGCTAGGCTGAACTGACACCTTTGGTCACTTTGCGAAGGGTTCACTGCACTCGCAACCTCCCAATACAATATTTGAAATATCATCATATAATCTCCTAGACATTGTCTTCTCAGAAAATGTTGTAAGATATGGCCGGTATTATCTCAAAAAGTAAAGTTTTTTCCTTTATTTTCTAAATTCATCCGCAATGCTTTAACCAAGCACAACTCTCAAATAATATTCTTTACAGCTTTAGATGTTCCTCCAATCTTGGTTTGTTTTCTTTGTTTAATGGCATATCAACCTTCGTGGGTTACTTAAAGCCAAAGCCATCCTTCTAGAAGAACAGTAGTGGTAGTATTAAACCCATTGCTGGGAGGATAAGGGGGTTCATACCTTTGCCAAGGGTATTTGTCCGAAAGTGAACGTAATAGCGCGACTCGAGGTCGAACTCGCTTACTACGATTCCGCCGTCCATCGCTTTAACCATAACACCACGAGGGCACCATGAGGGCACCACGTTCAATCTCACGTGGTATTTTTTACGTGGTATCTGGGACCTTCTACTTGATATCTGGTACCTTTTACTGGACATCTGGTACCTTTTACCTGGTATCTGGTACCTTTTACATGGTATCTGATACTTTACACGTGGTATCTGATAACTTTTACCTGGGATCTGGTTCCTTTTACCTGATATTTGGTACATTTTACATGATATCTATTACCTTTTCCCGGACATCTGGTACTGTTTATATGGCATCTGATACCTTTTACGTGGTATCTGATACTTTATATGTGGTATCTGGTACCTTTTACCGGATATCTGGTACCTTTTACTGGATATCTGATACCTTTTACCTGATTGATGTCTGATACCTTTTACTTGGTATCTTTTATCTTTTACCTGGTATCTGGTACCTTTTCCGTGGTATCTGGTACATTTTCCGTGGTATCTGGTACCTTTTACGTGGTATATGTTGCTTTTTACTTGATATCTAATATCTTTTGCATATATATAAAGAACAAACAGAATACATACAAAATTAGATCAATAAGATTAGACTCAGTTGAAGATAAACAGTCTAGGATAGCATGACAAACGGTAAACGAAGTGAGCAGAGAGAAGAGTACTGCCAAAGCTAAACTGAAAGCTACCAGCCAAGAAGAACGCGTATAACTATGGAAACAACATTTCGAGAATTTACTCGGAGATCCTTCAAAGTTACACATGAACCAACCACGAGAATTATTAGAAAACAATTAGTAATCAAACTAGGACAGTTTACGCAAGAAGAACTCGACTCGGTACTAAAAAAAAAAAAAATTTAAATAGAAAAGCAGCAAGGCTTCGTGAAATACCCCAAGAAATATGGAAGACCAGGGAATTCGACAACAAACAGTTCTGACACTGTAATGCCGTATATAATCAAAACACAATAGACAGATGGACGAAAGGATGCATCCTCCCCTTCCCTAAGAAGGGCGACCTCGGATTAGCCAAGAACTACCGAGGTATAACCCTTACATCCAAAATGGCCAAGATATACAATGCTCTACTACGCAACCGCATAGAACCCAAAATTAAGAAGGTAGTTAGGAAGAAATCGATTCATGACATCTCAAATTTTTACTATCCGTCGAATTCTTGAAGGTGTACGCGCAAAAAAAATCGAGGCTACCATATTACTTGTCGACTTCTACAAGGCCTCTTTGACTGCATACACAGAGGAAAGATAGAGCAAATACTACTTGCCTCCGGCTTACTCAAAGAAGCCGTCGCAGCCAAAATGATGCTATGTAGAAATACGAAAGTAAAAGTCCACTTCCCGGATGGAGACACATACTACTTCGACATTGTAGCAAGTGTGCTGCAAGGAAAAACATTAGCCCCATACCTCTTTATCATCTGTCTGGGCTATGTGCTTAGAACGGCTATCAATAAAATGAAAGACAACGGTTTCAAGCTGACAACGGAAAGAAGCAGAAGTTGCCCATCACATACAATTACGGACGCGGACTACGCTGATGACATAGTGCTTCTCGCAAATAAACCCGCTCGAGCAGAAAACCTGCCACATAGTCTGGAACGAGCAGCTGCAGGCATTGGATTCCATGTCAATGCACACAAAACGGAATATGTGCGCTTTAATCAAACAGGTGACATCTCCACACTGGACGGTGGCCCTCTGAAACTTATTGACAGGTTCACCTACCTAAGAAGCAGTGTCTCATCAACCGAGGCAGACATCAACACACAACTTGCAAAGGCATGGACAGCTAATGATAGGCTATCGGTCACATGAAAATCAGACCAGACCGATAAAATAAAACGCAGTTTCTTCCAAGCAGCGTTCGTGTCAATACTGCTATATGGATGCACTCCATAGACGCTAACTAAACGGATGGAGAAAAAGCTTTACGGCAGTTACACAAGAATGCTGCGAACAATATTTATCAAGTCCAGGAGGCAGCACTCCACAAAGCAGCAGCTGTACAGCCACGTACCACCCATCACGAAAACTATCCAAGTTAAACGAATCAGATACGCGAGACACTGCTGGAGAAGTAGGGACGAACTCATAAATGACATACTCCTGTGGACCCCTTCACATGGACGAGCAAAGACAGGACGACCAGCCAGAACCTATATACAACGGCTCTATGCCGATACAGGATGTAACCTTGAAGACCTACCGGCAGCAATGGACAATAGAGAGTGGTGGCGTGAGAGAGTCAGGGAGATCTGTGCTGGCGGCACATCGACTTTTACTTTTTATTTTCTTATTTTTTCATTTATCTATACACCGTAGATAATTGTACCATTAAGAGAAAAAAAGTCACAAAATTTTCTCGATGGAATAAGCTGCTTTATATATAAACATCGGTTGTCTACTGAAGAAACTGTTATAAAAAATGTTTAAAAAATATACGAAACTATTGATACCTATAATACGGTTATATAGAGTAACGCAGAGAGTTTATTTTTAAGGTTCTCAGTAGTATCAGGTCTTCCATTGTCTGTCAGAATCCCAAAAGCTATAGCTGTTTAGAAAACATTTTGTGTGCTTGAATTAAGCAAAATAAATTTTGTTCTTGTTGTGCAGTTGCATTTGAGATGAAATTTCGGGAATTATTAACTGGTCAATCCATTCAGAATTCGTTCAAAAAGAATATTTTCATAATACACTAAACAAAATATATAATTGTTATCAGTCAAGATTACTCTGCTTGATGTGAATTTTATAAAACAATCATAAACTGAATGTTTTCACAGGCGTTCATGGTCAGCACGGATCATCTGATTTTCAGTCAAGGTAAGCAAGTAAAGTTGGCGACCTTAGTCGAGGGCAACCAGAGGGCTCCCTTTTTAATAGCTACTAAACCGAGGTGTAAGGGAGGGCGCTACTCCTTTCCCTCTATTGCTCCACTTTACCCTTAATACGTGCCTTATATTGCTGAGTGGTAAGCAAGGAGGCACCAAGAACCATTTCTAAAGTCTTTGGGATGACGCGACCTGAGATTGAACCCAGGTCTCCCGGACCATTGGCGAACACTCACTCTACCCACGAGGCCAACATGAAAAAAAATCAGTCTCATTACTTTCTAAGTCAGGACTTTTTGAAACTTTTTACTTCGATATATTCCTTGTAACCAAATTTATTTTCCATTCTCTCCCAAATAAATTACCGGAATTTTGAATTATAAAATATAACTAATTTACCAGTGTTAAATACAATTTACATGAGAAAATAATCAGTAAACTCTAAATGTAAATGCACTTTTAAACCTTGAATTTTTTTTAAGAGAAAAGGGATTCGGTGGATGCTGAGGAGATCACAAATATTAGGTAGCAGGTGTATGTGCTTGCACCGCAAATCTATGCTTAGTAAATAATGTATATGGCTAAACCTTGATTCCACCAAATACAATCTTGGAATAATTAATCATATTTACCAACCCCTCCGCTCGGGCAGGATATGACACAAGGTCATTTTTTAGGCGGAGTTTAACAGGTTTGAATTCAGAGTTTTCCTTCTCCTAGACTAGTTGCCTCACCAAGCTGAAGAACCTAGTCTGCCCTACTATTTACCCATAGCTGGAGGGAGAATAATTGGATTCATACCTTTCCCAAGGGTATTAGTGCTATGTGAAATGCAATCAGTCTGGGTGAAGATTTGAACTCGTGTCGCCATATCCATTTCCTGCGACGATAACCATTACACCATGGGCACCTTCATTTTTGGAATAGTTAGTGGAATGGGCTCAATAATTACACAAAGGTTGCAGTATTTTACAACAGCTTTTTGTTCATCCATTCATATAGAATTCCTTTAAATGTATACATAGCCTTTGCTTCAAGATCCTAAGACATTTCAATGAATTATTCTTTCAGAAAGATGTCTAAATTTGCACTAAATTTACACTTTTAACTTCAACATCGTTCATTCACTTAAATGACTCGTATGCAACATAAGCATACACCAAGCTCAAACTACTTGCATCAAGATATTGTAATACCCTTCTCTATTGGGGATGTCCTCGTGGTGTTATGGTTAAAGCAATGGAGTGCGGAATCGAAGTCAGCGAGTTCGAACTTCAATCGCGCAATTACGTTCACTTTCGGCAAATACCCATAGGAAAGGTATGAACCCCCTTATCCTCCTAGCACTCAGTTAAATAGTACCACTACTGTTCTTCTTAGAGAATGGCTTTGGCATAAAATAACCTACAATGATTGATATGCCATTAAACAAAGAAACCAAACCAAACCTTTCTCTATATTGGTTATAATAGATATTATAGGGAATTTTCAAGTTTAGTTTTATACCGATAAGTATATTGTAGCGAACCCACAAAATCCGTCCTTTGACCTGCTAATGTTATCTCGGTAAGAACTGTTGGATAACATGTCTAGTTGTAAAGACACCCAAGCAAAATCAATACCACCAATAAAATATTAATATATTACACACCACAGTACTTCTACACACTGGTATTAAAACATTAGTAGTAATTTACTAAGCTTTTTGCTTAGATGTGGCACAAGACCATAAAAAGGGGCACACAATGAGATTAGTACAACGGCGTGGGATATAGCGTTAATATAATCCTTAATTTTATTACAGTTTTATTTTTTGAATCAGTGTCTGTGTGAGTTTGTTAAATATGTTCAGCAAATTCGAGTTAAAAGTTGAAACTGCTGAAACTGTATGCGGCAGTCTACCGAATTTTCGCAAAGTGGTGGATATCGATTGATAGGCATGCATGATTGAACACTCTCTGGTGAAGGTTGGATTTAATCCCGGCCCCTTAAAGTTGACCCTTAGTTTTGAAAAGAATCTTTAAGGCTTAAATAGTCGATGTATACTCCGCAATTTACGATAACTCTCTTTGTCATTGTTTGGGTTCATTAATTTTAGTGTTCAAAATCATTTGGGCATTAATCTAGTAAAGCAAAGTGTTACATATATATATATATATATATATATATATATATATATATATATATATATATATATATTAGGGTAGGTCGATTTTGGAACTGTAAAAACGGGCATTCAAAGAAAGCTGCAAAATAATGTCAAAAGATACCACAAGATATATCTTTCTTCAAAAATTTGTATTTATTTGAGGAATCAAACTTAAAGACCAAATAAATTCGGATTTTTATCACGGTATCGGTGTCACCAGAAACACGCGTCGCTTAAATAAAACCCGAGTTTTAACAAAAATAAAATAATACAATACACTTATTAATAAATATTTTAAGTTTAATATTCCTTTTCTTTAGAAATTAAATGAAAATTAAAAAGGAATAAAATCACTATAATATTTTATTTAACATACGAATAACTATTTACATATGCCGTTTTATTTCTAGTATATTTTTATGCTATTCACCTGTTGAAATTACCTCCCCCTAAAAGATTGTTGACTCTTTACGATTTTAATCATCAGGAATATCTCTTGAATTTATCATTAAAATAGACTTAACTATTAAAAATACAACTTATATAATTATTCTTATTTGTTTATATTTTAAAAGTTAGTGTTTATTCATTCACAACCTGTTTACGAGCGAGATACGGTAGATAAAAGTCCAATAAAAAAAGTTAAAAGGAAAGAGAGGGGTCAAAAAAAAAATTACATTCAACAGCTTCAACATCAAATCTCCTGGGTAATGTTTCTTCCACCTCCTACTTATCTTCTCCAAGTGAAGAACCAGAAGAAGAATATTTGCAGCCAAAGAGTCATCCAAAAGGGCCTTATAGCCTTATCAAATTTCCAAGATATGCTCCCGAGTTAGTCAAAGTAGACATATCTTCCAATCTTGGAGCCAGCCTTGCCAATGCCTTGCTCTTGGATTTGAAGACTATGGGCCTTCTTATACCCAGTATTAATATAAACGATATTGTTATTGATAAATGTAAAGTTGACAGGGCAAAGACTAAAGTGAAAACAACTGCCCAACAAAAACATGATCAAAGTATGGAAAATCTAATATGTATTGCAGTTGATGGGAGAATGGATGAGGAAACATTGCTGTATAAGGAAATTTGTGGAGGAAAATGGACGGAAAACAATTAAAAAAAAAAAAAACTAAGGAACCAGAACGCCATTTAACTTTTACAAAGGGGACACCGTATGAAAGTAAATATCTGACACATAGAGTTCTTCCTAAGCAACAGGTGCTGTTCATGCTGAGCAAGTGGTGGGTGTTTTGCATGAATTCAACAGTGAGAACACTATCAAGACTATCCTTGTTGACAACACTAATGCCAACACAGGTTGTGAAGGTAGAATGGTTGCAATTTTAGAAAAAAAATTTTAATCTTCACACAATTGGTTCCTTTCGGCACCATCATGAACTACCTTTCAGAGCCCTTTTTAAAAATGTAGATTGTTGCGCAAAAGACCCTATAGCATTCAGTGGCCCCCTGGGGAAATTATGCTCAAAGGATAGCCATGATTTACCCCAGATCTCATTTTCCACTATTAGCAGACCTCTGGAATCAATTTTGAAAATTGATGAAATACATGATCTCAGTTGTGACCAAAGACTCCTGTATGAATAGGCAGTCGGTATTTCTAGAGGTAAGGTTGACTCTAGATATGCCTCCTGGAAAATTGGTCCTTTAAACCAGACAAGATGGTTAACTTTGGCCATCAGGTTCTTGTGTTTATGAACTCGTGGTGCATACCCACAAAGGCTCACAACAAAATTCCAAAGTTTTATAAATTTTATCGTAAATGTGTATGCCACTTGTTGGTTTGAAATTAAAAGAAATAATGAATTCCACAATCAGCAACTGCACATTTTTAATATGATCCAGAGAATTAAGGAGCAGCCTCATGAAATCCAACAGATAGCATTAAGAAATATACAAGGTAATACATTTTGTTTACTGCCAGAAAACCTTCTATATTCCATGGTCAAATCTGAGCAAGTTGAAGTAAGATAAGAAGCTTTGAAAAGAATTTTGGCCATTAGGTAAGTAAATATTTATTCATTTCTCACTGACTCAGTTTTTCCAATTTATAGAATCATTTTTAAAGATTTTATCTAATTTCGCCATAATTATTAAAGCAGTAAAGATTGGAATTTTTTAACAATTCAATTAATTAATTTTTATATTCTTTCAGGAGTTGGGAAGTCAACCAGGAAAAGGTTTAAAAGAATACCAACTATTAATTTTAATGCCACACATTGGACACAATTAATAGATTTAACATTATGTGGCATTTTTGAACCACCAATGATGAAAGACTTTTCTAAGTCTGAACTTCGAGAATCATTGTTAGATGGAACCAAGCTGGACTTGCCAGATTTGCCCTCACATTCTCAGACCATGGAACGGGCAGACAAGTTAACAACGGAGGCTTCACAAACTGTATATGGTTTTGAAGCAAGGCATCAACACATGACAGCCAAAGTTTTGAGTCAGAAATTGAGAACAGCATTTTTGTCTAAGGGCTCTTTTAGAGAGCAATTTGACTCTGTATATTAAGCTCTATTAAAATAGTATTTGTTTTTCGTTATTTTTTTGTTTATATTTTCACTTATAACAGAAAAAAAATCAATTTTAAGGTATTCAAATATTATTGCTTAATTCATTAAGTTAAAAAGCAGTTTATAGAAGCAGATACTGAAAATTGTGGGAGGGGGGCAGATTTTCAATTTAAAGATTAGTCATCCTTTCTTTAAGTAATATCATTTTTATAAAATAACAGGCCATTCCAAGATTTAAATACTAAGATTATTTGGTTTTCACACTAATATTCAAGCCAAATCTTGCAGTATGATTTTGTCTACGATCTTTGATACCAAACTCTCAAAAAACCGTTGAACTATTTGATCTAATTTTTTGTATGAGTACTTATTGGGTCCATACACAACTTTTGGTAAGTGAATTTTTTTAATATTTTTAGAAAAGTGAAAAATCAACTAACCCTAATATATATATATATATATATATATATATATATATATATATATATATATATATATATATATATATAGTTTAACTATACAAGTTCGACGAACCAGACACGCGGGGCACTGCTGAAGAAGCAAGGACGAGCTCATAAGTGATGTACTCCTGTGGACCCCCACATATGGATGTGCAAAAGCAGGACGACCAACACGAACTTACATACAGCAACTATGTGAGGACACGGGATGTAACCCTGAAGACCTGCCGGAGGCGATGAATGATAGGGAGAAGTGGCGAGAGAGAATCAGGGATATCCGTGCTGGCGGCGCGACATGATGATGATGATGATATATATATATATATATATATATAATGCACTTCTACGCACACACACATACATATATATGCGGAGGGGGGGTCATCTTGGTGTAATGGTTAAAGCGATCGACTGCAGGATCGTAGTCAGCAAGTTCGAAGTCCAGTCGTGCTACTACGTTCACTTTCGGACAAAAATCCTTTGGAAAGGTATGTTCCCCTTTATCCTCTTCGCTATGGATAAAATAGTTCCACTACTATTCTTCTAGAAGAATGGTTTTGGCATTAAATAACCCACGAAGGTTGATATGCCATTAAACAA
>OY757916.1:62480817-62505817 GCA_963585895.1 Sepioteuthis lessoniana | reverse complement strand
ACCATGGGATGTAGCATGGTAAATGTGAAGTGAAGCGAATGAATCCAAAAGTTGTTCAACAGCGCACTCCACCTGATATAGAGATGAAGGTTCTCATAGTTTAATACTCAGGATCAAATATTTCAGTCAGGAAACTATTACTGCTCATCTATTTGTGTGTTGTCTATAGATCTGAAAGCCTCGGTAGGTTTACCATAAATAAACTAAAAAGAAACGTCTAAACTGAATAGCTCTTAACGTGGGCCAATATATATATATATATATATATATATATGCACATACACAAATGGATACTCATTAGTGTGCATGCATAATCAAAGAAAAAAGAATTCTGGTCTCATATTCAACGTTCTATTACCACTTTCTCGGAAATTCAGGTTGGGATTAAAGTAAGGTAATTGTTTGTATACTTCAGTCGCATTCGAGTTTTCAAGCAGAATGCAGTTAAAACATAAATAAAAACGGTATAAGCCTGGACATTATTAGACAAGTACTAATATATGTGTGCGAATGAATTTACATATGTGTGTGTCAATCCAAATCAAATTGTCAACTGGACCAATGAACTAATAAATGAAGTGCCTGACTAAATTTTACTGAAGAGGCATGCACAATATTTTATACTCATTAAATTCAAAATTGAATTCTTTAGTAAATAAGTAAAAAGTCACTTGAATATTAAAACGCTCTTTAATCAAATTCATGCACGTGCATCCGTATATAAAAATAATGTACTGTTGGCGTATTATATCCATTGTTCGTATGAAAAATCGTTTTGTTTCGTTTTTTTCATACAAACCTTTCTTTTCATCTGACGAGGGTGAAAACAAATTGATCGGTTGGTTGGTTGGATTTTATGGCATATCAACCTTTGTAGGTTATTTAATGCTAAATCCACATTAATACAAATAATAAGTTCTATTTAAAAAAATTCAGTTTAGCATGAGTACACTGTTTAATTTTCAAAACATTTCTATTTCAAACTATTCAATCTATTCAAACAGTTCTAATTCAAACAATTCAGTTTAGTAGAAGTATAGATTTTGTTTACGCACAGTTAAATGTTAAAAGAGTTCTATTTCAAACAATTCAGTTTAGCGTAAGTACAGTTTCAATGTCAAAAACAGTTCCATTTTAAACCATTCAGTTTAGCATAAGTACGTAGTTTAAATGTAAACACACAGTTTATTTGTCAAAAGCATTTCTATTTTAAGCTATTCAGTTTAGTCAAACAGTTTTAATTCAAACAAGTCGGTTTAGCATAAGTACGCAGTTTAGTTCTATTTAACCCATAGATAGGGCCCTTATCAGTTGCTACTACTCTGGGTTAGAGAGGACTTGGGACCGATAGCAATGATTGAGTACTTCGCATTTCTCAAAGCTCCAGCATCATTGGAACCTCACCATCAGATTGTTTAGTGTCATATACAGGACACCCATTGGGTGGGGAAGTCTTACCCCTCTGCAGAGGTGCAGTCGGTGTTTCTTCAGCCATAGCCGACTGGGCAATACAGAGTTAAATGTAAAAAATGGTTTTATTTCAGATAATTCAGTTTTTGCATAAGTACACAGTTTAGGTGTTAAAACAGTTCTATTTCGAGTAATTCACTTTAACATAAGAACGCTGTTCAAGTGTCAAAATACTTCTATTTTAAACAATTTAGCATTAATACGCAGTTTAAATGACCCCCCCCCACAGAAAACTCTCCAAACCACGGTTTAGTCCTACTTGACACATAGATATTGCCCTATCAGGAGCTACCACTCCGGGACAGAGTGGACCTGGAAGCGATGGCAATGAAGGGCTGCTCTGCATTCTTAAACCTCACCATCAGATTGTAAAGTGTCGTATCCAGAACACTCGTTGAGGGAATCTTAACCCCTCTGCAGAGGTGCAGTTGGTGTATTCTACGGTCCCAGCCCACTGGGCAATCATGTTATATATATATATATATAATTTATTAGTCTTTGTTTATTCTTCTTTTATATCTATCTGTATGTATTCTGATATATATACATATGTGTGTGTGTGTGTGTGTGATGAGTGTATTTCCTAGGTATAACACTTAAGTGCATCTGATGGTGAGGTTCCTGTGTGGCATCCATCTTCCCCTGACATGATTTCCAGGTCACTCTGACGCAGAGTAATAATACAAGTTCGGGTCTTATTGGGTCAACTAGATCTGTTTTTTTATTGGATAGGAATATGTGAAACCTTATAACCAGGCAAAAAGATCATTATTATTTAATAGATATTTTATGTTAGATGTGAGTACTTGAAACCATTTAACTATTTGCATTAAAAATAGTTGCTGGAAACTGAACTTGTTTACAAAGGATTATTATTGGTAGAAACTTGTTTGCAAATTATATCTGTTTGTTTGGGCTTTATGGTATATCAACCTTTGTAGGTTATTTCATGCCAAATCCTTTTTTATATGAATAAACAGTTCTATTTCAAACAATTCAGCTCAGCATAAGTACACAATTTATTTGTTTAAAACATATCTATTTCAAGCTATTCGGTTAAGTCAAACAGTTCTAATTCAAACAATTCAGTTTAATATAAGTATAGATTTTGTTTACACTCAGTAAATTGTCAAAACAGTTGTATTTCAAGCAAATCAGTTTAGCATAAGTACACTGTTTAGTTCTATTTGACCTATTGACAGGACCCTATAAGGTGTCACCTCTCCGGGCTAGAATAGACCTGGGAGCGATGGCAATGAAGAGGCGCTCCGCATTCTTCAAAGCTCCAGCATTACTGGAACCTCACCATCAGATTGTTTAGTGTCATATCTAGGACAGTCGTTGTAGGAGTCTTACCCCTCAGCAAAGGTGCAGTTGGTGTATTCTACAGCCCCAAGTGACAGGGCAAGCAAATTATAGTTATCAGAGAGGAATACTATGAACCATATAAATGTGTGCAAATAAATGATTATTAAGTAAAGTTGGCGACCGTAGTCGAGGGTGACTCGAAGGCTCCCTTTTCGATAGCTACAACAACAATGTGTAGGAGAGGGCGCTACTCTTTTCCCTGGGTTACTTTACTTTACCCTTGATCCTTACCTTATAATGCTGAGTAGCCCCAAGAGCCATTTTTTGAGTCTTTGATATGACTCGACCTGGGATTGAACCCAGATCTCCTGGGCCATGGGCAAACACTCAAACCATTATGCCAATAAATGGAAAGGAACATATAGATATAACTATGATTACTATTCAACATTTACGAATGAATCAAATTTTGGCATTAAATAATACAAGAAGAGTTGATATGCCGTCAAACAAGTAAACCACACCAAAGTATTACCCTGTCAATATGCACCCTGTTTTCCCGGCCAAAGACTTGTACCCTAAGAAACCGTTGTCATAGATATGACACTAAACTGTATTTGATGTGAGGCTTCAATTCTGGATCTATGTGGAGGGTGGAGTTCCCCTTCTCTATTATTACTCCCAGTTCCTCTCTCATCCAGAGTGAGGTATCCTCGTGGTGTAATGTTTAAAGCGATGGACTGCGGAATCGTAGTAAGCGAGTTCGTATTCCAGTCGCACTATTATGTTCACTTTCTGGCAAATACCCTTCGGAAAGGTATGAACCGCCTTATCCTCCTAGCTATGGGTTAAATAGTACCACTGCTGTTCTTCTAGGAGAATAGCTTTGGCATTAGATAACCTACAAAGGTTGATATGCCATTAAACAAAGAAACCAAACCAATCATCCGGAGTGATGGCATTTATTAGGGTCCCATCTATGGGTCAAATAGATTTGTTTGCAAATCATTCGTATACAATAGGACAATGAAAAGAAAAAAAAACTACTAAAAACAACGATAGAAACAAAGTACGGGGTGCCTTCAATAAGTTTCCAGACTTTTTTGTACAGGCATTTAAAATTGTCGTAGACTCTTGAAATTCACTATGTTATTGCTATATATCTTATGAGATGACTGACCAATTTTTATGATTTCAGGTTCCAATGAACAGCTACAGCAGGAATTGAAATACATCCGACTAAAGCCTGATTGTCATAGCTGGTGAATTTTAAAAATGCAATCTGGACGTGAGGACACTTTAGAAGAACGATATGCAATAAAATTCTGTTTTAAACTTGGAAAAATGCCACAGAAACATATGGAATGCTTCAGACTGCTTTTGGGGTATCTTGCATGAATCGAGCATCAGTTTTGAGTGGCATAAGAGATTCAAGGAAGGCAGGGAGTTTGTGAGGGTCAATGAGAGGCATGGGAAGGGTAAGGAAGTCAGAACACCAGAGTTGATTGGCCAAATAAAGAATTTCATGGATAAGGACCGTCGTGTGTCTATAGAGACAATAAGTGCACAGTTTGATGCCAGTGTAGGAACGGTACACACAATTATTCGCGAGGAACTGAAGATGCAGAAGATTTGCGCCAAGTTTGTCCCAAGGGAGCGCAGAGAAGATCAGAAAGAAAGACGTTATCACAACAGGGAGATGGTCAAGCTGATCAATTCAGATCCCGCTGTTCTTGATGCTCTGGTGACCTGCGATGAAAGCTGGATCTACTGCTATGACCCAAAAACCAAGTGACAGAGTTCCCAGTGGAAGTAGGCTGGCTCTGCCAGACCCATGAAGGCCAGACAGAGAAAATCCACCCACAAACTTTCGATGATCCCTTTTTTGACAGCACTGGCATGATCTACATGCACTGGGTTCCCACTAGACAGACAGTCAACAAGGAATACTATATTGAGGTTTTAAGGGAGTTCAGGAAGAGATTCCTTGGGAAGAGGCCAGCACTCTTCAAATCGGGTCAGTGGTATTTCCACCAGGACAATGCACCAGTCCACAACTCCATCCTTGTCACAGGCTATTTGAGCAAGATGGGCATCAAGACAGTTCGTCACCCTCTCTATAGTCCAGACCTTGCTCCCTGTGACTTTTGCTTATTCCCTAAGCTCAAGGAAAGACTTAGAGGCTGTCGTTATGAGACAATGAAAGAGGCTGTGACGGAAGTCATTGACACGCTCACACAAGAGGACTTCCATGGGGCCTTCCAGAAGTTCTTGTAATGGTACAAGTGTATGGCAACCGAGGAGATTACTTCGAAGGGGACTAGAGTTTCCTGTGTGTACTATCAGTAAAAGTGCCCATACGAAAAAAGTCTGGAAACTAATTGAAAGCACCTCGTAAATATGGCACGAATTCCTTACTCTCTAAGCATAAAATCCCTACCGATCTCTCTCTCTCTCTCTCTCTCTCTCTCTCTCTCTCTCTCTCTCTCTCTCTCTCTGTATATATAGGTGTGTGTGTGTGTGTGTGCGTATGTGTGTGTGTGTGTAACGGGCTACTTTATCATCATCATCATCATCATGGCGTGTTGACAGTACGAAGTTCTATGACTCTCTCTCGCCATCGAATCCTATTATCCATCGCACTTGGCAGATCTAGGTTACATCTTGTGTCCGTATAGATTTGATGTAAGAAAATGTTTGCTGGTCTACTAACACTAGCACGTTCAGTTAAAGATCTTCATAAGATAACGTCACTTAACTGGGTCGTCTTAATTGAATGGTTTGTGAGATGGGAGGCTACTGTTTTGTGGGGTGTTGCTTCTAGGATTTGTTCAAGACAACACTCAGCATTCCTTTGTTGTTCCCATCAAGCTTTTTCTCCATGCATTTTGTTAGTGTCTATGAGGTGCATCTATAAAATAGTATGGACACAGCTACTGCTTGAAAGAAATTCCGTTTTATTTTATCTCGTAGATTAGATTTCAATATGATCGATAGCGTTTTTAGCCTTCGCTGGGCGTATGTTGACATTATTTTCTGTAGATCAGATATTGCCCTCGAGGAATGTTAACGGGTCAACTAACTTTAGAGATCCGGCGCTTAGCGTACACATGGCTCCTTTTTGTATTTAATATAACGTATTAATTCTTGAACTTACAAAAATATGATGTTTAATTCATGTAAATGTCTATTGAAATTTGTTCACTTATTCTATATGCACTGAAATGATTTTAGATGTATTTATATAAGTAAAATACGAGCAGTGAGATGTAATTTCATCCTTGGACTCGTAGAAGCATATATATTGAAATATAAATACATATTTTATGCTCTAAGAGAAGTGATATGGAAAGGAATGTTTGTATGATGTTTGCATAAATTTTATCACGAATCATTATCCAACTCTGTTCTCGGCTGATTGACCTTCAACTTGATAGGTTTAAATATTTCGCATAGCTTAAAACGATCAACAAATTTTTGGCATTTTTGAAAATATTGTAGCAAATACAAGTTTTAACTAAATATCGTCATCTAGAAATCAAATTGGATAAGTGAATATGGCCAGAAGTAGATGATCAAAACACTAATCAACATATATATATATATATATATATATATATATATATATATATATATATATATATACGAGGATCATTAAATAAGTTTCCAGACGTTTTTCGTATGGGCACTTTTATTGATAGTACACACATGAAACTCTAGTCCACTTCGAAGTAATTTCCTCTGGCTGCAATACACTTGTTGTACCGTCCCAACAACTTCTGGAAGACCCCATGGAAGTCCTCTTGTGTGGGCGTGTCAGTGACCTTCGTCACAGCTTCTTTCATCTCAATTGTCTCATAACGACAGCCTCTGAGCTTAGGGAATAAGCAAAAATTACAGGGAGCAAGGTCTAGACTAAAGGGAGGGTGAAGAACTGTCTTGATGCCATTTTGGTCAAATAGTCTGTAACAAAGATGGAGTTATAGACTGGTGCATTGTTCTGATGGAAATGCCACTGACCCGATTTGAAGAGTGCTGGCCTCTTCCCGAGGAATCTCTTCTTGAACTCACTTAAAACCTCAACATAATATTCCTTGTTGACTGTCTGTCTAGTGGGAACCCAGTGCATGTAGATCATACCAGTGCTATCAAAAAAAGGGATCATCAAAAGTTTGTGGGTGGATTTGCTCTGTCTGGCCTTCATGGGTCTGGCAGAGCCAGCTTACTTCCACTGGGAACTCTGTCTCTTGGTCTCTGGGTCATAGCAGTAGATCCAGCTTTCATTGCATGGCATTTTTTCCAAGTTTAAAACAGAATTTTATGGCATATCGCTCTTCTAAAATCCAGATTGCATTTTTGAAATTCACCAGCTGTGACAATCAGGATTTAGTAGGGTATATTCCAATTGCTGCTGTAGCTGTTCATTTAAACCTGAAATCATAAAAATAGGTCAGTCATTTCATAAGATGTATAGCAATAAGATACTCAATTTTCAAGAGTCTACGACAATTTTAAATGCCTCTACAAAAAAGTCTGGAAACTTATTGAATTCACCATATATATATATATATATATATATATATATATATATATATATATATATATAGGGCGCTTAGTGTAGATGTTAAAGACTAGGATTAGAAGATGGAAAATCAATCTGTTAGGAAAAAGGGATCTACGATGATTGTAAAGTATTTTGAGTAAAGAGAATCGAACTCCCAATGTTACAACAAGCAAAAAGGAAACTAGCTTTGACCATAGTCCCGGAGACCTGAACCTGTTTTTAATATCTTTAATGTCTCTTTGTCTAAAGCTGGATTTGCTTGTTATATAAGATCTCATGAAAGCAACCAATTGCGGGCTGATTCAACAGCTTACAGTTATTCGTATCCAATAAAGTATGTAGGTCTGAAGCAGGTCTGCGAAACCATATGCGAGTTCACCGGGTTAATCTTAACGCTTAAGACAATTATTTAAAGGTGAAATTGGCCTGAGGAGTCGCACATGTTTCCGCGGGTGCTTTTTCCTGGATGGAAGAGATATTCTTCCGTAAGGAAGGGACATTCACATTATATATATATATATATATATATATATATATATATATACTATTTTTGCCCCCTCCTAGTTTTCCAGGGACTCATCTTGCGTTCGCACAGGGTGAGTCGGAAACTGTCTACCAGATATCAGGAGGGTGCTTTTCTCCGGGAAGACCAGCTTAGTAGTTTACCGCTTGGCCCCTGAATCGTCCTTAAAGGGAATGCCGAGGGTATCAAGCATTTTCTGTGATGGCCACGTATGAGCGTCGATTTGAGCGTGGTCCCAACATTGAAATAATATTGTATCAAGCCTAGTAGGGATGGATGAATCCCATATATATATATATATATATATATATAGAGAGAGAGAGAGAGAGAGATGGTGGGCTTTCTTTTCGTTTCAAAATTTTTACTTTAAATGATTGGTTGGTTGTTTTGTTTCACGACGCATCAAACATTTTGTGTCATTTAAGGCCGAAGTAAGTCATTTTGATCAGTTTAAACAATTCAGTTTAGCAAAATTATAGTTTTTGTTTCCACACAGTTAAATTCCAAAACAGTTCTATTTTTAAAAAATTCAGTTTATAATAAGTACACAGTTTAAATGTCAAAGCAGCTCTATTTCAAGCAATTAAGTTTAGCATATCTACATAGTTTAGTTCTATTTTACCCATAGATAGGACCTTATCAGGTGCTACCACTCTGCGCCAGAGTGGACCTGGGAGCGATGGGAATAAAGAGGTACACCGCATTCTCCAAAACTCCAGCATTACTGGAACCTCACCATCAGATTGTTTAGTGTCATATCAGAACACTCGTTGGGTGGGGGTCTCACTTCTCCGCAGAGAAGCAGTCAGTGAATTCTATTGTCCCAGTAGACTGGGCAAGACTTTAAACGAAAACCTATGCCTAACTAATTAACCTATAATAAAATGATCTCATCAAGACTGATTTTTAAAGGTCTAGACATTTTTCGAGCAAGTCCGTTCTAAATCTCTATAATGTTTATCGACATTTCATTCCGAAAAGTTGGATTTGCGCAAGTCCAGCATTCGTTACCCTCACTAGACCAAGCTTCTTGCGACTTTTTTTGTTTCCTAAAATCTTTGAGGACGTGGAAGGAAAAGAAAACGGTGAAGTTTCACGGCACATCAAAAGAGAATTACTTTGACCAATAGAAAACTTGTTGGAAAAAGTTTGTTGAATAGCAAGGAAAAAAGCAAGGAAACTATTTAGATAATTCGTATTTACTTCATTGTTTGTTTGTTTGTTTTTTCTATCTCAAAAATGTAACTTTTGTTTTGATATTTCTAGCACAATATAATATTATTTAACTCTTTTGAGAGTCTTTCACATCAGAGTTAGCTGATGATTTCTCATTGAAGTTTATCAATGGTTTCTCATTGACGTCTTCTCATTGAAGTCTTTTCAATGAAGTCTTCTCAAGCCTCCAGGATTTTTCACAGTATTCTAGTGGATCTTAATTATGCTGTAGGCTGGATGGTCTCCACTTGTCCTCTTATTTCCCTGACTTCCTGTCCTTTTACTAATCTTTTGGGGGATTGTTTTAAGTGCACCAATTACAAATTGTATCACCGTCACCTTCATGTTCCATAGTTTGTTTGTTTTGTTGTTTTAGTTCTCTAGCAAGATCTGGATATTTATCTCTCCTTTTGCTTTCTTTTGATTTTATTCTGTGGTCATCCGAGACAGCGAAGTGCACTATTCGACGGTTGCTCTTCTTTTTTTTTTTTTTTTTTGTTGACTATCACTAGGTCTGATCGTTTGTATCTAAAAATCCCAGAGAAGTTTGTGCGTCTCATTCTCCAGGATGGGTTCCAGATTGTACATATACCATTTGTTTGTATGGTCTGATTTCAATTTCTTGTACAATTTCCAGAGGATCACCTTCTCCACCCAGTCATGTTTACTCTTATACTCTTTTTGCGTTTATATGCTACATTCACTTATTAAATGACTGATTGTTTAATCTCTATCACTACATTTGCTATTTTGTTGCGTCTTTTCTATTTTTTCTTTAACATAGTTTGTTCTGATGGCGTTGTTTTCTGTTGCCGTAAGAAGAGATTTAGTTTCTCTCTTAAGGTTTCCTTTTCGTAACCATATCCAAGTATTCTCGTGAGAGATTTTGCTTGTTTGTCACCTCAGATATCTATACAATTGTTTTTCTTCCCGTTTTTGTTTTCTAGTTATTCTTGTTCTGTTGATTCTTCTGTTGTTTGTGCTGTTTCTGGTCACTGGATTATCATTTTTATTCTTTGCGAGTTCTTCTCACCAGTTTTAGCTGATAGTCTTTCACTGTAGTTTGATTGACAGCAAGTCTCTTCAGGTCAACAGGACTCTTCTCAGTATTCTGTCCGATCTTAATAATGCTTTGATTTGAATAGTCTTTGCTCGTCACCCGATTTCCAATTCTTCAAGCATCTTTAATAAGCCTTTGGGGATCGTTCCGAGCGCACCAATTACAATTGGTATCACCCTCATTTTAATGTTCCATAAATTTTTTAGTTCTCTAGCAAGATCTACGTACTTCTCTCCCTTTTCGTTTTCTTTAATTTTTATTCTGTGGTTCGTCGGGATCGCAAAGCTTACTATTTAACAGGTTCTCTTTTTTATTGTTGTTAGCTATCACAAGGTCGAGTCGTCTGGCCGAGATAAGATGATCTGTTTATATTTCAAAATCTCAGAGAAGTTTGTGCGTCTCCTTTTCCAGGACGGGTTCTGGTTTGTGCAAGTACCGTTTGGTAATATGGTCAAATTATTATTATTAATAAAAAAATTAAATAACGTCTTGTGGTAGTTCACTATCGAAATCTAGTTGAAAAGGATTTTGATTAGAAATCAAAACGAAACTATTAAAAATAAATAGTGAACGAGTAAAACAATTCGGCGTATAATTAATAAGAAAAAATACAAGAATCGTGTCAAATCTGAAGCTGGTGTATCTTCGGTTATATTTACGGGTTGGGATAAAAACCATATTGGTGAAACTTAAGATCAAATCGTATTTATGAACACATCCGAGATTTCAAAATCAGTGATGACAAAAACCCGTTCGTAAAACATAATTTAAAAACGAAACATAGTTTTGATTTTTACAATCCTAAAATTTTAGTAATAAACAACACAGAGTGTTGAATCTAGCATTATTTCTAATTATTGTACTATCAAATAAAGGCCTGATTTTTTCTACTTATTTAGTTAAATAGCTTGATTATCCATTCTTTAAATTGTTTTTATTCATCAATTAAAAAATTTTACTTACTTTCGATAGTTTTGATGTGATTTCGGACCTAAATATTTTCTAAACTCGCTTTTGATTGCAAACAATATATACATATATATATACTTTAGCTACAAACATTTCCGGGTGACCTAGACGTCAAGGTGAGATACCACATCTTTTTAAATATCTATCTGACAGAAATAGATACATATTAACAACTTAGATTCTACATTTTTAACATCAAATTAGACAGAAACGAACTCATATCAACAACTCAACTCGAACTCACTTTCTATGGACGACATCACATTAGATTCGCTTTTATTATCATCACCGGACGAAGAGGTAAAGTTTCCTCGAAATATCACGAAAAAACACATTCATTTTTTTATGCTTCCGTTCCACCAGCAATAAATTAAGTTCATTATCTTTTTCAAAGTTTTCTTTGACACTTTTAACATATATATATATATATATATATATATACATGGAGAGAGAGAGAGAGAGACAATAATGGATCCAAATCAAAGTATAAGAAGGTATTATTCATGCGCTCATGAATCTTGTGGTACAATATTATATTGTCCTCATCCTTCGGCCTTCTTCCACTGTTTCAAGCTGAACTCGGGAGCCCACGCAGAACTTCGATCTTAACCTTTTAATTAATCTACTGGAGTAGATTAATCTAGTTCCATTAACCATAACCAACCACAAGTGTTTAGCTATAGTAAGCATTCCTTGTTATTTACCAATAGTTGGGATTGAACCAGCAACCTCCCGATGATTTCCCTCAAAAGCACTTTTTAACGAAACACCTACATCCTTTATGCCATGGGTCCTGCTGGAGATTTCATAGTCAATTTTTGGGTCATATAACCCTAATGTCTTCATTCAATTATCTTTCGGTTGAATCAGCTCTGATGATTTCCAAGGAGAAATATTAGACTAATGGGTAGAGAGTTCTCCAATGGCCTGGAGACCGGGGTTCAAACACAGGTCGAGTCATACCAAAGACTCAAAAAATGCTACTTGATACCTCCTCGCTTAACACTCTGCATTATAAGATACGGATCAGGGGTAAAGTGGAACAATCCAGGGAATGAATTAGGGCCCTCCCCTACACATTGGTGTTGTAGCCAATTTCGTGTATAATTTTTTTGAAGGGGTATTTTTTTTTAATCCTCCTGTATTTGAAGATTTTCAAGGTTAAAATTGAAGGAGAGATTTTAATAAAAATTGGTAAACATTACTAAAGATGTTTGCAAAAGGTAATGAACGGGTTCAAACCTGCATCTAGGTTGAAGGAAATCAATTTCAACGTCTTTTGTAAAGTTGAAATGTTTGTGTAATTGGTATGTTTTTGACAATTTGGAAACCGAAAATAGTTTAAATATACAAGTTGTCAAAAAGACGTTTTCATCTCTAAAACATTGTAATCTATCAATATGAAGAGAAAGAAAGTAAGACACACACACACACACACACACACACACACACACACACATATATATATATATATATATATACGGGTTTTTAAAAGTACATCACCTGACAATCGATTTCGTGAATTGTTTAATCTTTCAATCTCTTTCAATAGTCTAATATTTTGGTAATATGTATGTATGTATGTATGTATGTATGTGTGCGTGTGTGTGCGTGTGTGTGTGTGTGTGTGTGTGTGTGCCCTTATAACAAATTCCTTTGTAGAAATAGAAATCAAAGTAACAGTAAAAACCTACCACACCTAAATTTCGTGATCAACACACAGACACAGACATACAGACAGACAGACACACACACACACACACACACACATATATATATATATATATATATATATATATATATATATATATATATATATATAATGAATTCTCCAGTCGGTCTCTGTGCATGAATTCCATACAGCTCTCGTCAGGTTTTATGTGCCTCATATTTCAAACCAGCCACATATACATGGAAATCAACAAATAATGCATGCAAGAGAGTCATCAAATATAATAGATGGCCTAACCAATCTACCTTTCATTTCCATTCTCAATTCTTTGAGATGCTTGGGATAATTTTTGTCAAATTTCTTGATGGTTTTGAATCATTCTGCTCTCTAAACCTCATGAAATGAAGCAATTTGCTTGAATATATGAGCAGGTGTACCCTGAGCTATCAGTTTGGTTTTTTAACTTATCCCTTTTCCTGAGATATGGTCGTCCAATATTTCTCTTATCTTCATGAATTTTATCACAGATGTGAATCTTTGTAACTCTCATTGGGATGACATGTCCAACCCATTTCTAATATGATTGCAAGAAAGAGTCTGTCTCCAATATATGTTGCAAAGAGATCATATTTTGAGATTCTGTCTTATTTTGCATATCCACAAATCAAGCTAAGAAAACTCTTGTAAATGCATCGAGCAAGTCAATCTGTGTTTGATACGGTGTCCAGGATCCCGATGCATATAGGAAAGCCTTGTACGACGGTTTTGTGGACTGTAATCTTTGTCTCAGGTTTTTGCTCCTTTCATTCTAAAGATGATGAAGTTTTCCAAAATTGCTGGTAGTTTGAACTATTCGGTTGACTATCTTGACATCTACAGAAGCAAATGCTCTTCATCTAGCTGCCCAATAGAGGTGTTTGGAAAATGGTGAACCAGTTACTGTTGTTTTACACCCCTTATTTGATTATGGGTGGGAATTGGCTAATGGATAACTACCGTTTTTTTTAAATACTGATAGTAAGACCGAAAACTTTGCTCACATGAAAAAAAAACGATTGACGACATCTTGTGCCCTGTCGATTAATGTAGTAACGAAATCTATGACATTTGCGAATGAGAAGTAGCTAAAAATGCTTCTTTTAACTTTAAATCTTTGATGATTAAAGAGAGCACCACGATTTCTGAATTAGAACTCTACACCTGCAAATAAAAGCTCACCGAAAGCATTATGCAGTACGAAAGATTGTTTGTCCGTTTGGGTTTTATAGCATATTAACCCATTAAGGCCATTTAATGCCAAATCCATTTTAATACAAATAAACAGTTTTATTTCAAACAATTCAGTTTAGCATGAGTACACAGTTTAATTGTCAAAAACATTTCCATTTTAAGCAATTCAGTTTAGCCAAACAGTTCTAATTCAAACAATTCAGTTTAGTATATGTATAGTTTTTGTTTACACATATTTAAATCTCAAAACAGTTCTATTTCAAACAATTCAGTTTAACGTAAGTACAGCTTCAATGTCAAAAACAGTTCTACTTCAAACAATCCAATTTGGCATACAAAAACAGTTCTATTTCAAACAAAGCAGTTTTCACATAAGTAGGTAGTTTAAATGTCAAAAGAATACTATTTCAAGCAATTCAGTTTGGCATTAGTACACAGTTTAATTCTATTTAACCCATAGATAGGACCCTTATCAGATGCTACCACTCCGGGACAGAGTGGACTTGGTACTGATGGCAATGAATAGGTACGCCACATTCCCCAAAGCTCCAGCATTCTATATACTTGCAGTCGATGTATTGTACAGCCCCAGCCAACTTAGGGAGAACAAACATAACCCAGACCCAGATACAACCTTGTTTTGTACCATTACAGACAAGGAAAATATCTGAAAAGTCGCCACCCAATTTAACAGTACCTTTCATTCCCTGGTGGAATGAGACGATGGCATTAAGCATTTTGTCAGGAATGCCAAGTTTCTTCAGTAGTTTCCAAAGAGCGTCTCTGTTAATTGTATCGTAGGTCATGGTCATATCAAGTAAAATTTGCTTATCTTTATGGGACTTTTTCTGCAACCTGACGCGAAGAGAAGGTGATGCTTATGGTACCACGATTTGATCAAAAACCTCATTGTAACTCTGGCTAACCATTATCAATGACATGCTTTATGATGCTGTTAGAAAATAAGACTAATGAACATTTCTTTATATATATATATATATATATATATATATATTAAAATTAATAGGTCCACAAAGACATTTAGATTTTTCTAATTATTTATTTGTCCTTTACATATGTTTCTTTGGACCAACAGCAAAGAAAAAGATTATTTATATATATATATATATATATATATATATATATATATATATGTGTGTGTGTGTGTGTGTGTGTGTGTGTGCTTTTATTAACAAATATTAATTAGAAACGTTGTTGTTACTTAATGATTTGTAGGTAGCAGTGAACAAAATGAAGGATAAACGCTTTTAATTCATATTTGCTTTTAATTCAACTCAATCTTTGTGAGAGTGAGCACTTCTTCTGCAGGCCATTAATGACTGATAACAAAGTGAAATAAGTGTGTGCGTGTGTGTGTGTGTGTGTGTGTGTGTGTGTGTGTGTGTGTGTGTGTGTGTGTGTGTGTGTGTATATATATATATATATGTATATATACTGCTAGGCCATTGGCCAAATGAGTAGAGTGTTTGCCAATGGTCCAGGAGACTTGGGTCCAATCCCATGGTCGAGTCATACAAAAGACTCAAAAAATGGTACTTGATGCCGCCTTGCTTAACAGTCAGCATTATAAGGTAAGGATCAAGGGTAACGTGGAGCAATCCAGGGAAAGGAGTAGCGCCCTCCTCTACACCTCGGTGTAGTAGCTTGTGAAAAGAGAGCCTCCGGGTCACTCTCGACTAAGCTCACCAACTTTACTTTATATATCTATATATATAGCCTTTGAGATTCCGCAAGCTCGATCGACTTTTTCGAGTAAAAACTGATTCGGGCGATTAAAGTTATTCTTCTAGTCGCTTGGCAGTCGAACAAAAATAGCAATGAAACGTGTCTCTTCAATTACAGAAAAAGAAAAACTGATTCTTTTTACAACCCAAAAGTATACCATTGAAGATTTACAAGTCACTTAGAATGACCTACAATGTCAATTGTGAACTCTTTGGTCTTTTGGCGGGCGCCTGACGACTGTCGAAATGTCTGGTCATAGAAAAGAGAATAACATCCCCAAAATATACCGCAATCATTAAAAGAAGATCTGAAAAATGAAATTTAGAATGACCAGCCTCCCTCTCTCTCTCTCTCTCTCTCTCTCTCTTGGATGTCCAGTCATTGTAAACATTCGTATAATTAACGCTTACACAGAGGAGCCAAAATGTCTCTGTTGTCCAGATTGAAATTCAGTTGGAAAAAAATATCCTTGACTCAACGTCTTTATTCGCTCCCCGCTTATGAAACGTAAAAACAAACATTTGAAAGAAAGAAAAAAAGCGCATACTTCTGTCACATCGGAAAACAAATTATACAAGTAGTATTTTTTCAGTGGATATATAGCTTTTGTACAATCAGGAAACCGCTTCAGAGCTGATCTAGCAAGTCGGATTTCTTCCGGTACGCCTTGGAACTATTGCTTGTGGCCACTTATTGTACTGCGTACACACAAGAATGCCTGGAATTGTAAAATCATTGACTATTATTGACTGAAAATAGAGTCGGTCGAGTAAAATGATTTTGAGACGAGTAAATTTTCCCTTACTCTTGTCCGCTGACCGAGTGATTTCATTTTCAAATTTCAATGCCTATATATATATATATATATATATATATATATATATATATATATATATATATATATACATTAGGTATTTTGTTAGCAAGTCATTGTTCAAATAGGCTTTGTTATAGACCACGGAATATTTTTCATTATCTTCGTGTGTTGGCGTTCAAGTCTTCTTGTTTCTTTTCATATGTTGGGACCAAGATGGTGGAGAAAGTGTCCCAAATATTTTACCCAAGCGCTTTCAACCAAGTCTCTCGTCATCCTCAAGGGAATTATTTGTTTTAGTGTTTGTTTGGTGTGAGGTTTACTATTTGGAAGGTGTTTTAGACTGTGTAGCAATATCAAAATATTTCAATTATAAAAAAGAACAAAGTAGGATGAAAACTAACAACTCAATTCAACATATCAGCAAATTGATTCAATAATATATCAACCCTTGATGCCAAATCCTCTTTATGCATATATTATATGATTTTTAAGTGAATATTTCATAGGTGACATTTAATTAAAGAAACCAGAGCTTATTTATTTGCACGCTGTTAAATGGTTTCAAGTATAGCTATTTATTGTTTGCACACAGTTAAATGGGTTCAAGTTTCGTCAATGATTAAACAGTTCTGTTCGATCTATAAATGAGACTTTAGCAGGTACTACCACTCCAGGTCACAGAGGACTTGGAAGTAATGGCGATGAAGTGGTTCTCTATATTCTCTGAAAAATCTGGATGGAAATCTCACTATCAGATGGTTTATTGTCATGTCCTGGGCACACATAGAGATTGGGTTTACACCTCTGCAGTAATACAGTCAACGTATTCCAGCTGACTGAGCTGTCAGTTCGACTGACTTCAGTTGGGTCGAGATTAGCTCACCTGAAGATCGGCCACTTGAAACTCTTTATTACGAAATTTTACCTTGTTTTATTATATATATATATAATTTTAGTATACCTGTATACATGTACAATGCTAGATAGATAAATAGATAGATAGATAGATAGATCATGAAGCTTATATATATATATATATATATATATATATATGTGTGTGTGTGTGTGTGTGTGTGTGTGTGTGTGTGTGTGTGTGTGCTTAACTACGGACAGACAGTCTGTCAGCTGAGACATTCTGCACGTTTATATCTTGAAATCATACGTGGACATTAAATGAATTTTTTAAATACTTATATCTATTACGCTTACCCCTACAAAAATGTACTTATCTTCCTATTGTTTTGTTTGTTTTTTGTGCTTTTTTTTTCATTGCTTTTATACTATCCTCTTTACCTTGATATATTTATACGTGCGTGTGTACGTGTTTTTATGACTTGATCGTAGTTAGTTATTTGAAGCGATGTTTCTTTTCGTTTAATAGAAGAGAGAAAGATGGAACGAAAAAAAAAAGACGTCTTAATGCATGCATGAATAATCTTCGTGGGGTCTCTGTTCTGTTGTTTGCACATGGCCCCAGTCCCCGGCAAGGAAGGTAGATAGATAGATAGATATTATATATATATATATATATATATATATATATATATATATATATATATATATATATCCAGTGTCTGTCTGTATTAGAACATTTATCTCCGTGTCCCAGCGCGTGTAGCCCTTTCTTATCTCTTCCTTGAAATATTAGATGGCTAATAGCAAAATTGACTTAGTCGTCCGCAATTTTCGGGAATTACTTAATCGTTGTAATGTGTACAAAGCAAGGATATTTTTGAAAGTATCTATGTCATATCTGAGTTAGCTCTCCTACATTTGTAAGAGGCCCGTGAGCAAGTACTCACTAATTCCTAATGTTATTAATAATGTTCGTAATATGTAAGCTAAACAGATTCTACGGACGTCAATAGCTCTAATGAAAGTAAATTGTTTCTCACTTTAAAAAAAAGGAAAGACACAGACGATATCCCACAGAAACTACTGCTGATGCAGATTACACAGATGATCAAGAACTTCTTGCAAATACATCTGCTTAAGCTGAATCTCTGCTGCCTAGTGGCCTGGTCAGCTGGGACTGTTGACTATACCAACTGCTTCTCTGCTGAGGGATAGTACCTCCCCCAACAAGTGTCCTAGATATGACACTAAGCAATTTGATGGTGAAATTCCAGTAATGCTGGAGCTTTGTGGAATGTGGAGTACTCTTTCTTGCCATCACTCCTGGGTCCACTCTGGCCCGGAGTGGTAGCACCTGGTAGGGTCCTATCAATGGGTCAAATAAAACTGTTTGACATCTAAACTGCCTATTTATGCTGAACTGAATCGTATGAATTTCCCAGTCGGCTGGAGCTGTAGAATACACCGACTGCTTTTCTGCAGAGGAAGGTAAGACCCCTCCCCGAACGAATGTTCTGGATATCACACTTAGCAATTTAATGGAGAGGTTCCAATAAGGCTAGAACTTTGGGGAATGTAGAGTACCCCATCATTTCCATAACCCCTAGGTCCACTCAGGCCCGGAGTGATAGCACCTGATAGGGTCCTATCTATGAATCAAATAGAAATAAACAGCGTAATTATGCTAAAATGAATTATTTGAAGTAGATCTGTTTATGTGTATAAAAAGGGATTTGGCATTAAATAACCTACAAAGGTTGATACGCCATAAAACTCAAACAAATAAATAAGCAAACAAATAATTGTTAGAAATAGAACTGTTTAATCATTTCACTTCATGTGTAAATAAATGATTGATGTTTAATTGAATTGTTAGTGATAAATAGCAATACTTGGAACCATTGAACTGTGGCCAAATAAAAGTTTAATAGTAAATTGAATAAAAAACATTTATCTGTCTGAAAAAAAAAAAGGAGCACAGACTCGTTTTAAAATGTTATCTACAACATGTGTTTTGAAATCATCAATTTGATATGTATCTATAAAAAGGATGTGGCGTTAAATAACCCACAATGGCTGATATGCCATGAAGCCAAATAAACAAAAATGCTGCGTAGCCTGGAACAGACAGCAAGGGGCATTGGTCTTCGTGTATTTTAATCAGATATTGCCATCTCCTCATTAAATGGCAATCTCCTCAAACCAGTCGGCCAGTTCGTATACCTCGGTAGCAGTATCTCATCTACTAAAATCAGAGTCAACATACACATAGATAGGCATGAACTATTATTGATAGCTTAACGACCATATGGAAATCGGATCTCTCTGATAAAATAAACCGAGAATACTTCCAAGTGGTAGCCGTGAGAGTACAACTGTATGGTTGCACCACATTAAAGAAATTTTTGAAGAAAAAGCTTGATGTGAATTACTCAAGGGTGCTACCTACTGTTTTGAACATATACTCGAAGCAGCACCACAGAAAAAAACAGTTGTCCAGCCACTTACCTCCTATCTCACAAACCATCAAATTAAGACAAGGAAGACATGCTAGGAACCTCTACTGAAGTTAGAACCAACTCGTAAGTAACGTTAGACGCACAGCTCAATTGTTTTAAGTATTAACCCTAATAGTTCTATTTAATATTGATTATTTGTTTGCACATATTTAAATTATTAAACAGTTCTATTTAAACCACAGATGAGAACATCACAGATACGACCACTCTGCATTAGAGCGAACCTAACGTGTAATGAATAAAGTGGTACTCCAAAGTCTAGAAAAGGAGCCTCACCCTCAGATGCAGTTTATTTTCTTACCTAAGAAACTATTTTTCTGGAGGTGATACTTAGCCTTCTGCCTGAGATACTGTCAGTGTATCAACCTTCGTGGGTTATTTAATTCCAGTCATCCTCATAGAAGATTAGTAGTGGTACTATTCAACTAATAGCTGGGAAAATAAGGGGGTTCACACTTTTTCTCAAGGGTATTAGTTCGAAAGTGAACGTAAAGCACAGTTGGAATTCGAAATCGCTTCCAACGATGTCGCAGTCCAGCACGTTAGCTACACTGCGAGTACTTCCTCGCGATCCACTTCGCTGACGTAATGGTTATCCACACAGAAACTATAAGTGAAACAAGTTAAATCTCTTGCTGGAATCTTGTTTATTTACTTCGATGTCTTTTGTAAAAGCATGAATCCAACATTCCCTGTGCTTTATTCCTAACTTACTAAAAAAAAAAAGAAGCTTGTAACAAGTATGCTACGATTGTTACCAAGATTGAACTCACGTCGGGAAGTTACTTCCCCACCCTTTAGACTGCTACTTTTTATTTCCAAATCATTGACGTTAGAACAGACGTCATTAGGTAACTCCCACTTGCACTAGAGAATCAGCGTAGTAACCTGACGACTTCCGGAACGATGAGACCAATCAGTCCTAAGTGACTTTTACTTTTTGATTGTTTTCCTATTTTTTTATCCCGTTTTTATTTTGTTTTGTTTTGTTTTTTAAAATTCTTTTCCCCCCTTTTCGCCATTTAAACTTCTCATATTACAGTCTTGGTCATAAATTTACGCACAGCTTCCAAGTATTTTCACATTAAGTATTTTGGGGAACATCATGAGTCATTTTCACTAGAGAACAAACTTTATCATTTTCACCACATTATAGACTCGGTCCTCCACCAAGATCAGGGTGCGACACAAGGTCAATTTTTAAGCGGAGTTAGGCTGGTTTCAGTTGAGATCTTTATTTCTCTTAGAGTGGTTGCCACACCGAGGTAAAAAAAAGCCCAGACAACGCTACTATTTAGTCATAGCTTTTTGGGGAAGAAGAGCATTTTGGATTAAGAGATTTCACAAAGGTATTAGTATTTCCAACGTCGATTTGGTCGAGCAATATTGAATGAGAACAGCATTAAACTCAGTGTCGTACAGCCTAGTCAGCTTGGGCTATAGAATATACCAATTACATCTCTGCAGAGGGGTAACCCCCCCCATGAGAGCCCAGTCGTCTGGGGCTGTAGAATACAACTGCATCTCTGCAGAGGGGTAAAACTCCCAAACAAGTGTCCTGGATATAATACTAAACAATCTGATGGTGAGGTTCCCGTAATGCTGAAGCTTTGGGGAATGCGAAGTAACCTTTTATTGCCATCGTTCCCAGGTCTACTCTGGCCCGGAATGATAGCGCCTGATAGGGCCCAATCTATGGGTTGAACAGAAAGAACTGCATACTTATACTAAACTGAATTGTTTGAACCAGAACTGTCTGACTAAACTGAATAGCTCGAAATAGAAAGGTTTTTGACAATCAAACCGTACTTACATTTAAACTGCGTGCTTATGCTAAACTGAATTGTTTGAAATGGAACCGTTTTTGATATTGAAACTGTACTTACACTAAACTGAATTGTATGATATAGAACTGTATTGACATTTAACAGTGTGTAAACAAAATCTGTACTTATACTAAAGTGAATTGTTTGAATTAGAACTGCTTGACTAAACTGAATAGCTTGAAATAGAAATGTTTTTCACAACTAAATTGTTCTTACATTTAAACTGCGTACTTATGCTAAACTAAATCGTTTGAAATAGAACTATTTTCACAAAAATGCATTTGTCGTTAAATAACCTACAAAGGTTGATATGCCATAAAACCCAAACAACCAACCAAATCAACAAATATATATATATATATATATATATATACTTTAAGAAAAACAACGAAACCGGTCACATATATATATATATATATATATATATATAGAGAGAGAGAGAGAGAGAGAGAGAGAAGCAGTCGGTGTATTCTATAGCCCCAGCCGACTGGGCAATATATTTGTTGATTAGTCACTTGGTCGGTGTTTAATGGCATACAAACAGCTTGTGTGTTATTCAATGTAAAATCGTGTTCATATTCACATGTAATTTGTAAGTGAATAGTTTATTGATAACTCTTTAAACGAATTATTAGAGCTCTTTGTAAGCTAACAGTTAAACGATTTCAAATATTTCTATCTAGCACTAATAATTCTGTTTATCAAGTATTCCTAACACAAATTATTTGCACACAGCTGTAAGATTTAAACTAATAATAATTATCATATGTAAATGATTGAACAGTACTTTTTGACCCATAGATGGGACCCTAACAGATACTACCAATCCAGTTCAGAGTGGACATAGGATTAATGACAATGAAGAGATATTACACATTCCCCAACGCTCCAGAATTGGAGCTTCACTATCAGATGTTGTTTGGTGCAATGTGCAGGGAACTTGTTAGGAGCCTTAGTTCTATGCATCGGTGCAGTCAGCGTATTCTACAGCGCCTGCTGATAGGGCGGTTATATATCAAGGGAAATGGAAATGAATCCGACACTATGTAAATATAGAAAGATGAAAAAAAGGTATTCAAATCACTGGATGAGTTTGGTTATTGGTGAATAATTTACCCTGTAAACTGTTTCAGTTTTTATTTTAGATCATCATCAGAGGAATGTTGATATGTTATGTCTTATTTTCTGAATTATATATAATTTTTTGATGTAAATGAAAATTAGATATAATTCAATATAATACAATATAAGTGAAAAATTAATATAATTCAGAAGATACAAGATTGCATGTTAATATTGGATGGTTTACTATAAAAGCTGAAATGTTTTACTTTAGCTGGTAATTCAAATATGAACAAACTCATTCTCTGAGTACCTTGTCTTTTCATATTTCAACATTCACCACACACAGGCACACGTATATATATATATATATATATATATATATATATATATATATATATACTGCACTCTCACACCGATATCGAGGTATAAGAGCCCAAGTGTTCAGTTGAAGATATGAACTGTTGGACAATCTACACAGGTAATTTGTTTATAGTGATGAAGATTTCTGAAAAGCCGGACAAATTTCTTGGATAAGCTGAAAACAGAAGTTTGGTTTGTTTTGGTTTTATGGTATATCAACCATTTTTGGTTATTTAATGACAAATTTTATTTTACATATATATTAAATATATGATTTGTAAACACATTTTGTAGAAGCACGCAGTTAAATGATCAAAAAGTTCTATTTCTAACAATTCAATTTGCAATAAGTCAACAAAAGTAAATGGTTTCAAGTATTGTTATGTATCACTAACAATTCAATTAGACATAAGTCATTTGTTTAGCACAGTTAAATGATCAAATTGTTCTATTTCAAACAATTCAATTTAGCATAAGTTATTTGTTTGCACACAGTATAAACAGTTCTATTTGACCCATAGATAGGAGCCTATCAGGTGCTACCACTCCGGACCAGAAGAGACCTGGGATTCATAGCAATGAAAGAGTACTTTCCAAAAGCTTCAGCATTCCTGAAGTCTCACCATCAGATTGTTTAATGTCATATCCGGGAATCTTTTAGTTGGTTTCTTACTCCTCTGCAGAGATGCGATCAGTATATTCTACAGCCATAGCCAATTGGGATTGATAAGAATGGCGCATTGATGTGCCACGGATTCTCTCAAACAACACTCCTCAGATTTTGAATTTCAGTATTTTTCCTTCTCCGAGACCGGTTTCCCTTCCAGAGCAAGAGAGTTTAATCTACCTAAGTATTTACCTATAACTGGGGTTTATATGCATATATATATATATTTATATATATATATGTATGTGTGTGTGTGCACGAGTAACATTTGACACAATGTTCGTTTCTAACTCAGAGTTTTCCTTTTACTAAAGTGGTTGCCATACCAGGTTTAAAGAGTCCAGGCTGGCCTACTATTCATTTTTAGGTGAAGGTGACTATTTCAATGCATACCTAAGGTATATGTGCTATGTGAAATTGAAACCATTCCGTCCAGAATTCGAACTCGGGTCGTCGTGCATATTTCCAACGACGATTGCCATTACACCACGAAAGCCTCATGCATACATTCATGTGCATTCAATAAGTTCCCAGACTTTTTTGTACAGGCATTTAAAATTGTCGTAGACTCTTGAAAATTCACTATGTTATTGCTATATATCTTATGAGATGACCGACCCATTTTTATGATTTCAGGCTCAAATGAACAACTACAGCAGGAATTGGAATACACCCTACTAAAACCTGATTGTCACAGCTGGTGAATTTTTAAAATGCAATCTGGACGTGAGGACACTTTAGAAGAACGATATGCAATAAAATTCTGTTTTAAACTTGGAAAAAATGCCTAAGAAACGTATGGAATGCTTCAGACTGCTTTTGGAGCATCTTGCATGAATCGAGCATCAGTTTTTGAATGGCATAAGAGATTCAAGGAAGGCAGGGAGTCTGTGAGGGATGATGAGAGGTGTGAGAAGATAAGGAAGTCAATACACCAGATAAAGAATTTCATGGATAAGGACCGTCGTGTGTCTATAGAAACAATAAGTGCACTGTTTGATGTCAGAGCGGGAATTGTACACACAATTATTCGCGAGGAACTGAAGATGCAGAAGATTTGCACGAAGTTTGTCCCAAGTGTGCTCACAGAAGATCAGAAAGAAAAACGTTGTCATCACAAAGGGAGATGGTCGA